>OZ038501.1:94519454-94554454 GCA_964036315.1 Acanthosepion esculentum | reverse complement strand
TTATATATATATATATATGTGCGTGTGTGTGTGTGTGCGTGTGTGTGTGTGTGTACTAATATATTTAAAGACATTTTTATGTTTAACATTCTTTTCATAGATACAAGTATTTAAGAAAATGCTCTGTTTATAATAAAATAATATTAAAAAACATTTACCGGCCTGAATGTCCGAGAAATTTTCATAGAAAATATTCGTCCTCCGACAGGATTCGAATCTCTATCCTATAACCAGTAAATTCGACCTTACCAACCGAACGATCCTCAGTGGCCGAATCGGTTAAGGCACGTCAGGCTATGTGACGGTTCCGTATAGGATACAGGTTCGAATCCTGTCGGAGGACGAATATTTTCTATGAAAATTTCTCGGACATTCAGGCCGGTAAATGTTATTTTAAACTGTTTATTATAAACAGAGCATTTACTTAAATATTTGTATCTATAAAAAGAATGTTAAACATAAAAATGTCTTTAAATAATTTTCGGACTTTGTCCATTTCATACTTATATATATATATATATATATATATATATATATATATATATATATATTGTTATACATTATGTATATAGACACAAATATTTAAGTAAATGCTCTGTTTATAATAAACAATATTAACAACATTTATTGGCTTGAATGTCCGAGAAATCTCATAGCATTTACTTAAATATTTGTGTCTATATAAATAACGTATAACAATAAAATATATTAAAATAATTGTCGGGCTTGACTCGTTTCATAGTGTGACGTCATATCTATCTATCTATCTATCTATCTATCTATCTATCTATCTATCTATCTATCTATCTCAGTCTGTCTATATCTATCTATCTATTTATATAAGAGAGGGAGAATAATATAACAAATTATCATAAATTATCATATCCTAATTCTTATATATATATATATATATATATATATATAACAACTATAATATACATTATCAACCCTTTGTGAGTTATTTCAACTTGAACTATATTCCGTAGGTAGCTTACATTTCTCGTTGTTCCCAAGCGGATCCCGAGTTCGACATTGCTTAACTTCGGTGATCGAACGAGAAAAGTTATTTCAAGCATACTATTCAACTCCGATTAATCTAGAAACAGCCATTAAGGGACTTTAGCTTTGGATATAGTATCCACTACTCTAGTCACGTGTCTACAGACGTGCGTTGTTAAACATTAACCAATGCCCCCACTTTGGAACCTAATAGACGTGGTGGGGGGGATTTTTATGAAGTTTTTATCGAACCCTTTATTTGTCTATTAAGACCATCCTTTTTTTTATTATTAATTTCGCACTTTTTGGCCCTTTAACTGATTTTCCAACCCCCTAAGACCCCCTCCTCGCTTACTGCATATTGAGAAAATTTCTGATCATGATTATGACCCCCCCTATTATATCGGGCATCTAATATTGATTGATTTGTCTTTTTATCGCTTATCAACCTTTTTGAAGTTATTTAAAGCCGAAACGTATTTTTTTAAATTGTAATAATTTTTTGGGGGTAATAATTCTTTTCTGATACAAGTCATACTATTTAACCCATAGTTTGGAGGAGAAGTGGTGAATTCATACCTTTCCCAAGGACATTTGAACGTAAGTGAATATAACAAACTTAACTGGAATTGGAACACGCCTCTCCAATTCCGAGCCATTACACCATCCAAGCTTACAGCACCTAGGAACATCATTCTTTGCCTTAGTAATGAAACTAGAGGAAATGAGGAAAGAAGGTCTAGAAAAGTGAACACTCACGGGACATATTGAAAGCAGGAGGAAATTACGAATAAACTACATGATGAGTTTCTGTGAATAAAGATAGGAAGTTGTGAAGAGCCGTAATCGCGCACATCTTGTAAGAAATTGGCACGTAAAAATGTTTTGTCTGGAAATTGAGTGTAAATAAGTTTTGTGGGGTCGAGTGAGTCGAGATAAGAACGGACCTGAGTGTATTTGCAGGATATGTGTACATGTGCAAGTGTATGTTCGCGCGTATGTGCGAGTGTATGTGTGTGCGTGTGCATATGCGTGTGCATGCGTGTGTCCGTTACATACATACGCAACGCCGTCAGTCCAAATGAGTATCATTGTCTTCTTATTTGTTTTCTCGACTCGAGCTGTCGACTCCATTCGCTTACTCGACCCAACTTTGTCTATTGCTCTCTTTCATCCTCTCTACTTCACACACTCTCTCTCTCTCTCTCTCACACACACACACACACACACACACACACACACACACACACACACTCCCACCTCTCTCCCACTCCCACCTCTCTTTACATCTAATGTACATTCTCTCTTTTTTGTCACAAGACACGCACACGCCCAGCCGTGCGCTGGCCACCCCTACTCTCCAGCTGACTGGCGTGTCTCCTTCACACAGAGATGGCGTAGAAAGCGGAAGAAGATCACGCATTTCCGTGCTTTACTAAAACTGACCAGTTTTATCCGCATATTCTCCTTCCTTCTCCGCCTTATTTACCTCGCAGTCACCAGTCCAGCTCTCCTCCTGTCTTTCTCCTTTCTCTTTATTCGCTTCTTAAATGGGAAGCGTTGAGATATCGAATCGGACTTGCACGTCTTCGGCTCCTGCAACATTCACTGGACTCGTTCAAATGGCGGGTAAGCGCTTCAATTTATCCTCTACTCTGTACATCGATATGTTTTATCTTAGCATGGATTTCACGTTTCAAAAATCCATTCATGTTCATTTGTTTACCCTCAAGCGAAAATTTTCAGACTATGACTAAGTCTTTCCTTCAAAGTCATGACGTTGGAGAGTGATTCTCGTAGACAGTGATGGCTCTTCACAACTTCCTATTTTTATTCGCAGAAACTCATCACGTAGATTATTCGCAATTTTCTCCTGCCTTCAATATGTCCCGTGAGTGTTAACATTTCTAGACCGTCTTTCCTCATTAAGTATTACAAAAAGTTTCTTTACTAAGGCAAAGAATTACTCCTAGATGTCCCCGGGTACTGTAAGCTAGCAGGTACGTGTGATGTAATTGCTCGGAATTGTTAATCGGAAATTTTTTTTTTAAATTCAGTTTTCTCTCTCATATATATATATATATATATATATATATATATATATATATATATATATATATATATATATAACTTTATATGTGCAGTACTTATTCGAAAGTGCTCAATATTAGTGATAGAGCTAACATATTCAGTTGTATGTCCAAACAACTATACACACACACACACACACACACATATATATATATATATATATATATATATATATATATATATATGGTGGTACTACGTTTAGAAAAGCCTCGCATAGTCTGTTCCATGCTAGACGCAATCGTCAGGCCACCTGACGTGGCCTCAAGGTGGCCTGACGATTGCACTAGCATGAAACAGACTGTCGCCTCTAAGTGTTGACTTCTATGTTCACTTTTATATTTACACACGCTCTATCGCTGATATTGAGCACTTTATCCCATAAATATAGCACACCCTAAAACTATATTTTTTCATATATATATATTCATATGTGTGTGTGTGTGTGTGTGTGTGTGTGTGTAAATAAAAAGAAAGAACAGTAAGACATATAATCCAGTGTTCTTATTGAACTAATTTAATTATATAATTAAATTTGAAGTTTTTAGTTTCCATTTTTGAAACATGGTTATTACTGTGTAGCGAATAAAACATATTTTAAATCAGTTAATTTATAATATATATATATATATATATATATATATATATATATATATATATATATATATATTGATTTTCTAAGCGTAGGTTAGATGTGGCACAAGGCCGAAAGTATGGGGCACCCAGTGAGGATCGAACTCACTACTCAGTCGTAATTGTTCTAGCGAGACAAGCTTGTTAACCATTACACCACCTCGGGGTGCCCAAAGATAGATAGATAGATAGATAGATAGATAGATAGATAGATAGATAGAGAATTGATATTGATATAGAATATAGAAAAATACAAATTGTTGGTGAAGATAGATAGATAGATAGATAGATAGATAGATAGATAGATAGATAGATATGAACAGACTGAGATAGATAGATAGATATGAACAGACTGAGAGAGATAGATAGATAGATAGATAGATAGATAGATAGATAGATAGATAGATATGAACAGACTGAGATAGATAGATAGATAGATAGATATGAACAGACTGAGATAGATAGATAGATATGAACAGACTGAGATAGATAGATAGATAGATAGATAGATAGATAGATAGATAGATAGATAGATAGATATGAACAGACTGAGATAGATAGATAGATAGATAGATAGATAGATAGATAGATAGATAGATAGATAGATATGAACAGACTGAGATAGATAGATAGATAGATAGATAGATAGATAGATATGAACAGACTGAGATAGATAGATAGATAGATAGATAGATAGATATGAACAGACTGAGATAGATAGATAGATAGATAGATAGATATGAACAGACTGAGATAGATAGATAGATAGATAGATAGATAGATAGATAGATAGATATGAACAGACTGAGATAGATAGATAGATAGATAGATATGAACAGACTGAGATAGATAGATAGATAGATAGATATGAACAGACTGAGATAGATAGATAGATAGATAGATAGATAGATAGATAGATAGATAGATAGATAGATAGATATGAACAGACTGAGATAGATAGATAGATAGATAGATAGATAGATAGATAGATAGATAGATATGAACAGACTGAGATAGATAGATAGATAGATAGATAGATAGATAGATAGATAGATAGATAGATAGATAGATAGATATGAACAGACTGAGATAGATAGATAGATAGATAGATAGATAGATAGATAGATAGATAGATAGATAGATATGAACAGACTGAGATAGATAGATAGATAGATAGATAGATAGATAGATAGATATGAACAGACTGAGATAGATAGATAGATAGATAGATATGAACAGACTGAGATAGATAGATAGATAGATAGATAGATAGATAGATAGATAGATATGAACAGACTTAGATAGATAGATAGATATGAACAGACTGAGATAGATAGATAGATAGATAGATAGATAGATAGATAGATATATGTGAACAGACTGAGATAGATAGATAGATAGATAGATAGATAGATAGATAGATAGATAGATAGATAGATATATGTGAACAGACTGAGATAGATAGATAGATAGATAGATGTGAACAGACTGAGATAGATAGATAGATAGATAGATAGATAGATATGAACAGACTGAGATAGATAGATAGATATGAACAGACTGAGATAGATAGATAGATTGATAGATATGAACAGACTGAGATAGATAGATAGATAGATATGAACAGACTGAGATAGATAGATAGATAGATAGATAGATAGATAGATAGATAGATAGATAGATAGATATGGATAGACTGAGATAGATAGATAGATAGATAGATAGATAGATAGATAGATAGATAGATAGATAGATAGATATGGATAGACTGAGATAGATAGATAGATAGATAGATAGATAGATAGATAGATAGATAGGTGGTCGCTAACAAAGTTTGTTTGGCAATATTGAAATGTTAAATATAACCAGTTTGATCCACTCTCATATCTTTAGAAAAAGTTTCCAAATGTCCCCTTTATCCGTTGTTTCACTTACACAAGGTCAAACCTAAAAAGGAACAATTCATAAGTTTTACTTAATGATTGTCCCAAAGTTCGAGAATGAAACTGTAAAACAAATGTTCAAGAATTAACAAAAAATCATATCCTGAGGTTTTACTAAGTTCTACGGTAAGAAGGAATCTTTTCTCCATCACATAACTTTGATTGCAGTCTGTTTTTGTAATTGCTCGATTTTAATATTAGGTATTGCCATTATTGTATTGTACCTAATTGTAAAATTGAAACTTTATCAGAGAATCGATCCTCCAAATCTATAAATCAACCATTCGCCCTTGCATGGAGTATTGCTGCCATATATGGTCTGGAGACCCTGCTGTTTGTCTCAAGGTTCTTGATAAGATCCAGAGACGGATATACAACGTAATTGGCCCTGATCTGTCATCTCGTCTGCAGTTGCTCTCTCACAGACGCGCCGTTGGCTCGCTCTGTCTTTTTTACAAATACTTTCACGGTAATTGTTCCGATGAGCTGCTTTCGCTGGATCCCAGGCCTCATGAATTTAAACGTCCTACGAGGCTGGCATCCCGTTCCCACCCCTTCGCTGTTGAAACTGTTAGATGTAGACGTCTCTTCTACTCCAATAGCTTCATGTCTCGCACCTCTCGCCCGTGGAACTCCCTTCCTTATTCCTGTTTCCCTGACAAATATAATCTCCAACTATTTAAGTGTAACGTCAATCGACATCTCCAGTTGCCTTGATCTATCCAATTCCCTTCTCCACATCTTCTCCACATCCTTTCCCCTTTCATTCCTATCTGCTCTCGCTCCAAATCTTCTGTAACCCCCTTGCCATGATCGATCCACTATCTTTCTCCACATCCTTTCCTCTACCATTCCTATCTGCTCTTCCTCCAAACCTTCTGTAACCCCTTGCGTGCTAGTGGCTTCCAGCCTTGCTTCGGGTGAAAAGCTTAAAAAAAAATACGGAGTGAAAGAAATGGCTAAATTGTCGCCATTTTATATTTTAATTTTACACATGCACGGTATAGTAGGGTCAGTTGGGCACCATCTGTGAGAAAAAGAGCACCATGACACAATTCACTCAGACAAGTCATCGGTTTAAAATGATAGATAGAGAGAGAGATAGATTAGAACAGACTGAGATAGATAGATAAGAACAGACTGAGATAGATAGATAGATAGATAGATAGATAGATAGATAGATAGATAGATAGATATGAATAATAATAATAAAAAAAAACAACTTCTTCTTTTTGTGTCTTGAATCAGAAACATGAAAATTGTTGTTAATTATTAATTATTTAATGATTCTGTTACTCTATATACACGGTGTGTAATTTTGTGTATACTTGTTGTTTGTTTTTGATTTTATCAACTACACAGTATAGTAGGGTCAGTTGGGCACCGTCTATCAGAAAAAGAGCATTATGACACAATTCACTCTGCCAGAATTTTGGAAACGGCATGCTGTACTGCTTGACAATAGTGCTGGAAGCTCTGATACAAACATTTCAGAGTGTTTGGGTGTCAATCTGAGGACAGTGCAGATGATTCAGAAAGAGTTGGATGAGTCTAATGGTGATTATGAAGGTACAGCAAAACTCACTCTGATCGTTCTAAGAAAAGAACTTCCGAATTTGTTGGTGAGGGTCTCAGACTCAACATGGAGGCCTACATCTAAATTATGAATATATCTTCTAATTCTAACATAACATCTTTTTTAAGAGTCTATCGATATAATTATTTTACTATCAGTTATTGTTGATAATCTCATCTTGTGCCTAATAAGACCTACAGGAAAAACAAATTAATTTTGTATTACAGTATATTGTTGAAAATATTCTATTTTATTGTTAGATAATGTTATTAATCTAATATTATATTTAACTAGCAGCATGGCCCGGCGTTGCCCGTGCTTGATTCAAAAATCGTACGACTCATACAGCAATCGCTATCACTTGACTTAAAATATTTTTGCCCTTCCTTGTCTTTAAAGGAGTGCCCTTTGTCGTGCTGATGTTGCTACATGCCTTACTTCTTGCCTATCTCACACTGCGAATTTTTTCTAAGCTCTATACTAAACATTAAATCTGTTATGAAAAAAGAACTAAACAAAATGAACACAAAACGATCAGCTTTAAAAAAGGACTCGTAACTGGAAAAACCGAATGAAAAAAGAATGTTAACAACAAATAATTTTTCACACCCAACCCAGTTCTGCGTAATCAGAATCAACGTTGAGTTTAAGCAAGCGAATGAGCCAATTGGAGTAAAGTGCCATGCAGATTTAAATTTTTCCCACTTGTGACGAATGCAGCTATCGATTTTTTTTCCTGCTAGCATGCTAGTTAACATTCGTGTCAGTCAGCTGTTGGCTCTCACGCTGGCCAATAGAATCTTCCTGTCTATTCGTGGCAGCCAGCGATAGGCTCTCACTCTGGCCAATAGAAACCACATGAAAACTACCGTAGAAGCATGAAAAAATCTATTATTTCCACTATTGATGGGAGTTGGGAAGTGCAAAGTCGGTCTTGGCCTTCCCGCTATCTTGGAGCATGTGCATGTAAATTTTGGTGCAAACCCATCGAAAATTGCAACCGTGCATTCGTTACACAAACAAACACACACATCCTGCCTTTTATAGATAGAGGTTTATAATTTACACTTTGTAGTCGATATGTATGGAAAAATGTAACTTTATGATTCAGTCCTATTCTTGATATCAGGCAGCTGGTTAAACACATCGATCAAGGCTAAGAGATCAATCTATAGACAGATATGGGTGCCTGGCATAAAGAAAACTTCAGCCAAGTCATCGATTTAAAATGATAGATAGATAGATAGATAGATATGAATAATAATAATAATAATGAAAATCTTCTTATAACACTTACAGTGGGGTGGATGATTGGATAACAGGTTTGCAAGTTCGTCTCGTTGAACTAATATATTATCAATGTGACCTTGTGCTAGACAAAAATTCGCTTATATATATATATATAGAGAGAGAGAGAGATAGAGAGAGAGAGAGGAGAAGAGAGGGAGAATGGGCTATAAACCTCACTGACTGTGGACGAGATGGCTAAAGGACGCTGAGTCAGACAGTAGTTTCTTCTAGCAAAAAAGCCTATATCCATTAAAATATAATGATATATATATATATTGGTCATTATATTTAATATTCATATAAGTTTCATGCACAGCGCAATCTTCACATGCTGAGTTAAGACTGAAGATTGCGTCGTGCTACTCAGGAGGATTTATATATATATATATATATATATATATATATATATATATATATATATATATATATATATATTTGTGTATTTAGGCAGCAATCCTTCTTTCATGCACATTTCATTAAAAACGACTGATAAGGTGCTTTTATTTAGTTTTTTTATATAATTTCTCGTGCGATCCAATAGTGTTTTTCTTTTCAGATAAAAAGAACATTCGGACAGTTTTTATAGAATTTATCATCTGAAAAGAAAAACATTATTAGATCGCACGAGAAATTATATAAAAAACTAAATAAAAGCACCTTGTCAGTCGTTTTTAATGAAATGTGTATATATATATATATATATATATATATATATATATATATATATATATATATATATATATATATAATAAGATTAATACAAATAAAATTTGTCACTTAGCTGATGGATGTCATAATCAGAACCTCAACTCCGGAGTTTTGTGACGAAAACTTTCGTAATTGTTCGTTCCACATGTCAGGAGGTTTCATCCATGTTAAGTTATAAGTGTAAGCCGAGCCGTCAACTGTTTACCAGGAGCCAGATAAGATCAAATATATTTCTAAGGAATCCTATATTTATGCTTAAAAGAGCTCAATATCTGGAATAGAGTATATGTCATTTTACTCATATACATATATATATATAATATATGGATAAAATAACAGAAAAAAAAAATGGGTGTTTTTTTTGCGAAAGTATTTATTTCTATGTTTTTATATATATTTAATATTTCAGACCACCTCGGTCCTTCCTCAGAAATTAATTGAATTACTGTATTACTGTATTTGGCAGTTTGTTTACACCTTACAGCGTCCGTCGTTAGACGCGGACGTCACGTGATGTGGAATGCAACTATGTTTGAATATTTCAATAGTTAAAATATTTCTTTAGATATAGTTAAAAAACCTTTTTAAACAACATCTAAAATACTATCGTTAGATTTACGTTAAAAAATTCAAACATAGTTGCATTCCACATCACGTGACGTCCGCGTCTAACGACGAACGCTGTAAAGTGTAAACAAACTGCCAAATACAGTAATACAATAATTCAATTAATTTCTGAGGAAGGACCGATGTGGTCTGAAATATTAAATATATATAAAAACAGAAATAAATACTTTCGCAAAAAAAATACCCAATTTTCTTTCAGTTATTTTATCCATATATTATATACATATCAAGAAAGTATACGTGGCTTCTCATCATGCTATATATATATATATATATATATATTTATATATATATATATATATATATATATATGCTTTTATTTAGTTTTTTATATAATTTCTCGTGCGATCTAATAAAGTTTTTCTTTTCAGATGATAAATTATAAAAACTGTCCGAATGTTCTTTTTATACGAGCGCTTTCGGCTATACATTTAGCCATTTTCAAGGATTATATTTCAACTGTTAGAATTAGAAATAGTTTGTTATATGTATGTTTTATAAAATGATTCATTTTTTGTTTCAAAACACGGTCAAGATATTATGTCCATGTTCAAAGTTAATATTATTAAGTGTTGCTTTGTTTGTTTTTATTACTAAGGCTTCCATTATTTTTAGCCTTTTTTTGCAAGTGGATGATGCTATTATATTAGTGTTGTCGACAAGTATATTCCGAATAGTGTCCGGTAGGTCTCCAGAATATTTAAATGAGATCTAATTGAGCTATTGTCAGAAAGGTGTATAGTTAGGCTAAAACAAATGGAAGCCTTACTAATAAAAACAAACAAACCAACACTTAATAATATTAACTTTGAACATGGACATAATATCTTGACCGTGTTTTGAAACAAAAAAATCAATCATTTTATAAAACATACATATAACAAACTATTTCTAATTCTAACAGTTGAAATATAGTCCTTGAAAATGGCTAAATGTATAGCCGAAAGCGCTCGGATAAAAAGAACATTCGGACAGTTTTTATATAATTTATCATCTGAAAAGAAAAACTTTATTAGCTCGCACGAGAAATGATATAAAAAACTAAATAAAAGCACCTTGTCAGTCGTTTTTAATGAAATGTGCATATATATATATATATATATATATATATATATATATATATATATATATATGAAGTATGTTCGAATATTCGAAAGTATGTAAGTCTACAGTCTACAATAATGTGACTTATCTCGTAACTTAAATTGTTTTTTCTGACCGGTGACAATGATCTCTGCTCAAACTTTATTAAATAGTGAATTTCAAACGACGAATGACACTTCTACTTAAAATACTGCCGCGTCATGATCGCCCTCCACGCCATCCACCTTTCATCTATTTTGGCTTTTCGCTTGTCTGACGTAACCTAATTTATTAATCAACAAGAAGCAACGTCTTGTCGAGATTAGCTCTAATTATGTATATGTATTTACTTTATCTTGGTCTGAGAAAAGGAAGATTATGTAACGTCAGTCTTCTATAAATGACTGTCCGGTTTGGAAATAAGCATTTAAAATACTTGCTTTTCACAGGAAAGGGACTCTTGACATTAGGCATTGTAAGAAAAATACATTTAATTTTATTTACTAAGGTGGACTTACTCCATCTAAATGGATTCGTTGGTTGGTTTTATTTGTCTAGCGGCATATCAACACCTCTATGGGTTATTTAATGCCGAAATCTAAATATTTTGTACACAATTTTATTTGGGGGGGTCATAGTAATGGTTTTAGTGATACAGATCTTACTAATTAACCCATAGCTGGGGGTAGAAGAGGTAGATTCATACCTTCCCCAAGTGTATTTGTGCATAAATGAATGTAACGAACACAACTGGAATTGGAATTCGGATCTCCGATTAACAATTCCGAACTATTTTCTTTTACACCAACCGCACATCCAAGCTTATATTCCCAAGCGGTCACCCATCTTGGTACTAACCAGGATCGACGTTGCTTAACATCGGGGAACCGATGTTTCAACGTGATCTGGTCGTAAGCCCAATATTGCACAATGATGACCAATCCAAGTTAAAAAAGGATTATTATTTATTATTATAAAACACATCCAGCATCTGGATTTCTACCTGGAGCATGACGCTTAATATGCACCCACCCCATTTCACCCTAAGGAAGGCGATAATGCCACTGGGACGCTGTGGGGGGTACTACAGGGAGTGAAAGAGAACGAGAAGACTTTAGCGAGGAGAAGTAAGGAGAGGACAATAAAGGAACAAGCTTCAGGAAGACATATGATGGCGACTGACGTTGCATTTCAATTTTTGAAGATTGTAGTTGGCAGGGAAGCAAGAAATCGGAATGGAGCTCCACAGGTTATAAGTGCGAGAAAAGAAACTGATAAAATAAAAGAGACGGTTGTATCTAGCTAGTTCAGCAGTAAAACGATGAGACCTAATTGCCAATCTAGTAGCACGCTTAAATTCATACAGTCGAGGCACTAAAGAAAAAAAATCTCATCCGAACAGTGGTCATGAAAATATTGGTAGAAAAGACAGAGGGAAGCCGCGTCCCGTCGGTGAGAAAGTGACTGAGGTCGAGATGTCAGGTGTGAATTATACGATATGCTTGACGACGCATCGTTATCATGTATTTTACAAGTACACAAATGAATTGAGTGTATATATATATATATTAACAGCGAATAAACCAAAAACGATTCTTTAAGACCAAAGTTAACAATGTTTTCTCTGCAGTCAGGTTGTAATCACAAACTCTACGATATTTAGGATTCATTGCTAATGTCTCAGCCAAAACATTGCGATGAAAGTAACAAGGTCTACGGTTGCAGCCATTTTGTAGGCTCTGAGTCTATTTCTTTAGAGAAGGCAAACTCGGTATTCGATGAAATAGTCCCTTAAACCACAAAATAAGAAAAGGAGTCACTCATCTTGGCAATTCAGTAAGGATATTATTCTTTAAACTGCTACAGAACATACCGTGGAGCACAGGTTATACTGTTTGCCTTGGAGGTGAGAGAGTTCGAATAAAATATTTTATTGCTTACGGTCATATCGACGTCGAGCCTAGTCTGTGCCAAGATGGGTGAACGTCGAGCTTGGTCTGTACCAAGATGGGTGAACGTCGAGCTTGGTCTGTACCAAGATGGGTGAACGTCGAGCTTGGTCTGTGCCAAGATGGGTGAACGTCGAGCTTGGTCTGTGCCAAGATGGGTGAACGTCGAGCTTGGTCTGTGCCAAGATGGGTGAACGTCGAGCCTGGTCTGTGCCAAGATGGGTGAACGTCGAGCTTGGTCTGTGCCAAGATGGGTGAACGTCGAGCTTGGTCTGTACCAAGATGGGTGAACGTCGAGCCTGGTCTGTGCCAAGATGGGTGAACGTCGAGCTTGGTCTGTGCCAAGATGGGTGAACGTCGAGCTTGGTCTGTGCCAAGATGGGTGAACGTCGAGCTTGGTCTGTACCAAGATGGGTGAACGTCGAGCTTGGTCTGTGCCAAGATGGGTGAACGTCGAGCTTGGTCTGTGCCAAGATGGGTGAACGTCGAGCTTGGTCTGTGCCAAGATGGGTGAACGTCGAGCTTGGTCTGTGCCAAGATGGGTGAACGTCGAGCTTGGTCTGTACCAAGATGGGTGAACGTCGAGCTTGGTCTGTGCCAAGATGGGTGAACGTTGAGCTTGGTCTGTACCAAGATGGGTGAACGTCGAGCCTGGTCTGTGCCAAGATGGGTGAACGTCGAGCTTGGTCTGTGCCAAGATGGGTGAACGTCGAGCTTGGTCTGTGCCAAGATGGGTGAACGTCGAGCTTGGTCTGTGCCAAGATGGGTGAACGTCGAGCCTGGTCTGTGCCAAGATGGGTGAACGTCGAGCTTGGTCTGTGCCAAGATGGGTGAACGTCGAGCTTGGTCTGTGCCAAGATGGGTGAACGTCGAGCCTGGTCTGTGCCAAGATGGGTGAACGTCGAGCTTGGTCTGTGCCAAGATGGGTGAACGTCGAGCTTGGTCTGTACCAAGATGGGTGAACGTCGAGCCTGGTCTGTGCCAAGATGGGTGAACATCGAGCTTGGTCTGTGCCAAGATGGGTGAACGTCGAGCTTGGTCTGTGCCAAGATGGGTGAACGTCGAGCTTGGTCTGTGCCAAGATGGGTGAACGTCGAGCTTGGTCTGTACCAAGATGGGTGAACGTCGAGCCTGGTCTGTGCCAAGATGGGTGAACGTCGAGCTTGGTCTGTGCCAAGATGGGTGAACGTCGAGCTTGGTCTGTGCCAAGATGGGTGAACGTCGAGCCTGGTCTGTGCCAAGATGGGTGAACGTCGAGCTTGGTCTGTGCCAAGATGGGTGAACGTCGAGCTTGGTCTGTACCAAGATGGGTGAACGTCGAGCCTGGTCTGTGCCAAGATGGGTGAACGTCGAGCTTGGTCTGTGCCAAGATGGGTGAACGTCGAGCTTGGTCTGTACCAAGATGGGTGAACGTCGAGCCTGGTCTGTGCCAAGATGGGTGAACGTCGAGCTTGGTCTGTGCCAAGATGGGTGAACGTCGAGCTTGGTCTGTGCCAAGATGGGTGAACGTCGAGCTTGGTCTGTACCAAGATGGGTGAACGTCGAGCCTGGTCTGTGCCAAGATGGGTGAACGTCGAGCTTGGTCTGTGCCAAGATGGGTGAACGTCGAGCTTGGTCTGTACCAAGATGGGTGAACGTCGAGCCTGGTCTGTGCCAAGATGGGTGAACGTCGAGCTTGGTCTGTGCCAAGATGGGTGAACGTCGAGCCTGGTCTGTGCCAAGATGGGTGAACGTCGAGCTTGGTCTGTGCCAAGATGGGTGAACGTCGAGCCTGGTCTGTGCCAAGATGGGTGACCGTCGAGCCTGGTCTTGTGTAAATGGATGACAGAATAAAGACTGGTCGGGATAGTAAGGAGACAAACATTGCTTAGAGCAAAAAAATACAGGAAGTTGTGGAGAGCCATGATCAACCTACTTAACGAGCTTGTGTAAATGGATGGCAGAACAATGAAAGTGATAGTATGGAGACAAATATTGCTTAGAGCAAAAAATACAGGAAGTTGTGGAGAGCCATGATCAACCTACTTAACGAGCTTCTGTAAATGGATGGCAGAACAATGATTGGGATAGTAAGGAGACAAGCATTGCTTAGAGCTTTAAAGAATAGGATGCTGTGGAAAGTCATGATCGCCCACGTCCCGAAGCGACACTGCACGTAAAATAAGAAAAGATAAGTCGATGGCAACGCACATCTCCTTTCCAATATTGGGAGTGACATATTTCTGGGCTTCGTACTGTTGGTAGCAAGTTTGTGTTCTTGATTTGACTGTTTCGTAAAAATGATGAAACTAATTTAAAACATGGACACTGTAAATATTCTAGTCCATAGATCTGTGGAGTTTGTTATAGAATTACTGCAACCTAATAGATTACGATGCTTTTACCGTGATAGATTTGACTTTGAAATAATAAAGACAACATTTAATTGGCTCTGCAATCTGAGCACTTATGGACACAAAGAAGATCATCTCTACCATCCGGCCATGCCTCGACTATTGCTGCCACATATGGTCCAGTGCCCTTGCTATTTACCTTAAACTTATTGATAAAATCCAAAGAAGAATCAGCAATATTATTGGTCCTGATCTGGCAGCTCGGCTTCAGTCACTTTCCCACCGCCACAAGGTTGCCTGCCTGTCCCTTTTCTATAAGTACTTTCATGGAAATTGTTCGATTGAGCTCTTCGCTAGGGTACCTACTTTATTAATTTAAGCCCAGTACTACGGATTGGCTAGATGTAACCGTAAGTTCTATGATAACAGTTTCCTTTCACGCACTTCGTGCTTGTGAACTTGTCTTCCGGCTTCTTGCTTTCCAGACAAGTTTGATTTCCAAACATTTTAATGCAATGTCAATCGTTATCTACTGTCTTCCTGATTACTCTTCTATTATTCTCGCCCCTTCATAATGTTTTCTGTTTTCTAATTCTGTCACACCCAGTAACCCCCTTCTGCCCTATTGGCTTTACTGCCTTATGTGGGGTGAATTCGTTTATAAAATAAAAAAAGGCTCTAACTTTCATATATTCGGTTCACTTGTTAGTTATCACAAATATTGAAAAAATTCGTCTGGTACGGTCAGAAATCTTTACCCTTGCTGACAACAGCTATTAAACTTTCGAAAAGCAGAATGTTCTGACATAAAGTTAAATGAATCACAAAACAATGTCTATTTTATATCGGTTTATAAAGGTGAGGGATTTTGTCATTTTATAAATGTTTCTATTTGGACTAGTAGGCTCATCTTGGTTGTTATATTCGTAATGTTTCAATCTATTGTAACCTCTGGCCCACTTTTGATGCTTGCCTAAATAATTTTATTCTATTTGAAATGGTAGGCTAATCTTGGTTCTTATACACGTAATGTTTCAATCTATTGTAGCATCTGACCCACTTTTAATGCTTGCCTTCCAATTTTTATTCTGTTTAGACTAGTAGGCTCAATTTGGTTGTCATACTCGTAATCTTTCAATCTATTGTAGCCTCTGGCCTACTTTTAATGCTTGCCTTCCAACTTTTATTCTATTTGGACTAGTAGGCTCAATTTGGTTTTATACTCGTAATGATTCAATATATTGTAGCCTCTGGCCCACTTTTGATGCTTGCCTTACTACTTTTATTCTATTTGGACTAGTAGGCTCAATTTGGTTGTCATACTCGTAATGTTTCAATCTACTGTATCCTCAGGCCCACTTATGATGCTTGCCTTACTAATTTTATTCTATTTGGACTAGTAGGCTAATCTTGGTTCTTATACACGTAATGTTTCATCTGGTCCACTTTTAATGCTTGCCTTCCAATTTTTATTCTGTTTAGACTAGTAGGCTCAATTTGGTTGTCATACTCGTAATCTTTCAATCTATTGTAGCCTCTGGCCCACTTTTAATGCTTGCAAACCAACTTTTATTCTATTTGGACTAGTAGGCTCAATTTGGTTTCATACTCGTAATGATTCAATCTATTGTAACCTCTGGCCCACTTTTGATGCTTGCCTTACTACTTTTATTCTATTTGGACTAGTAGGCTCAATTTGGTTGTCATAGTCGTAATGTTTCAATCTACTGTATCCTCAGGCCCACTTATGATGCTTGCCTTACTAATTTTATTCTATTTAGACTAGTATGCTCAATTTGGTTGTTATACTCGTAATTTTTCAATTTATTGTAACCTCTGGCCCACTTTTAATGCCTGCCTTACAGATTTTATTCGACCCTCAGGTATAGTATTCTCATTATGCCTACAACATATTGGGGAGGTAACTCGTATCAATTAATTCTCTCTAATTTTGTTATCTATATATCGTGTATTCGTTTCTTTCACTGAACCAAAATATGACTTTCCCGTAGAGATGGTACTCACGTTTGTCAAGAAATCAAATATACATTTACCAAGTCTATAATTTACTAGGCCATTTGTCTTTTCGACAGTCTGGTAGTGTAAGCTTAAGCCTTTATCAAATGAATGCATTTTTTAAATCTTATAAGATGATCATTCATCATAGCACATAGGCTGGCGCTAAGCCATCACTAACAAAGAGCAAACAAACTAACAAAATCACATCACGTGAACAATTTCAACAGCGCAAACAGCAAAAATGATGAGCTCATGTAACTAGAATCATATTATAATTCTGCGTGTCTCTTCTGTGATTAGCACGTATATTACGCCCTGGCAATGCCGTTTTGATCGCGTGGAAAGACGGAAAGTACAGATCGGAGACGCTACTTGGTTTCATTGAGAAAATGAATGAAAGAAAAAATGCCCTGTCAATACCTCATAAATAATGGACTGTTTCGTTTTGATCGCGTGGAAAGAAAGGAAGTACATATTGGAGACGCTACTTTGTTTTAGTGAGAAAATGAAAGAAAGATAGAAATGCCTTGTCATTGCCTCAAATAATGGACTGTTTCGTTTTGATCGCGTGGAAAGACGGAAAACATATTGGAGACGCTACTTGGTTTCAGTGAGAAAATGAAAGAAAGATAGAAATGCCCTGTCATTACCTGAAATAATGGACTGTTTCGTTTTGATCGCATGAAAAGACGGAAAACACATATTGGAGACGCTACTTGGTTTTAGTGGGAAAATGAAAGAAAGATAGAAATGCCCTGCCATTGCCTCAAATAATGGACTGTTTCGTTTTGATCGCGTGGAAAGACGGAAAACATATTGGAGACGCTACTTGGTTTCAGTGAGAAAATGAAAGAAAGATAGAAATGCGCTGTCATTACCTGAAATAATGGACTGTTTCGTTTTGATCGCATGAAAGACGGAAAACACATATCGGAGACTCTATCTGGTTTCAGTGAGAAAATGAAAGAAAGAAAGAGGGAAAGAAACCAAAATACAAGCGGGAAAGCCGTGAAATTTTCAAGGGTACTCCCATTATATAATAGTTAGATAAAGAAGCTTTAGCTTTCCATACCGCTGAAAACCAAAGATTTAGAAGGGAACTCTCATCAGTCCTAGAAAGTGCGATAGCAGTGAACTTGAAGTCTAATTTTATGAAAAACTGTTTTTAAAAAAAAGATTTTATTACTCCTCAACCGGCTGTAAAGATAACAGTTTGGGCAATGAATGCCGAATGTTTCCTGTATGGATACGACTAATCTCACCACTGTATACGCTTGTAAAGGAAATCTCCTTTCTTTCTTAATCGGAGGCTCACATATACATCGTGTATTGATTCTTATTCTCTAGTGCTGTTCTCTGCCTGTTATTCTGACTTTATTCTGCAGAGGAATTGGCTGAATGATTAGAACGTTCGCTTTCTGACCACGAAACCCTATTTCGAATATCACCATATAAGGAAGGTGACTTCTTGATGTTATGGGTCTGGAGTAGGCGATCCCAGCATGCGGCAGCTTTCGAAATTCCCTTAAAACCATACCACGAGTTGACCCAAGTCTTGTGAGTGAACTTAGGAGCCATCGGTGGTTGTGCTAGCACAAAGTCACAAGTCATCGTGACCGAGGGTTTGAGTGTACTGGCTTTGTTCACACTACATAAGGCGCTCTATCCTGTAACTAAGGTCCGCTCATCATAGTAGCATAATAAACCACAGTTGGGCTCTGTGGCTGTTGAACAAACACAGTTGTGCCTGAGCAGGCGTCTGCAATGGGGATTGGCTAGCCGCCCTAGTAGATTGGCGGCGCTATTTACATGTCCACACTCGATTATACCTGATTTCAACGTCACCTAATTCCGGACTACATACACCCTTTCGATGTTTATTCGACCTTACGTTTAGGGGGAGAAACTGGTATTCCTTACTGTAACGGCATGGGATAGAATACACATGTGCCAAAAATGAAACCTGGTCGTGATTAGAACACCCACGAAGTCAGTTGGGCTCTAAATAGTTTTATCTGCGACCGAAAGGTCTGGTGTTTTATGGCCAACTGTAGAGTCTAGATATGAGGGCTTCAAAGCAGGCACCAGTCGTCCACAAGTATGCAGAAGCAAATAAATAAATAAAATTTGGCAATTTTTAACCTTTGTGTCCGCAAAAATACGGTATGTTAAAAGGACGCTTCTTCCCTTGACACCGCTATTACGGTACACACTTTTGACTCCCTCGGCAATGTTTATTGTTTTTACAAAATTATTTTAGAATTTAATTTACAGTAAAACTTAAACATATAAAATGGATTTATACATTTTCTTTATTCTTGAGAATCTGTTTATATTTCTGAGATGAGGTATTACGTACACTATTTACATTATTCGGATTATTGTCCTCATCTTTGTCGCCATATTTATTACAACGTTTCGGCCTTTCAGTATCTGTCTATATTTCTGAGATGAGGTATTATGTACACTATTTACATTATTCGGACTATTGTCCTCATCTTTGTCGCCATATTTATTACAATGTTTCGACCTTTCAGTATCTGTCTCTATTTCTGAGATGAGGTATTATGTACACTATTTACATTATTCGGACTATTGTCCTCATCTTTATCGCCATATTTATTACAACGTTTCGGCCTTTCAGTATCTGTCTATATTTCTGAGATGAGGTATTATGTACACTATTTACATTATTCGAACTATTGTCCTCATCTTTGTCGCCATATTTATTACAACGTTTCGGCCTTTCAGTATCTGTCTATATTTCTGAGATGAGGTATTATGTACACTATTTACATTATTCGGACTATTGTCCTCATCTTTGTCGCCATATTTATTACAATGTTTCGGCCTTTCAGTATCTGTCTCTATTTCTGAGATGAGGTATTATGTACACTATTTACATTATTCGGACTATTGTCCTCATCTTTATCGCCATATTTATTACAACGTTTCGGCCTTTCAGTATCTGTCTATATTTCTGAGATGAGGTATTATGTACACTATTTACATTATTCGGACTATTGTCCTCATCTTTATCGCCATATTTATTACAACGTTTCGGCCTTTCAGTATCTGTCTATATTTCTGAGATGAGGTATTATGTACACTATTTACATTATTCGAACTGTTGTCCTCATCTTTGTCGCCATATTTATTACAACGTTTCGGCCTTTCAGTATCTGTCTATATTTCTGAGATGAGGTATTATGTACACTATTTACATTATTCGAACGATTGTCCTCATCTTAATTCCGGATATATATATATAGAACTGCTTTTGAATCGTCTTGGTGTTGTATGGACCCCGTCAGATTTTAATCTTTTCATATGTATTAGGACTTTAAATAAGTTCTCGCTGATTTGTTTCATGAAAAGTAATGTTTTATTTACAAAAATTAGTAAGAAACATGTCACTGAAAGCATTGTCCATCGCTAGCCACTACTTTATTCCTATATTTCTGGCAGCATTTGAATTCTACGTCGGAAAAACGACACGTCTTTTGAGGCTAATCACGAGTCGACCCATTTTTGGGCATCTTCATAAGAATGAAAGTGCTGCCCAGCCATGCTATGTGCCATCGATCGGAACAAGTGATAATCAAACAGGGCTATGTTTGGTGAATACGGCGCGTGGGGTAGGACTTCCCATTTAAGCGTTTCCAAGTAGTTTTTCACCGTTTTGCAACATGTGGCCTAGCATTGTCAAGTTGCAAAATCACTTTGTCGTGTCTCTGCTCATATAGCGGCCGTGTTTTTCTTCAATACTCGGTTCAAACGCGCCAATGGTAGTCGATAGTGATACCCCGTAATGGTTTCTGTCGGTTTGATCAACTACACCCAGCTGATCCCACCAAATGCAAAACAGAAGCTTCGAACTATGGATATTCGTCTTTGCCGCCGATGTCGATGTATGGCCGGGCTTACCCCACGATCTTCTACGCTTAGGGTTATCGTAATGTATCCACTTTTCATCGCCGGTCACGACACGATACAAAAACACTTTTCTTTTCTACCGTTGAAGCCGCTGTTCACACGTGACGTCGTTCGACGTCGTACGGCACCCAATATCCTTGCTTTTGAATCAGTCCTAATGCTTTCAAACGTTCCGAAACTGTTATGCAATCAATTCCTAATGATTCTGCAAGTTCAGCTTACGCCTGACATGAGTCTTCATGAAGTAATGCCTCCAATTCTTCGTCTTCAAACTTTTTCGGTGCGCCGGTGCGTTCTTTATCTTCAACATCAATATCATTATTTTTGAAGCGTCTAACCCAATCTCTGCATGTTGTTTCCAACAGAAGATGGTCGCCGTAAGTCTCCACAAGAATTCCGTGTTCTTCAGCTGCAGATTACTTTTGAATAAAGTATATCAGTAAAATTCCCCGCAAATACACTTTCTTTGGCACAAAATCCGACAAAAATTTAACGCTATGAAAAACAAAGTTGTTTACACTTCGGCGAAATGACATGCATTGAATTTCAAGCTGGCTTCTAGTCCTTCCTTTTAGATGCGTTACCATCTGAAACTACACGCACGCAGTTCTGGGAACGCCATCTGTTGGAAAACAGTGCTTACTTATTTAAGGTCCTAATACCTCTTACGTATATTGTTTTATTACTGCCCCTCGGATTTTTCGTCCCCGTTCATAAAAGCAGATGTCATACATGCAAGAGATCTGGTTAAATGTTGAAGGGTATTTTAAATTGTATTTATTTATTTAATTTTACATATGATATAAGGCTCAAGAGTCATTCAATGTAGAGCTTTACTAAACGAGGTGTAAGGCCTACAAGGAGGGTGCAAGAAGTGTGTATATTAGGGACACGTAGGATAGATAACGGTTAACCGACGACCTGAAGAAATTAAAATAATTGAGATCGAGATAGCAACCCCTGAGGCGTCCGCCCATAATGCAACAGTTCTTGGGAATAAGTTGTTGGAGTGGAACTTCCCCCTCAGCAATGGAAATGGCTATTTTTCAGCGCGCCCACGTCGCTACTGAATGTGGCACAAGGCCTAGATTTAAAGTGGGTTTACCGGCAATACCGTGGAAAAATTGCCCAAGCCCCCTCGGCACTAACCCCGTTGGGGAAACTTCAGGTGCTGGGCAATAAACCCAGCCTCTCCAGAAGGAAGGAAGAACCCCTTGGGCTTGGGCTTGGGCTTGGGCTTGGGCTTCATATTTTCGAATGGGGATAAGTCGGTTAATGAATGTGGGTTCTAGTTGTGAAAGTTTGAAAGATGGAACCAAGGTCGATCCATTTCTTGACACCGTATGGGTGGTAGGAGTTGAAGTGAGGTATTGACCGGTGAATGTTGAAGAAGGTCGGAGTGTACAATGGCCGAAACGTCCTGAATATGGCAACGAAGATGGGGACAACAGTCCGAACAATGTAAATATTGTAAATAGTTAAAATACCGCATCTCAGAAATATAGATAGATCCTGAAGATGGCCGCGGTGTACGACTGTCGAAACGTCGTGAATATGGCAATGAAGATGAGAACAACAGTCTGTATAATGTAAACCGTGTAAATAATTACAACACCTCATCTCAGAGATATAGACAGATCCTGAAGAAGGCCGGAACATACAACAGCTGAAACGTCAATATGAGATCAATACCCCAATCAATGTAAATATTGTAAATAGTTACAATACCTTATCTCAGATATATAGACACATATTGAGGGATTATTATTATTATTTGTGGATTTTGTATTTTTCTTCTGTTGATTTTGTAGGCTTTGTGTTTGGCATTATACAGGAAATAATTCGGGTATTGAAATTGATGGTCTTGTTTGTCCTATAAATGAATCGGGATATCTTGAACCCTTTAATTAAAATACCCGCGGGGAAATAATACCTTGAAGTGTGTATGAAATATTTAACATGTGTATTAAAAATAACAAACATTCTTTTTATAAGAGATTATTGAAATCGTTACACATATTGAAATCGCTACACTAATCTTTCATGTTACAATATTTTGATTGTACTTATTATTATATATGATTCCATCGCTACATAAGAGTTCTCATGTTTCAAAAACAGAAGCTGAATACTTCAATTTCATTCATAGAAAATAAATTAAATTAAAGCAGCGAGTTCTTTTTCATCCTCAAGCAAATTTTGGAATAACTAATTTTGAAATTTACGGAGTTTTATAAGCATATACTTTCGCAATATATATATATATAATAGGCTCAAACACTAATATTCTAATAGGTCTGATGAACTGGATCGTGATTACGATTCCAATGTAATAAATTATAACCATGAAATATTAGTGTTTGTGCCTTTTACATTATATTCTTACTCTGTCCTGGACATTGAGTTCTACCTCGATTGTACCCTCTTGGAAATTTATGTGTATATATATATATATATATATATATATATATATATATATATATATATATTGACCACTGATATTATTAATACATATATATTACTTCAAACATTATTTTTAGTAGATACCTGTGTTTGATATAGACATCCAGTATCTTTTTATAATTTTATACAGAATGTATTACGCCTAGCGACCAGCGCACTACAGAAAACTTAATAGAGAAAACGCACTCACCGTCAGGGTTCGAACCTACGTCCCCTTTGTAGGAGAAACCCACCGGTTGATCTGGCTGGCTTTAGACTGCTCGGCGATACTGTGCGTCACTGCCTAGCGATGTCATTTTTTCCCCTTTTAAGGAAAGCACGCTTTTCTTGTTCAGTTATTCTCGAAAGCACATATCTTAACGATTTCGTATCCCAAACTTAAACAAAGCAATTCCTAAAGAGTTAATTGATTTATTTTTAATCCGACATTTTTATTAAATCACACAGGTACAATCCCCGCTAATTAAATTTCATTATCATTGTGGTGTTAAATAACAATATTTAGGATAACATACAATCTATATTTCTAATTAAATTTCATTATCATTGGGGTGTTAAATAACAACATTTGGGATAACATACAATCTATATTTTAAATTAAATTTCATTGTCATTGTCGTGTTAAATAACAACTTTTGGGATAACATACAATCTATATTTTAAATTAAAGGTCATTATCCTTGTCGTGTTAAATAACAACATTTAGGATAACAGACAATCTATATTTCTAATTAAATTTCATTATCATTGTGGTGTTAAATAACAACTTTTGGGATAACATACAATCTATATTTCTAATTAAATTTCATTATCATTGTGGTGTTAAATAACAACATTGAACATGATATACTTTATTTTTCAATAACATACATTATACGGTAGTTTCTGGCGATGTTAAACAACGGAATATTTAAAATGCCTTAAAATCTGTATTTCTCATCCCAGAATAAAAAATACATAAGACCGCCACATACATAATTAAAACCCTTCAAAATTACTATGTTCATCACCATCTGATGCGAAAAGCTTTAAGACTATATATATATATATATATATATATATATATATATATATATAGAGAGAGAGAGAGAGAGAGAGAGAGAGAGAGAGAGATTGAGACAGAGAAAGAGAGTGACTGGGAGATTTCACTGAAGATTACTGACGAGGCAATGCGATTAATTTTTTTATTATATTTTCCTTGCATGTTTTTCTAACTGCAGAAAACGCTAATAAATAATGGGAGCCTTAATAATGAAACACGAAATCAACTCTTAATAATATTAATTATGAACACGGCCACAATGTACTGATTGTGTTCGGGATTTAAAACATATCTATTGCAAAAAAAATACTAACATCGCAATCTGCATATCAAAACAAACAAAATTATCCTTTACAATGGGTAATAGATTAGCCGGAAGCCGTTAAACGCAAAAATCGTTTAGACAGTTTTTACAGTCTCTGTTGAATAGACAAATCTCTTTTATGCCTGCAAGAAAAATATAATAAAAAAAATTAATCACAGAGCCTTGTTAGGCATCTTCAATGATAAAATAGGGTTTGTTGCGCAAAAATGCTATTGTCTTTTACTGTCATTTCATTAGCTTTCTACATCAATCGACTTCAGAGATATTGTAGCCTGGCGGGTGGCGTATTGTAATATATCAAATTAAAATATTTTCGTGATCATAAAATATGTAAATATTTTGGTCGTCATAAAACATGTAAATATTTTCGTGATCATAAAATATGTAAATATTTTCGTCGTCATAAAACATGTAAATATTTTCGTGATCATAAAGTATGTAAATATTTTCGTTTTCATAAAATGTGTAAATATTTTCGTTTTCATAAAATGCGTAAATATTTTCGTGATCATAAAGTATGTAAATATTTTCGTCGTCATAAAACATGTAAAAATTTTCGTCATCATAAAATATGTAAATATTTTTGTGATCATAAAGTATGTAAATATTTTCGTTTTCATAAAATGCGTAAATATTTTCGTCGTCATAAAATATGTAAATATTTTCGTGATCATAAAATGTGTAAATATTTTCGTTTTCATAAAATATGTAAATATTTTCGTCATCATAAAATGTGTAATTATATTCGTGATCATTGTATATGGCCACAAAAAATACTTCCCAAGTCATGTTTTAATGATTGATAAAAGACCTTCATTTTTATGTACTAAGTCTTTTCAAGACGTGGGCGATCATGGCTCTCTACAGCTTCCTTATCTGTTGACTGTTATACCTTCTTAGGAAAGATAGTAGTTTCCCGTTGCCTTCTCGGTTTGGAAATATAGAGTTTTTTCTTCAACCGAGGTTAAAGTGTCCAGTCTAACATGCAATTTAACTCTTAACTAGGCGTTTGTGCGAAACTGCACACATCAAGCTAGGCCGGAATTTGAACTCGTGTCGTCGATTCCACATTCCGCGTCGATAACTGAGGTTAAAGTGTCCAGTCTAACATGCTATTTAACCCATAGCTAGGGAGAACAGATGGATACATGTCTTTCCCAAGGGCGTTTTTGCGAAAGTGCACACATCAAGATAGGCCGGAATTTGAACTCGTGTTGTTCATTCCACATTCCGCGCTGATAACTGTTGTGCTACCAGAAAAAAAGATATTTCCTGATGATAAATAACTACAGTTCACATGAATTAACTATATTTTTTTCTTTTTTTGCAGGTTACTGTCCATTCGTATAAAGATGAAGAGGGGAAGACCAGTCATGTTATGGTACATATTCAACAGTTTTATGTTGCAAGATCTCTTGGCTTCCACCTTTCTGAACAAGCCGGACAATTTTCGGCTACTTCCGGGAACTGCTTTAAAGCGGATAATCCCGCCGAATCCCATCCTGCCGAGCGGCCATGATGCTCGCGGTATCAGGACTATTAAGCCCAGATCCAGACCAAGCAAGAAATTGAAACGTCTGCTGAAGAAAGAATTCAATTCTGAAGTCATGTCAATAACAGAACCAAATTACCGTGTAACACCGCTCAAATATCTTAACTATTCAACCGACCTCGAAATGAAAGCCGCCATTGAAAAAGTAAACATCACTCTGTCAAACAACGATGATAGCCCAATGGAAATCGAACCGAAAGTCCTGGACGCAATCAAGCGATGGCTGGTTAAGAAATCTTCGTGCCCTGTTCAGTATCATTGGCAAAATTTAGGGGACTATTTCTGGCCGCCTTGGATACGACAGGGAAGCTGCGTTGACAATGGAGCGTGTTCATGGCCTCCCGGCATGCATTGTGTTGCTGCCAAGAGCAAAACAATCAAAATCTTTCATTGGAAATGCAGGGACAAACCTTGGCGGCCACAGACAAAGAAGCCACAGAGCACGAGCCGGAAAATGAAGGAAAATACAGGCCGAAGAAGGCGGAAGTTACGTCATCGATGTAAATGGGAAAAAACCTTCTATCCATTTATTGATGAGTGTTTTTGTTCCTGCTAGTAAACATTATCTTAATTTTATTTTAACTAATATTATCCATTTTAAAACTAAAAAAAAAACGCTAGGCTTTCAGTTTGAAAGTAAGAAGAGGAAAAAAAAACAGAGGTAAAAGACTTCATAATGTTGAAAATATAAATCCTAAAGGAAGATATAAATAAAACCTACATAAATCCGAATAATGAACAAATGCTATGGTGATAATATTTGCCTCATGCCATTGCGCATAAGGAAAGATATAATCAGGATAGTTGAGGGTAATATTGAATAAATTCACAAAACCCTCCCAATAAATCATTGTCATATTATGTAAAACTTTTTTTTTAGCTGAGGTGTCGTTAATATTGGGCAATGATTATTTTCGGCTTGCGTTGTTGAGTTGATCGCAACCATTCTGACCTCTATGTTCTTCATATTCTGTCAGGGTGAAAATTCAGATATTTCTCGGAAGGACGTCCGATTAGCCAGAAAGCAAAAAACATAGAATTAGAAACAATATAGCACCCGGATAACACACACACACACACACACATACATACATACATACATACATACATACATACATATATATATATATATATATATATATATAGTATTTACATTAGTCGGACTATTGTCCTCATCTTTGTCGCCATATTTGTCACAACGTTTCGGCCGTTGTACGCTCCGGCCTTCTTCAGGTGGTTGGAATTTCGAACTGAACCCTTTATTTCGATCACTGGGGTAGACTGTTCTAGTTCCACGTGCCATGTTTGATGGATGTCAGTTATCAGTTATCTCCTGTTAATTCCCCTCTGAAAGTTCTCCACTGCCTTAACCGGGTATTGAACTCACACTCTTTGGGTCTGTCACCAACGCCTTTATCCACTGTGCCATGTGTCCTCAAGGACGCCTTTATCCACTGTGCCATGTGTCCTCGAGGACACATGGCACAGTGGATAAAGGCGTTGGTTAGATCCAGTGACAGACCCAAAGAGTGTGAGTTCAATACCCGGTTAAGGCAGTGGAGAACTTTCAGAGGGGAATTAACAGGAGATAACTGATAACTGACATCCATCAAACATGGCACGTGGAACTAGAACAGTCTACCCCAGTGATCGAAATAAAGGGTTCAGTTCGAAATTCCAACCACCTGAAGAAGGCCGGAGCGTACAACGGCCGAAACGTTGTGACAAATATGGCGACAAAGATGAGGACAATAGTCCGACTAATGTAAATACTGTACATAATACCTCATCTCAGAAATATAGACAGACATATATATATATATATATATATATATATATATATATATATATATATATATATATATATAAGCAAATATGTGGATATAGATCCGACAGTATGAGGAAAAATATGGAAAAACAAAGAATCCGAATATGCAAAAAAACAGTAAACTTGCATATTCGCATTCTTTGTTTTTCCATATTTTTCCTCAAACATATATATATATATATATATATATATATATATATATATCGGAATGAGAGAAAGAAGAAATGGAGCAAAAGTCCACTGTTCGTAGCATTTACTTTTAAAAAAATAAGTGCTCAATACAAAGGAGAGCAATATATTATTTTTTTTTTTATTATAAGAGATTATAATAAACTTGTGAATCTCCAGTTATTTACCATCGCCTGAAGAAGTACAATCAAATTATTGAAACATGAAAGCTTTTGTGTAGCGATTTCAACATGTTTTTATGATAATCTCTTATAATAAAATAATAATAATAATAATAATAACATATTATAAATTAACTGATTTAAAATATGTTTTTTTCGCTACCCTGTAATAACCATGTTTCAAAAATGAAAGCTAAAAGCTTCGAATTTAATTTTGTAATTAAATTAAAAACATTAGTTCCATTTCATCCTCAAGCGAATTTTGGAGTAACTTATTTTAAATCAGTTAATTTATAATATTAAGGCTCTGTAAATTTACATTGGGCACTATTTTGTAAAAATAAAAATATCTATAAGAACACTGGATTATATATCATACTGTTCTTTCTTTTTATATACATATATATATATATATATATATATATATATATATATATATATATATATTCGACACCTTAATTCAACTTAATTTCAATAATTATATTGAGGATTTCGGCTCTCGCTTTTGAAACATGAGAACTCTTATGTAGCGAAGGAATCATATTTTTTTTAAAATATTATATTATATATATATATGATACATTTGTCGCTGGCATATTCTCCACAATCGTCAATGATTGACATGTCTAAGCGCCGGTTTATCGTCACATGAAAAAATAACTCACCCCCTCCACCCTCTGACCTTCTATTTAGCGTAGATTTGACATTTAATTGGTTAATCGAGACACACCCACAAGTACATTTTTAATTCTGACCTTAAATACCCACCCCCTTTAACTTTCGGAAAAGAAGTAAAAATTTGTTTTTAAATTCCCCTAAAAAAAACATTTTTATCACTAATTACCAACCATCGCCTGAGGAAGTACAATCATAGTATTGAAACATGAAATCTTTTATGTACCGATTTAAAATGTTTTATTATAATCTCCTATAATAAATATATATATATATATATATATATATATATATATATAAAAAAAATAATCCCAACAACCCTATTATATATATATATATATATATATATATATATATATATATATATATATATATATATATATATATATATATATATAATATAAATACTGTTCATTATAAAACAGAGCATTTACTTAAATATGTGTATCTATAAAAAGAATGTATAAACATAAAAATGTCTTAAAATAATTGTCGGACTTTGTCCATTTCATAATGTGTGACGTCATTTGTTTACATTTGGATACGCATTGAGCAGATATGAATGTACGTGAGAGATTCATGGAAGATTGTAGTTTAAAAGCAGTAAAATCGACCTTGCTAAGTGAACGATCCTCTGTGGCCGAATCGGTTAAAGGCACGCCAGTCTAAATAACGGTTCCATATAGGATACAGGTTCGATTCCTATCGGAGGACGAATATTTTCTATGAAAATTTCTCGGACATTCAGGCCGGTAAATGTTATAAATACTGTTTATTATAAAAACAGAGTATTTACTTAAATATTTGTATCTATAAAAAGAATGTATAAACATAAAAATGTCTTAAAATATATATATATTATTATTATTATTATTATCTGTGGAGCCATAACTATTACAAGATCCACCAAAAATCCACAAACAAAAACGATCTTATAAATGTTGACCTCAATGTTCACTTTCATATTTCCATAGGCTCTGTACCAGACATTGAGCACTTTAATCCATAAATATTGCATACCTTTAAAACTATATTTTTATCATCTCTTGTATATAAATTCCCTGACGGGTACTGAATACTATAGACACCTGAAGAACTCCGGAGATGAGACTGGTCCAAACGTTGGGATTAAAACAACAAAGATGAGGATGATGAATCAATATCGCTAACAAAAACAGTATCGATGTCCCTAATCTCAGGAATTACGACTAAGAAGTTTCCACCTTAAAGAAATGATAACTGATACAACATAAAAAAAGACGAAGCAAAAAAAAAAAAACGAGACGGAAAAATTGACAATGTTTTTCTATTTTCCTAATATCGTCATGTCAAAATGGGTTTCAATCCTCGCTGACCTGAAGAGAAGGTTCTCTTCAAATGTCTTTTAAAAATGTTTTTGCCTGTTCTGCAGGGTGTGTCTAAAGTCTGGACACATAGGCAAAAATGCATATTTTTAAGAAATTAAATTTTCAGCAACATTTTTATTGAATTTGGGAAATTTACAAATAACATCTTCAATATGATTTCCATCCTTTGTGATGCAAATGCGTTTTGCAAGATTCACATGAACTCGATGCAATAACTGCACATTGCCGGCAATTTTAGCACATTCACTCGTTCAATCAAATATGTTGCACTTGTGATCTTCATTGAGTACACCTTCTTCTTCAGTATACCGAAGAAAAAGAAATCAATTCTTTCTTCTTTCGACAAAACCATTTTTAATTTGTGAAGGTAAAAAAAAAAAATAGTTAACGAGATTTTCTGTGTATCCAGACTTTAGGGACACACCCTGTATATCTACTCACATACTTGTTTTATTTTATTTTTTTTTTGGCTTTTTTTTTTACTTTTTTTTTGTTTTGTTTTTTTATTCGTTTTTTATGTGTGTGTTTATTTTAAAATATAATTTGTTGACACATAAACGCAGGAGGTTTTATTCAGCGTTTAATTAATTTAAAAAAGAAAGTCTTCATGTTTTTGTTTTTTTCTAATATGAAAGGGTCTACCCAGTAAGATTTCTTGGGCAGATGCCGGAAAGCCTTACATCATAGTGAGGCTGATATGTTTGTTTCAAATCCTTTCCTCACCAAAATCTATAAAGTCTTTCTATTCTATTATTATTATTATTATTATTATTATTATTATTATTATTATTATTATTATTATTTCTTTTATTATCTTATATTTTATTTCTATTTATTTATTTTTGTTTATTTTTGCTTTACGTTTTCACTATTTCGTTAATTTTTTCTTACTTTTTTTTTTGTGAGGGTGAGTCGTTTTTGTTAGAACGTAAATTTGCCTGTGTACATCACCATCCGAAACTTTGCAGAAATAAATATAAATTTAACACATATACAGACTCGTCGCCAAGGGTCCTGATCCCAACCCCACCTTGAAAAATAATTTGGCGTTCCTCTTTGAAAATTATGTGAACTACCGCATTTCTCGTATGCCAAGGCGCTGAAAAATGACCTCAAAACCACTTTGCGTCGTAGCAATGAAATGTCAAAAGAGGAGTTTGCCAACTCCCACGGACCCCAGTCACGAGATACAAGCAATCGCAAAAGAACGACACTGTTTTCACTCTTGAAAGCGGACCTGAAACATCAGCTGGGAGTGGGATACAAAAACGTCGTGTGAGACCCATTGTGATTTGTAGTGGCATGTATGACTTGCTCCTGGGGTGAATTCGTATAACATTGGGATATTGACAATCTAATAATTAATATTTAATAACAGGTTCAAAATGTAATAATTTGCTGTGATTTTTATTTATTTATATTAATAACGATGTCTTTACAAATATATAGATTACACAGCCTGACATAAGGATTGAACTTACCAACTACCAATATAATCTAACTTTTAACCAACCCTGATAATCACTGAAAATATTCGGTGATATAATACCAACCAAGAGGAGATTATAACATTAAGATTAGTAAATATAATTGACAATAGGAAAACTGAAATAGTTACCAACGCGTTTCGTCCAATGTGGACTTTCTCAAGGCAAAAAAACAAAATGAATTTATTTAAACAAAGTAACTAATAATAACAAAAACAAAATGTCCTTACCAACTGGAAGAATTTAGAGAACGCTATTTAGAAGTTTGAACAAAATAACTATAAACAATTTTTTTGCTATCCTCTGCCAGCCGCAATGATGGAGAAAGCATTACCTCGAACCATCGCCACTGAGACACGCTGAAAGAACCACTCCGTTTCGCGAGGCTCGTTCCTTAATCAAGCCTACCCTATATTATTGTTATTATTGCTGTGTTGACGGTTTCAACTGTTTTCTTTTGATTTCTTGATACAGTTGTGTACGTTCGTTTGGAAGAGTAGTAATTCTGTTAAGAAAGGTGAAACAGGGAAAAAAGCCTTAGCGTAGATTAATATTTGGGTAATATTCAATGGCGGCACTCTCTAGGATTTTCCTTCTGAGTGAGTTATTTTCTTTTTTTATGAGTGTAGCATTTTTTAAATCAAAATTGTGGTTGAATCGTAGAGTCGGCGACTTTGGACTTGCTACTACGGTAAGCTATTAAAACCTCAAATTCAAATATTTGTTCTTGTCCCCCCCCCCAAAAGTACCTAGCTAATCAGGAGGTACGGTGGAGTAACGGGTAACATCTCGGATTAAGGAATCGGAGAGCCGAGTTCGAATTCCAGTCAAATTCACTTACTTCCTAATACATTTTGGAAAGATATAATACTTTTCTTCTCCCCACCCCAGGGAGATAAATAGAAAGACAGACTATGTTATATATCCTTAATAGTCTAGGAGGAGAAAACTAGCTAATTATAGGCTGCGTCTTGCCACCTGTAGTTTAGGTACGCTAATTCGTACAACATTTCCAGCGCATGTAATTTTACTTTCCATTATAAATATTGTCCAAGAAAAAAAAATCTTTTATTGCAAATCGATGAGAACAACGAAACTGTTCGTTTTTTATTGATGGCTTTTTTTTTTACCAATCTGGGAAGCAGTCAGTGTTAGCGTTACCCCAAACAGAGGGTGAGAGCTCACATAAATTTTTACATTGCGCCCCACCCCCAACTAACTTAAAAAACTGGCGACGGACCTGCCTATACACACATTCAGATACATATAACACTTTCTTATGAACACACACATCCTCTCTCTCTCTCTCTCTCTCTCTCTCTCTCTCTCTCTCTCTCTCTCTCTCTCTCTCTCTCTCGTAGGCTTACGGCCATATCACGTCGAAACACCGGTTCCCTTACGATCACTGAAGTTAAACAACGTAAAGCCAGGTCAGTACCTAGATGGGTGACCGGATGAGAATACCAGGTGCTGTCAGCTTGGATGTGTGGATGGTGTAATGGATACAGGCTCTGAATTGTTAATCGGAGAGCCGAGTTCAAAATTCCAGCTGGGTTCGTTATAGTCACTTACGCGAAAATACCTTTGGGAAAGGTGTGATTCTATCTCTCCCCCACGATATGGGTTAATTAGTACGACTTGCATCACTAAATCTTTATCTCCCAAAAAACAAGAATTTCTAACAAGCTAAAAAGATTTCTGGTTTTAAATAACCTGAAAAGGGTTGATAAGCCGTAGAAAACGAACGAAGGAATCTCTCTCGCACTCACACACTCACACACACACACACACACACACCAGTATATACGCACATACACACACACACACACACGCACACACACACACAACCACTATACACACACACACCAGTATACACACACACCAGTATACACACACATACACACACACCAGTATACACACACATACATACCAGTATACACACACACACAAGTAAATACACACACCAGTATACACACACATACACACACACCAGTATACACACACATACACACACACCAGTATACACACACATACATACCAGTATACACACACACACACAAGTAAACACACACACACCAGTATACACACACATACACACACGCCAGTATACACACACATACAAACCAGTATACACACACACACACACACAAGTACACACACACACACACACCAGTATACACACACACACACCAGTACACACGCACACACAGGTCGAACATATTCTAATAACTGTCTGTGGGGCTACTATCACAATAATCGCTCTAATGCAGGAACTCTAATCACAAAATCGAGGCAGATATTTACTAATTTTGGTATCATTTGATACAGCATTGCCATAGCGAGGTACCCAATGAGGATTGAACTCACATAACTTATCTTTTACAATATTAATTAACTATCTATTGCTCCACGGTCGAAATTCACAAAATTTAATTGGATAGTGTGTGATACAAGATAATCATTAATAATAATGAAACCCAGTATACAACAAATGCTCTACAGCAGGCACCTGCCGACTTACCCCTACGCCTTATATACCCAGTAGGGCCTTGTAATCTACGGTAGATAGGTTCCCTGCGGATGGCGAAATCAGTGAACAATAACAAGGAACACCCTTGTGCAAATTAATTGATACAAGACCCTTATTATTTACATTTTTCAGTATTTTTCCAATGAAACATGACCCAGTGCATATGTTAGTACTTCGTATGTCCATTCCACAAAGTC
>OZ038501.1:94311954-94514454 GCA_964036315.1 Acanthosepion esculentum | reverse complement strand
TTATTAGTTACTTTGTTTAAATAAATTCATTTTTTTTCCCCTTGAGAAAGTCCACATTGGACGAAACGCGTTGGTAACTATTTCAGTTTTCCTATTGTCATTTATATTTATTAATTATAATGTTATAATCTCCTCTTGGTTGGTATTATATCGCCGAATATTTTCAGTGATTATCAGGGTTGGTTAAAAGTTAGATTATGTTGGTAGTTGGTAAGTTCAACCCCTATGTCAGGTTGTGTAATCTATATATTTGTAAAGACATCGTTATTATTACAAATAAATAAAAATAAAATATAAAACAATAATAATAATGAAAATTATAAATAAAATAAAATAAAACAATAATATTTATATCTTGTTTAAAATAAAATAAATAAAAATAATAAAAATAATAAAATTACTCCCAGCATGCAACAAAAACTGTTCCTGCCGGAAATACGAACATCCGTTAGATTCAACTAACAGACGTTAGATTCAATGTCGTCGCCAAGAACCTTCAGGGAGGCAACACGTGTTGCTCTCTGTTATAGGGTTTGTAATACTACGGAATAGATTTCTTCTTTTTATCAAGTGCTTAGTAACACAGGTACGGTGGAGTAATGGATAGCTGCTCGGATTGAAGTATCGGTGAGCCGAGTTCGATTTCTAGTCGAATCCATTAAATTCACTTACTTATTAATATACTCGGGGAAGGTATGAAATCGTACCTTTTTCTTGGGAATGGTATGAATTCTCTTCTTCTAGCAGGACATATCGTGTTCTATAGCCTTGGACTGCCTACAGTAGAAAGACATGGCAACCTCGTCAGTCATGTATCGAAAGGTACATGATCGCTTAAGCGTGTATCATCCATCGCACATAACTGACTGACTGACCATAACCCAATAGTAACCTTAAAATATACACACAAATATATAAATACGTTGTTACCATGCTTTTCCTGTTATTGTGTACGTTTATTTTCGTGTTTTTATCTTCGTGAAAACAAGCCCCAAATTACTACTACTATGGTGAGAGAGAATACCCCACATACTCTTGTTCCACATAAAAAGTATAGTCGACATGAGAAAGGGCAAATTTCCTGGAGTATGAACACCTCAGTAAGAACTTTCTACTCTTATATATCAAACTTTTTTTATCAATTCACCCTGCGTAAGGCGATAATGTCACTACGACACAGGGATTTACTATAAGTGAAAGAGAATGAAAAAGGCTTTAGAAGGAACCAGAAACCTAATCCTAAACAGCAAACAAGAGATAAACCTCTACTCCTGTTCAGAAATCCGGGAAGGTGTGCGAACCGGGCGATTAGGCGAACCTACCTACGGCTATTATCTGCTTGTTCGGTTTTAAGACCTGAGTCACTGGAGCCTCATACGTCGTAAACTATAGAAGAGTCCAGTATATTCGATTTATATAGCAAAACGTACCGGGGAAGGTACAAATCTCAACTCAAATCTCTTTTTACGAACGTATTGATTGCTAAATGATCTGAAGATCATGAATCTTTTGACAGAGCTGCTCGAGGTGTCGGACCCAATCGCTTTTTACTGATGCCAGAGAGATTGGGACCTTTTGTTGACAAGCAAGTCTCAGATAGCATTTATAGTGAGTGACATCTCAGTTAAGTGTTCCTTTATTCTGTCATTGTAGCAGACTTAGCTGTCCTCAGTCAACACTCCCAGACACGGCACAGAGCAGATAGATAGATAGATAGATAGATAGATAGATAGATAGATAGATAGATAGATAGATATGAACAGAATAAGATACAGATAGATAGATAGATAGATAGATAGATAGATAGATAGATAGATAGATAGATAGATAAATATATAGATATGAACAGAATAAGATACAGATAGATAGATAGATAGATAGATAGATAGATAGATAGATAAAAATATACTCAGATAGATAGATAGATAGATAGATAGAAATATACTCAGATAGATAGATAGATAGATAGATAGATAGATAGATAGATAGATAGATAGATAGATAGATAAAAGTATACTCAGATAGATAGATAGATAGATAGATAGATAGATAGATAAAAATATACTCAGATAGATAGATAAAAATATAGATAGATAGATAGATAGATAGATAGATAGATAGATAGATAGATAGATAGATAGATAGATAGATAGATAAAAATATACTCAGATAGATAGATAAAAACATACTGAGATAGATAGATAGATAGATAGATAGATAGATAGATAGATAGATATGAATATTTCGAGAAATAAACACTGAAGAGAAGAAAGAAAGAAAGAAAGAAAAAAGAAAGAAAGAAAGAAAGAGAAAGGATCTACAAAAAAAGAAAGAAAGAAAAAGGGTCTACCACAGAAAGAAAGAATGAAAATGGCTCTACCATAGAAACAAAGAAAAAAGAAAGTCTTTACCACAGAAAAAAGAAAGGAAAATGGTTTATGAAAGAAAGAAAGAAAGAAAGAAAGAAAGAAAGAAAGAAAGAAAGAAAGAAAAACAAACAAACAAAAAGATTATCGTGTGTCTCTCATACAACACTTCTCTATTGGGCTAATTGGCACGTCCTGGTTACAAAATCCCGATAAATCTGAGTTGATGCTTTTTTTTTTTTTTGAAACTGGCTTCTTATATTTAAAAATGGCCTTGTGCCACATTTTATCTCCATGGAAACACAAATAAATACCGACGAATCATTTTTTACATGCAAGAAAATTGGAAAATTTCTATGCAAAATCCAATGACAATTATCAGTAAAAATATAAGTAAATATTTATTTATCGAGTTATTTATCCCTTAATTGACAATTTTACAAGAAAGTTCTGTTTTGTCAATAACAGAGCATTTCTTTGTGCTCATTTTTTATAATAGAAAATCAATGAACCTTTAATTGGTCAATAAATAAAAAAAACGCCTAACGACGAACAGTAAACTCAGCAAATATTGTTTCTAATTAATATTGATTTGATTTTTTTCTTTTTGAACAAAACCGATTGGTTTGAACTTTATTTTTAGCTGAACATTGACAGCGACGAAACTATATCGCCAGACGAATGAAATTTTCAAATAAATTTAAGATAAATAAACTGTTTTGAATGTAGATTGTGTTTTTGTTTTTTCTTCAAATCTGATTATCAACTAAATAATTTAGGTATATCCATGAGATCGCTAAAAAAAAGAGCATAGTCTGATGAAAAAGACGCCAAACTTGACGAAAACAAAATTTTATCATCTAATTGTTTATGTTACTATTAAGAGGAAAGAACAAAGTAATTTTTAATTATTTTTTAAATTTTTTTTGTCTTTATTAAAACCTTCTAACTTTTAATTGAAAAGCCTTGTTTCTCGTCATCACCGGAACTCTAGTAAATAACATGGCGAATTTTTTTTGCAATTTTTTTTATGACAGACATTCATTTTGAAAATCTTGCAAAAATAGAAATAATTGTCAGATTTTAATGAAACTTTCCGAAACTATTCATAAATGATGGAAATTATTATAAAAATATTTTTTATGTCATTATAAAAATATATTTATATATATATATATATATATATATATATATATATATATATATATATATATATATATATATATATATATATATATATATATATTACCCCCCGCCTAAATAATTTAATGAAAACTCTAAAAATGTCGAAGCATGAAGGCTTTGAGGAAAGTAAATCATGTTTAGTTTTTTTTTTAAATCCGACCTCGTCTACCTAAAATCAGCTCTGAATTGTAATATACAAAACTCAATAAAACAAAGATATTATTTAATTTTAAATGCTTTTAGTTGCTTTTATTTGTTTTTATCAATATGCATAATATTGTCTGAAGGCAAAAGATTTTTTCGATGAAAAATGAATTTTTAAAAGAATTAATTGTTATTTCATGTTATTTTATTATTTTTACATTAAAGTTGTTAGATATTATAAAATTAGTGGAAATATCAAATCTTGTATTTAACGGGTTTTTTTAAGTAGATGTATCTGTACAGATTAAAAATTGCACAAGCTTTTTACAATCAACGAATCACGAGTTAGAAAAATCTTACTGTTCTTTGCCTTTTGTGTCAATAAAAACGGTTATAATTCAAATGTACGGGAGCCCGGAAGAAACATGATACAATAAAAACATCACGTGACTTGATTTTGTATATAATGACTTGTGTGCTTCATTGAATTTCTAGAGTTTTCATTAAATTATTTATGGGGGGGGGGTAATATATATATATAAAAAATGACTAAAAAAAAACATTTATTATAATTTCCATCATTCCTGAATAGGTTCTGAAAGTTTAAAGACAGATAATTTTTTTTGAATAATTAAAAATTACTTTGTTCCTTCCCCTTAATAGTAACATAAACATTTTGGCGATAAAATTCTGCTTTCGTCAAGTTTAAGGCCGTTTTTATCATGCTATGCCTACTTAAAAATAAAGAGGTAAATAAGTTTTTCACGTAAAAGGTAAACTGTCACTTATGACCTTCCGTACTATAACTTTCCTCACGTAAGATGTCACACATCACTCAACACCGCTGTTAAGATCGACCTTCTCTCATTTTAAAGTACATTTTTTCAGCGCAGAAAGTCAGTAATCTTTGTTTCAAAATATATTAAATAAACTTTATAATTTCTAATTTTCTTAAATTAATTAAAAAAAAATCATAATTGATTTTTTTAAATGAATTTTAAACGGACACTTTCACTTTTGTAAACAAAAGTTTTAAAAAATGACTGATGATTGATTTGCTGTCAATTTTGCTGATTCAAAAACATTCAAGATTTTTAACGAAAATTTTGGACGTGCTAGAAATTATTAAAAAATGTAAAAATATTCAAAAAATACTTTGATCTTTCTTCTTGATAATAACATAAACATTTAGACGATAAAAAATTATTTTCATCAAGTTTAAGGCCTTTTTTATTCATGGTATCCTATTTTTTTTATGGATCTCATGAACATACCTACTAAATATTTATCCAAAGGTAGAGAACCCTATGACGGACAGAAGTTGATGTTTATTTACCTGATCTCCTAAGACAGGATGTGGACTCAAGGTCGTTTTTTTTATGTGGGTGCCCGCGCGCATGTATATGGGTCAAGAACAAAAATTCAGGCGTCGATGTTTTTCGCAGGAAAAAGGCCGGGATTTCAAATTATTTTATCTTTTTTTAATACAGTTAATTTTCCAAATACAAGCCCCAAGAGCCACTCAAGGTAGAGCGTTACTGAGCAAGATTGTTGTAAGGGTGGCGGGAGGTGGGATTAAACAGTGCATATTATGAAAACGTATAGATATCGGTTGACCTAAGACCAAAATTGTAGTTGTCAGGGAAGCATCCACTCGGGAGTCTGTTCCTCAAAGTAACAGTTCTGGGGAAGAATCTGAGTGGCGCTTACTCTTTATCAAAGGAACACAAAGTGAATGAGGATGATTTCTCACCGTGAACATGGCATGGTGGGGGTTCTAACAGTGAAGGTCTGAGCTGGTGAGGGACAAAGGAATGTAATTCGTTCGAACATGTCATAGTAATCTTATATATAAAGTACAGTGTATGTTTGTGTGTTTGTGCAACTCCTCCGCTCCCACTGGCCTGATTTCAATGATTCATAGCTCATTCAAAAGCCCTAGAAAAGTTAGGCGCAGGGAACGATTTTCGTTAAGTTCCGATTCAGAGTTACCAGATTATTCGAGTTTAAAAATATATATTAATATATTATACTAGACATTATCGTTGCTTTCATGGTTCAAGGGGAGTAACTCTAATCTTTTTTTTTGTATCCCAAATTTTAATTAGCTTAAAATTTTAAGAAAGAGATGAAGGAAGTGGTAAGAAGTGCATGCTATGAGGATATGTAGGATAGATAAGACTTGATCCTGGATTTCAAGTTAAGACTTTAGTGATTAGAGTAGGATATTCTTGGGACTCTGTTCCACACAGTAATAGTTCTGAGGAAGAAGCTGTCTGGGCGAAACTTACTCTTTACCAGAGGAAGACAAAGTGAATGGGGATGATTTGCCACCATGAACATAGCATGGTGGTTCCTAACTGTGTAGGTCTGAAACTGGCAGTTCTTAACTGTGAAGGTCTGAGCTGGCGGTTCCTAACTGGGAAGATCTGAGCTGGAGGTTCCTGACTGTGAAGGTCTGAGCTGGTGAAATTAAGGAATGTAAGGCGTTCGAACATCTGCCATAGTAATTAGCGATTGAGTAGTGAGAGGTTAGCGATGTTTCGTCTGCTGAATGAAGGTTGCAGAGTGGAGAATAATTCATTACCCACAAGGCTGCATAATCGGTTTTGAACTCTGTCGAGCTTGGACAGTGAGGACTGGACAACACCTGACCCTGTTTGGTAACAATACCCCATTCTTGATCTGATCTGACTCTTGTAAAGATAGAACATGGCAGCGAGAATTTGGTCTTTTCTGGAGCGATTCAAAGAAGCGACCATTCTTTCAGCATCTTTTACGGTGGCCCAAATATAGGCGTTCCATTTGAGTTCCGAGAGTAAGCTTTAGACCCACTAGACGTTCGAGGCAAGGAACCACTTTGATGGTATGAGCACTCATCAGATTGATGCAGGTTTAGGGTCTACTCAGTGGTGATTAAATTTTATTTGATCCATTTTGAGGGCATTTAATGCTATCAACCAGTCTTTTCCCCCATTGCGTTGTAAGCGTTAAATCAAAGGAGAGGTAAGAGGCCATGCACTAGTCACAAAGATATGCACCCATACAGTGGTGTCATAGGTATATATATATATTTACTAAGGATCTGAGAATGCTCTTAGGTCGTTAATATAAAGCAGAAATAGGATAGGATCAAGGAGAGTGACCTGGGGGTGCAGGCATTGATAATGTGCCTCAGAGGACTGACCATTGTCAACTACCTTCATGGACCTCTACCCCATAAGAAAGACTTGATAACTGAGAAGACGCTTTCAGAAATGACATCACTGGAGAATGTAGCAGCCCCTATAACAAACCATCTTTAAAAAAAACCCCAAAAAACAATCTTTTAAAAAAAAGAAAAAAAACATCTTTAAAAAAATCAAGGGAAAAAACCATCTTTAACCCCCCCCAAAAAAAACATCTTTAAAAAAAAAAAAAACACCTTGATTTTTTTTTAAAGATGGTTTTTTTCCCTTGATTTTTTTTTAAAGATGTTTTTTTTTTCCCTTGATTTTTTTTAAAATCAAGGGAAAAAAAAAACATCTTTAAAAAAAAATCAAGGGAAAAAAACCATCTTTAAAAAAAATCAAGGGAAAAAACCATCTTTACAAAAAATCAAGGGAAAAAAACCATCTTTAAAAAAAAACAAAAAACATATTTAAAAAAAAAAAAAAACACCTTTAAAAAAAAAACATCTTTAAAAAAAATCAAGGGAAAAAGGTTGAAAATTATGAAATGGTTTCATTAGAATCAAGCATATAACTTAGAAAAAAGGTAGATTTCTCCAGTTTTGTTTAAAGTAAACAAGACTGTCCTTTTGTGACTGCACATAAAGATGATCCTATTGAAGAATCATTTAGAAATTCAGATCTTAGATTTGGGTAAATATTAAAATATATGCAACTGCAAAAAAAAAAAAAAAAACAGGTCTGTTTTTCTCTTGACTCAATTACTATACATTTTTCCTCTTTTTTTTTTCTTGAAAATTGCCAACAAAAGAATTAAAGTAATTAAATAGTCTAATAAATAATGGGGTTAACATTTTTGTTGTCAATTCTTGAGGGGGGGACAACAAACAACGACTTCAGATGCTCGCAGTAAATTTGTAGCAAGAGCAAATGAAAAACATGCCTGGAAAATGCATTTTTTCAAAATTTTAGATACAGTTACTCATACACCCTTGTGCAAATTAATTGAAACAAAATTAATTATTCTGTTATTTCCATTTTGTTCATATTTTTCCAATGAAAGATGACCCAGTGCACATGTTAGTACTTCGTATGTCCATTCCACGAAGTCGTTCCTTGCATATTGACCACAGATTATCGATTGGATTTAAACCAGGAGAGTTTCCAGGCCAGGCTATAGTACTTTGATTTGCTCACTGGTAAAGCTTGCCAGTGTGTTCGTGCAACGTTACAATTTTTGTACGCCTCCTTGGAGTAACGCCTATCGCAGACATTGGTTGCAGGACAACTAATCGACAGTCGAGACAAAAGTGCCTGGGCGTGATAAAAATCTAATTCAATCACGGATGACGCAATATTTTTCAAGGCCAAACGAATTTCACCATACACTCCGAAAATAGATTCATATTATTGCACACCACTGCAAATGACCTAATCTGAAGACAAAATAGAAATCGATTACACACTGTCACTGCAGTGGGTCTCAAACTGACCGGATGGTGAAAGAAAGGAAACCGAAGCTGTTATTTCAATTAATTTGCATAACGATGTAGCTGCTTTTTGCAATGTCCAGGATTCTTTTGCAATAATTGTGCGCAATTCTGAATGAGGTATGGGTTATGCTTCACCGTTAAACTCTGATCGAGACAGTAGTAGTGTTTACTGTGTGCCAAGGCAGCAGGGGATATTCAAGGGTTAACCAGGCTTGGCTTTTCAGCTTTTGATGGTAATTTTTGTGATGGATAAAGGTTTCAATACCGGAGAGGTCCGCTTTTAAAGGGTCTGAAAGAGGTTCTTTTGCAGTGTAAGATCTGGAGTTTGTTTTTTTTTAATCATTTCACCTGAGGCAAGGCGGCGGTAATGCCACTAGTACAAAGTGCTTTACAGGGAATGAAAATGAAAAGAGTAGACTGAGAATAGGGAGCATTGTGGAAAGTGCAAAAGATGAACAGGATTCAAGAACACAGATGGTGATTGACATTGCATTTAAACTTTTGAAGATTCTGGTTATCAGGGAAGCAGGGACACGGAAGAGTGTTCCACAAGTGGGAATTGCGAGAAAAGAGACTGTTGGAGTAGAAGTGGCGGTTTCATTTAATTATTTCAACAGTAAAAGGGTGGAACTTAGATGCCTATTTAGTAGCAAGCTTAAATTTATGTAATCGAAGCACCAGGAAAAACATGTCTATATTTCTGAGATGAGGTATTATGTACACTATTTACATTATTCGGACTATTGTCTTCATCTTTGTCGTCATATTTATTAAAACTTTTCGGGCCTTCAGTATCTGTCTATATTTCTGAGATGAGGTATTATGTACACTATTTACATTATTCGGACAATTGTCCTCATCTTTGTCGCCATATTTATTACAACATTTCGGCCTTTCAGTATCTGTCTATATTTCTGAGATGAGGTATTATGTACACTATTTACATTATTCGGACTACTGTCTTCATCTTTGTCGCCATATTTATTACAACATTTCGGCATTTCAGTATCTGTCTATATTTCTGAGATGAGGTATTATGTACACTATTTACATTATTCGGACTATTTTTCTCATCTTTGTCGCCATATTTATTAAAACTTTTCGGGCCTTCAGTATCTGTCTATATTTCTGAGATGAGGTATTATGTACATTATTTACATTATTCGGACAATTGTCCTCATCTTTGTCGCCATATTTATCACAACGTGTCGGCCCTTCAGCATCTGTCTATATTTCTGAGATGAGGAATTATGTACACTATTTACATTATTCGGACAATTGTCCTCATCTTTGTTGCCATATTTATTACAACGTTTCGGCATTTCAGTATCTGTCTATATTTCTGAGATGAGGTATTATGTACACTATTTACATTATTCAGACTATTGTTCTCATCTTTGTCGCCATATTTATTACAACGTTTCGGGCTTCTTTCTTCTTCTTTTTTTTTCTTTTTTCTTTCTTTTTTTCCTTTTCGTCTTTTTCTTTTTTCTTCCTTCTTCTTTTTTCATTTTCTTTTTTCCTTTTTCTTTGTTCTTTTTCTATTTTCTTTATTTTTTTCTTTTTTCCTTTTTCTTTTTTCTATCTTCTTTTTTCCATTTAATTTTTTCTTTTTTACTTTTTCTTTTTTCTTTCTTCTTTTTCTTTTTCTTTTTTCTTCCTTCTTTTTTCTTTGTACATTTTCCTTTTTCTTTTTTCTTTTTCTTCTTTTCTCTTTTCTTTCTTCTCTTTTCTTCTTTTTTCTTTCTTCTTTTTTCTTTTTCCTTTTTCTTTTTCCTTTCTTCTTTTTCTTTTTTACTTTTTCTTTTATCTTACTTCTTTTTTCTTTTTTATTTCTTCTTTTTTCCTTTTCCTTTTTTCTTTCTTCTTTTTTCTTTTTTCTTTGTTCTTTTTCTCTTTTTTCTATTTTGTTTTTCCTTTCTTCTTTTTCTTTTCTTCTTTTTTCTTTCTTACTTTTTCTTTTTTCTCTTTTCTTTGTTCTTTTTTCCTTTTTCTCTTTTTTTTCCTTTTTCTTTTTCTCTCTTCTTTTTTTGTTCTTTTTTCTTTGATCTTTTTTCCTTTTTCTTTTTTCTTCTTTCCTTTTTTCTTTCTTCTTTTTTCTTTTTCTTTGTCCTTTTTTCTTTCTTCGTTTTTCTTTTTCTTTGTTCTTTTTTTCTTCTTTTTTCTTTTTCTTTCTTCTTTTTTCTTTCTTCTTTTTCTTTCTTCTTTTTTCTCCTTTTTTCTTTCTTCCTTTTTCTTTTTTCCTTTTTCTTTTTTCTTTCTTTTTTCTTTTTCCTTTTTTCTTTTTTCCTTCTTTCTTCATTCATCATTTTTCTTTAATTCCTTTTTCTTTTTTCTTTTTTATTCCTTCTTTCTTCTTTTTTCTTTTTTCCTTTTTCTTTTTTGTTTTCTTTTTTCCATTTTTCTTTTTTATTTCTTCTTTTTTCTTTTTTTCTTTCTTCTTTTTCTTGTTTCCTTTTTCATTTTCTTTTTCCTTTTTTCTTCTTTTTTCTTTTTTCTTTTTTTCTTTTTTCTTTCTTCTTTTTTGTCTTTTTTTAATTGTTGCGGAGATAGCGTCAGCACTTCTCTGAATTACAAGATCAGAAACATATTTTAAAAGTTCGTGTCAACTACTACGAAAAAAATGGTCCTGATAAATCTGTTTACACGACGTTGACCCATTAGGTCTACAACGCAGTCGCTAGGCGCCGCTGCAAACACATTCAACAGGAAAATTCAAGACGAAAAAATGGCAGCTTTGAAATTTGCTATCGAATTCAAATTAAATTTAAACAAACATGAAAGAGGACAAAAACATTAGTCTAGTATCATGGTTGGTGTGTTAGTTACGAACTGCATGAAGGAAGCTGAACAACGACTTTAATTGTATACAAATGCAATTTTCAGACGATGCTTATCTATTAACCTACCACTCAAGCAAAATTCTATACACACACACATACACACACGCACGCACACACAAATTCTCTCTCTCTCTCTCACACACACATACATATATATATATATATATATATATATATATATATATATATATATATATATATATATATATATATATATATCGTGTGTAACAGCAAAATTGTCGGAATCGTGTAACAGTATAATTGTCCATCCCACAAAATGTTTAATATCTACAAAAACACTAAATTAATTCAGCTTTTTTTTCAGGTTTTCAGACAAGACATTTAGCCATTTTCACACCATTTGCCGTAAGAATCACTGAAAAACCCTTTGAGTTATTCAGTTTAGAAAGAGAACATGTTAAAATTGTTTTGTGTCAGCCTCACTATGTCTTCCCAACTGAGCAATGGTGAGAGGACAAAGATCATTCAGGCCTTCAGTAATGGTACCAACATTTAAACTGTGACTTCCATCTTCAAAGTCCATTCAAGAACCATTAAGAAAACGGTGATGAATAAGTTTGAAAAAAATGGAACAGTAGTTAAGGAAAACTTGATCAGTAGGTCACAACAGGAAGAGGGATCATCATTTAGACTTTGAGCTAAAGAGATCAATTAGAAATGATCCAACTCAATTCAGATGACGTTTGGAACTTGAGAGAGGAGTTTCAGCTATGAGATTCTAAAAAGCAGTGGGAAAAAAACTTGAAAATGAAATCGTACGTGAAACGTGGGAGATACCTTGTTACTCTAGGACTGAAAGTTAGAAGGTTAGAGATGGCTAAGATCATCTTGAATAAGTTGGAAAATGATCCTGTAATAATAATAATAATATATATATATATATATATATATATATATATATATATATATATGAAACTTATTTCAATCTTCGATGAGGTTCTGATCCTTAGTTATGTTTAATTAATGATGAACATATCATTTTCGTTTATGATCGATTTCATCACGATTCTTCTGTTAAGCTTGGGAAGTAATTATACATTTTTATTGTTCAAAGTAGAATCCAATAGTGTTATAAAAACCTTGGAGAATTCCAGTAAGATATCTTTAATCATTTCTAAGATACAACGGTTCAAAGCTTAATCTAACAATTTAACAATTGGACAGTTTTGCTGTTACACCCAGTATATATATATATATATATATATATATATATATATATATATATATATATATATATATATATATGGATCCGCTGTGGTGTAATTAATGGATAGCGGCAATGAATGAGAAGTTGGAGAAGCGAGTTTGAATTCCAGTCGAGTTCTTTTCATTCCCTTGCGCGCAAATAACCTGGGGATAGGTCTGAATCCATATGGGCCATATAGCCTTGGTTGGCTACCAGTCTAGGAAAATACCAACACGGAATTCATAACCTGAGGAGGGATGTTTGGTTACCTTGTGGCCCACTAGTTTCCCCAGTTCTCTGTATGCGACCCCCGAAAAGGGTGTTTAATTCAGCACAAGTCATCACCACTAGAATCAAATATGTGCGGTTAGCCTGGCTGTTCGGTTCTAAGCTACTTGATGTGGACCCGAAGTAGGGGCCACGGAAGGAAAACACGGAACACGGGTTAGAGGCAAGAAAGATATATTAAACAGAAAAGTTACAAAGAATAGTGTAAGCAGAGCTTACTATCCAGTGGTGCCCGATATTGGTATCGTACGCGGCTGCGCATTACTGGTGCTACTCATGATTCACATAATAATATAGTACTGGGAGAGTCCATGATGTAGGGAAGTATTGGTCTCACAACACCCCCCTTCCAAGAGTTTTCTTCTCTCTCTCTCTCTTTTTTTCTTGAAGGAAAAAAAGAAAAGTAAAACTGTTAATACCTCTTCATTTTGGGATTCACGTCGAGTGGTTGAGTAAATTTTCTCTTTCTCCCCGAGCGTCGTATTTCCGGAGAGACTTGGGGCGTGTCAAGATCGAAATGTTCGAATATTACGTCGATCGGCTCTTCGCAGATATTTTGTGGTGATTCCTCAGATTCCTTCAAACGGCATTTCCTGAGCTGGTTCATATGGCGTTTGTGGGTATTTTTCGGTCCCTGGACAATATAGACCAGTTCGCCAATTCTCTGTTTGATGTTGCCTACTTCCCAGAATGTTATGTTGTTTTTGTAAGCCTTAAAAAGGACTTTGTCGCCAGAATTAAAATATTTCTTAGGGAGCGAGACGGTTTTCTTGAACTTCGCTTGCCGTGGAATGAGTTTATCAAAGACGGACATGATTTTTGTTGCGAACATTGTTTCTGCAGGCGAGCGTCCCATAGGCGTGTTAGGATTAGGGGTTATCCTATACACCTGCAGAAACTGTTGAAATGCTCTATCCGTCGGTGTGCCTAGTGCCTTTTTTAAAGCTCTTTGTAAAGTGTCCACGAACCTCTCGGCCTGACCGTTCGACCTGGGGTGATACTGAGGCGTCGTAATGTGGTCCACTTGATACGACTTGCAAAAGTCTCTGAATTCACTTGATGTGAATTGAGTGCCGTTATCAGTCACTACACAATCTACCACGCCAAAACGCGCGAATAGCTCATGTAAAAATCCGATCGTGCAGTTGGTGGTTGGTTTTTTACATTGCAGGACCTCAGGCCATTTTGAGTGGCTATCCACAACAATAAGGTAGTACATGTTTTCTAGGGGCCCTGCAAAATCCACATGAATTCTCTGCCATGGATGGTCTGTGTTTGGCCATGGTTTGCACGTCGTGGTCGGAGATTTTGCTGCAAGCACGCATCCCTTACAAGATTCTATCATGTCTGCTATGTCTTTGTCCATATTTGGCCAATATACGTAGCAGCGCATGAGGCTTTTCGTACGGCTCTTCCCCGGATGTCCCATGTGAAAATCCTTAAGGATTTTTCTTTGTAGGCTATTTGGAATCACTACTCGGTCATTATACAGTAGGACATCCCCACAGAGGGAGAAAACTTCAAGCACATTTAGGTCTTTGTTGCGAATTTTGTTTTTGATACTTTGGATGAATTCATCCTCTTGAGACTCCCTTTTTATGTCGGCCAAAGTAACTGGGAGTTCTCTAATTGTATTCGCAATCATATTTTTGATTTCATAATTCGTCCTTAGTGTAGCAATGATGGAGTCTTCAAAAACTTCCGTATTTTTAGGAATGAGTCGCGATAAACTGTCCGCATGACAAATACTTTTAGATTTTAGGAACTCGATCTTAAAATTGTAATTCAAAAGAATCGTTCCCCAACGAAGTAATCTATTCGCCGTATAGACCGGTAGGCCTTTCTTGTTATTAGAAGTTTATGGTCCGTTTGCAGTATGAACCGTCTTCCATGTAGGTATCTATGGAACTTAGTGACGGCGAATATTATCCCTAGAGCCTCTTTTTCTATTTGGGTATATTGTTTCTCTGATGGTAGTAAAAATTTAGATGCGTGTGCTACGGCTTTTCGCGAACCATCTGGCAGTTTGTGGAGAATGCAAGCACCGATGCCGTATGGACTTGCATCACTTGCGACTATGATGTCGAGATTAGGGTCGCAGTGGGTGAGAGAGAGATCCGAAGTAAGTGTTTTCTTGATCTTCTCGAATGCGTCTTTGCATTCAGGGGTCCATACCCATGCTTTATCCTTTTTTTAAAGTTCGTTGAGAAGTCCTCTCAAATTCTGCATGTTCTTAATGAAACCTTGGTAGAAGTTAGCAAGGCCGAGGAAGCTTTGTAACGATTGAACGTTAACTGGGGCCGGCATGTTTCTGATTGCATTGGCTCTTTCTGGATCCGGCCGACGACCGTCTCTATTTATAATGTGACCTAGGTATTTGATCTCTGGTAAGAAAAAATCACACTTTGCTTCCTTAACCTTAAGCCCGTAATCTTGTAACTTCTTGAATACGTTTATTATATGGTTCCGGTGCTCTGCCGACGTTTTACTGATCACCAGTATATCATCTAAATAGGCTGTTGCGCAGTCAAGGTCGCCCAGCATAGCGTCCATGACCTGCTGAAAGATCGCAGGCGCAACCTTGACTCCAAAAGCCAGTCTGTTATATTTGTACAGACCTTTATGGGTGTTTATGCAGAGCAATTTAGAACTCTCTTCATCCACCTCTAGCTGAAGGTATGCGTCTGAGAGGTTTACTTTGGAAAAGACTTTTCCGCCATTCAATTTGTTGAAGATTTCTTCAGGGCTTGGGAGGGGATAATGATGATCCTGCAAAGCATTCGTTTAGCCCTGTGGAAAAATCTGCGCGTACTTGTATTTGGTTGGACCTTTTTTTGACATAGACCGTAGGTGCTGCCCATTCGCTAAAATCTGTTTTTGATAGTTCGAGTCTATCTAATTCTTTGATAATCTGCTCTAGAGCAGCGAAGGGACATTCCGTTTCTTTTTGAAAACTGGTCTTGCACCGTCCTTCACCCTGAAGTTAGCTTTAAATTTAGAACATTTCCCAAGGCCGCCAGAAAAAACCTGGGGAAATTGTTGTTTGAGTTCCTTTTTAAGATTTTCCGAATTGGACATTGTACTTTTTATTTTTCGGCAAAAAGTGATCATTGGGCAATCCCATAGATTGAATTTTTCTATCCAATCTGTTCCGAATAGGTTATCTGAATTTTCTAGTACGTAGGCTTTCAGCTTTTTGGTAACTCCATTTAGTGTTACTGTAAGGATCACCTGGCCTAAGATGTTAATATTCTCGCCAGTTACGGATTTTGCTGTTCTATCCGTCTTTAATAGGGTCGGCTTGTTTAACTTTCGCCAAGTACGCCAGTTGATAATCGAGAGGTCAGAACCCGAATCAAGCTGGAATTTTATAGAGTTATTGAAAATATCAACAGTCACGTATTTTCTTAAATTCCTATCGACTATGTTGTCTGATTGGGCTTGCCTAATTTTACTTTTGTGTTACCAGCACTGAGTTAAGTTATGACCATTTTTATTGCAATTTTTGCAATATGTTTTCTTCTTGAATGGACAGAATTTCATCCAATGCCATTTTCCACAATGGTAACATGGTCCGGGAGGTTTCTTTAGCCTATTCGTATTTTGTTTATTGCAGGATTTAGAACATGAGATTTGCCTTTTGTCTTTTTGCGGGGAATAAGAGGTTGGGTTGCTTCTGATTTTTCTGATCTGAGCCACACCTGATTCCTCGATCTTTTTTGAGTCACACTTGACCGAAATTACTCTTTGACAATCCTCTGCTAATTTTTGGAGAGTCAATCCCTATTCGTTTTCGAGTTTGGTAAGTACCCGACGTCTGACCTCGGCGTCTTCTACTGATACTGGACCTTGTGCGAATATTAAGCACGTAAAATCGTCGACAGTCAGCTCGGCTAGTTTGAAATCATTACAGAGCTTGTTTACCGATGCTGCAAACGTTAGGAAATCTTGCTGGTTGTTCTTGACTGTGTTCAGGCATTTCCAACGTTTGTGGAACAAGGTTATGTTAGGCCCGAATAGTTCCGTTATGAGCTTAATAGTCTCTGAGAAATTCAGGTCCGTAATTTTCTTGGGTAATATATAGTCTATGAACCTAACATGTTCGATAGCTCCCAGTTTCCTTAATAACAGACGTACCTTTTTTTCACTAGGCCATTGTTCACAGTCTACATTGAAAATATCTTCATAACGCCTGTAAAACGCCTCGAATGTTTTGTCTTCCTCTGGTACGTATTCGAATGTTTCAATCGAGTTGTAGATTGTACTCTGGGAAAATGTCGTATCTTTTTCAGAGTTTTTAGAGCCGTTACATAAATTTACAAGTAATTCTTCAAGATGTTTTTGCTGTAGTTCTGTTTTCTGAAGTGTAAATTGTTGGAATTCTATTTGTTGTTTATGTAACTCCATAAACAATTGTTGCTGTCTTTCGTCTGATTTTTGTTGGTGGAGTTTCTGTCTTTCTTCGCTTTTTTGTTGTTGAAGTTTCTGTTCTGTTTGTTGGTCCGACTGTAATTTCAGGAATCTTTCTTCCAATTTCTGCTGTCTTTCATCTGATTTTTGTTGGTGGTCCATCTGGACCTTTAACATTTGGACAATTATTTTTTGGAATTCTTCCATATTTAGATAATACGTAGACAAGTAATGAAAGAACACACAAAACAGAAATAAATAAATAAATAACAGCAATTACTGTTGCTTTGAAAACCCGTGTACCAAATCTAGTAGTCGATTAATAAAATTAATAAGAACTACTTACTGGTTTAGGTCTTTCGAGATACCGTTGTTCCGTTAATTTCAATGTGACTATTTAAATTTTCTCCACACTTATTATATTTTTTTTTTTAGAAGTGTGGGGAGAAAAATATCACTTAGATAGCAAAAAATAAATAAATAAATACACTGCATTTTTTTCCTTCTTTTGGGAGAATTTGCTTTGCTTTTTTGTTTTTTTTTAGAAAAAACTCACCTCAATCAATTTGAGGGGAGGGTAATTTTATGCACGAGATTTGCTAAATGCGCGATTTGGTGAATAGTTTTTTCGAACTTAAGTCAACCGTAGAACTTCGAGCTCTTGAGTTTGTCAGTTTATTTTGTGCACAAGCTGGGTTTTTTGTAAGCAGTCGTTCTCGATACTTGGTTGCTCGTTTATTGCGTTTCGTTCGCTGATGTAGTAATGCCAGCTCAAATTCTAGTTCAACACTGATGTGGGAACCAGTAGGGTTAAACGAGTCCTCTGTCGCCACTGATGTGGGACTGGGGCTTTGGGGTTTCGGTGTGCGTGCGTGTCTCGAATCCTCTGTCGCCACTGATGTGGACCCGAAGTAGGGGCCACGGAAGGAAAACACGGAACACGGGTTAGAGGTAAGAAAGATATATTAAACAGAAAAGTTACAAAGAATAGTGTAATCAGAGCTTACTATCCAGTGGTGTCCGATATTGGTATCGTACGCGGCTGCGCATTACTGGTGCTACTCATGATTCACATAATAATATAGTACTGGGAGAGTCCATGATGTAGGGAAATATCAGTCTCACAACACTACTGAACCCTCATACGTCGAAAACGACGATTTTTAATCCTTATATCTATATATAGAGAGAATTAATATAATAGGTTTGTCACTTAGCTGATTGATGTTACCTTCAGCATCCGACACCAGAGTTTCGTAGACGGACCCTCCGAGGATTACGACGTTCATTCCTCAGGGGTTATCAGCAACTGACTGCTTATACTTTGCGAGTTTTCTTATTTATATACATTTTTCATTGGTGCAATTTTTTTTCGCTTAGTGTATATATATATATATATATATATATATATATATATATATATATATATATATATATATAGTGTTTGCGTGTGTGTGTGTGTGTGTGTGTGTGTGTGTGTATTTTTTCAAAAGTTCAATGCCATTTATAGGATATTTTCCTTGGTTAATTTGATTTCAACACGACACGGTAGACATGCTATTAGTGTAAATATTTCCATTCGGATGGTGTGCTCCAATTGAATGGCAGCTTAGGTCACTTGACTAAACGCCACGTAATCTTTTTCCTCTGGAGTAATCTAAAATCGATGGTCTACCAAAAATCAGACAAACATGATTCACGGACAAAATGAAGCGATAAAATCCGTGTGTGACATTAGCAGTAAAAAAAAACAGTTCAAGGTTCACACATTAACCTAGTTTAAAAGTGCATAGAAGGTCATATATCTATATCTATCTATCTATCTATCTATCTATCTATCTATATATATATATATATATATATATATATATATATATATATATATATATATAGTCGTCTGAAGATCGCGAGAGCGTGAATCTGTCTGGTTACCTTCTCTTAATTTTGAAAACCGCTACTAGGTGACGCTTTCCGGACTATGCTTATTCTGCGATATTTCTCTTGTTCTTCCGCTTATATGACAACATGTAAATCTCTCGTGCAAGATCGCGTTTCCCTTTTGGGGGAACGTATGAAAAATACACACACGCACACACACGTATGTACGTAGGCACATTCACTCACTTCACATGCTCTGAACCCATACAGTTTCCACATTAATTTGTTACACACATTATTGTCTTTGTTAATTGTAAACCCTTTGTTGTTAATACATTATCATTTGTTTCGACATATATATCGGTTCTTATCTTTTCCTACATTTCTTTATGTGGACTCACATCCCGAGTCTGCCATGTTTATTGTGGGCATTTCAGGAGATACACGTGTTTATCTCTCAACGCGTACACCGGTCCGCAGCAGCTTCACCCTGTACAAATCCCGAGAGTCACTTGTGATAGAGGATTACGGACAGGGAGGTGGGATAACGGTTAACCTTAAACTGGAACAGGTGAAGCTTGTAGCGATCGGGGAAACATCTCCTTGGGAGTCATTTACACAGAGCCGTGGTTCGCCAGAAGAAGCTCTTCGAGTGGGCTTACTTCTCACCGATGGAATACGGGGGGTGGGTTGTTTTTTGCTATAATGTAAGTGGCATGGCGGGCCCTAGCCGTGAAGGTTAAACCTGGCGGAACTAAGGAATGTAGTTCGCCCGAAAATATTCCGTGTTAGTAAAGAGAGGCTTGCCACACCCCGCCTGTGGGGTGGGGGGAATAATTTGTTACCCAAGAGGACTCGTAGACGTTTTTGAACTCTATCGAGACTGGAAAGGGAGTAATGGACACATTCATTTGTTACACACATTATTGTCTTTGTTAATTGTAAACCCTTTGTTGTTAATACATTATCATTTGTTTCGACATATATATCGGTTCTTATCTTTTCTTTACATTTCTTTACGGGTTTTTTTTTTCTGGTGGACTCATACTCCGAGTCTGCCATTTCAGGAGATAAACGTGTTTATCTCTCAACGTAAACGCTGGCCCGCAACAAATCTTGACTAGCGACACGAGCCATGCCTCGTTCAGTGTTAACGTTATGGTTTTTTTTTCTAGGCAGAAGGTAGGTGTTTGACTTTGGGTCATTTTTTTATTTTGTTTCTTTCCTAGAAGATCTTTTCGAAGATTTTAGGTATTTTGGTTGCTGAAGACATTAAGTTTATAATACCCAGAAATTCATACACAGATGCCCTCAAGGACACATTGGATAAAGACGTTAGTTAAATCCAGTGACAGGACCCAAAGTGTGTGAGTTCAATACCCGGTTAAGGCAGAGGAGAACTTTCAGAGGGAATTACCAGGAGATAACTGATAACTGACACCCATTAAACATGGCACGAGGAACTAGAACAGTCTACCCCAGTGAGCGAAATAAAGGGTTCAGTTCGACATTCCAACCACCTGAAGAAGTCCGAAGCGTACAACCGCCGAAACGTTGTAATAAATATGGCGACATTAGGACAATAGTCCGAATAATGTAAATAATGTCTTTTGGTAAAATGTCTCTTAGTCACACCAACATCTGGATTTTTGTTGGATTAATACAAATATAAAATTTGTCACTTAACCGATTGATCTTCTTTTCAGTATCCCGACTATAGAATTTCGCAGATAGACGCTCCAGTAATCGCTCCATCCACTCGTCAGGAGATGTGTGTGTGTGTGTTTCATTGAATATGGCGAACAAGGAAAATATTTTTCTGTCTGAATTTCTTGGATGAGGAGTCATCATTATTTACACTATTTACATACGGACTATTGACCTAATTTTTGTTGTTGTTATCACGACGTTTCGGCCGTTGTACCCTCCGGCCTTCATCAGGTATATGTCGATCCGGATAACCTACTGGAATTCTGGACTGAACCCTTTATTTAACCTACACAGGGTAGACTGTTCTCGAACCACTGCAAGTGTCTAGGGAGATCTCGTCTAGTTCCTAAATTTTAATAAAACTCAGTTATTGCTCGCCCCGATTCCAATGAGTCCAAATACCCACTGCCCGGCCCCGGGATTGAACTCACGATTGCTATGTCACCAAACTATGGCTGTGTGGAACTCCGTTAAAGAATTGTAGAAAAATGCAATAACTTTCGTAAAATATATCTACTGGATACATTGGTACACATCCTCAGTGATGTTTCTGGCCGAGTTTCATTAGAGGTTTTGGATATTTCAACATCATACCCCCTCTCCATGGTGACCCAGCCGATACTGATTGGGTATCGACCTGTGTACCTTCCGTTAGCTACAATATTTTCCATCCTCCCGACACACTGCGACTCCTCTTGGCATTTTATCGTTCAATCCTGGATAACTTCCGGTTCACCAGCAATGTGCGCTCTTTTATAAAAAAAGAAGGAAACGCACACACAATCTCTATCTTGTCAGAAACGTGGCGGCGTGCTCGGCCTGAGATTGTAAGTAACGATTTGTTTCCCTCACTGAGACATACACGTACATGTACACATACGAAAACGCGTTCAAGAACCACATTCTGCTTTCACTTATCCTATTTCCATTCATAGTACTATCACTGGAAACACATTTTTTGTATAAAACCGGCTTCCACAGAAACTGACACGTTTTTCTGCATTTTGTGGACTATAGATTTGAATTTCTGTATTCGCATATACTAACCAATCAGCGATGTTATTTGTAAAAGCGCTAAGACCTTTAAAATTCCAGACGACTTTCTTTATCGTCTACTACGAAATTTTGTAGGGTCACTTCAGAAAATGATCAACGATATTTTCCCTCCATAAAATAGATATTTAAAAATTGGGAAAGTATTTATTAACCAATAAAATTATGAGTTTAAAAAAATCTAGTTTTTTAGTCTTTTCGGTGCCGATTTCTCGGTTATAAAAGAGCTCGTATTTGCAGAAATTAGTTTTTCAGTTAACCTTTGACTAAGGTCGTCTGCTATACGAGCTAGAATTCTCAAACCTTAATAAATTACTCACATGTTCGCATATTCTTTGGAGTATACTATTACAAAAAAGACTTAGCGATATTGAGTTACGAAACACAATAAAAAACATACGAATTAAGTTTTTTGCAAACGCAAACAGTAGAATTGGGACAGCTTCGCCTGCTATCCACTTGCTGCTGCTATTACGAAATTATACACATACATAAAACAGCGTAACTACGTAACACTCTCGTATGTATATGCAATTTATTTTCTATCATGCTAACGCAAATATTCTGTTACTTTGTAAAAAAATGAAAATAAATATTTTTGTGCGAAGTTGTTTCGCAAAAAAATTTTGTAATTCATTTCTTTCAATTTGAAAAAAAAAATATTCATTAATAAAATTTATTTAAATTTGTAGAGCCGTGTTGAAGATTGTTTATTTCTTCGATTTTATATTCTCCGATTCCTATACAAATGAAAGCCGGAGGGCAGAACGGCCTAAACATTGTGATAACAATAACAAAGATTAGGGCAATAGTCCGCGTGCTAATAGTGTAAATAAGGAAAATCTTGCTTTATTCATTTTTACAGTTTTTCGTTTATGGAGACTAAGATAGTGTAGAAATTCTCCTAGTAGTTATTGTTCCAAGTGCTTTCGACCAATTCATAATCACAGGTATGACGTCACAATATAAAAGGTCATGGCGGGGGCTATAACAGGTTAAAATTTAGATCACTAAGTCAAATGTTAACTTTTAAAGATTCTTGATTTTACATTTTTTATCTGATCTCATAAAATGAATATATTATTGCATCTATTATCCCACGGTAAACATTTAAAAAATTAAACACGCCTTTTTGCAATTCGTTTGTACCTACTTTCTGAAATCATACCTATAGTCTTTTTTTCACGTATAAGACGCATATAGATGTTCTTAGAAGCTAGTGTTTCGACAAACAGGACAGGAAGATGACGTTTTACCATCCATTTTGAAAATTAATGACAGTGATGATTTCAAACAAGAGATGCAGTTCAGTTCACCATTGTCACAAATTGAGTTTAAGAGAACGAATTTAGTTTTCAGTTCCAGCAAATAATGAGGGCTGGCAGGGTCCTTTCGCCGGAGGAGAAGATTCATCATTTGTCGTAGGATGACTTGCACCTGAAATTTATTTAAGTGAGAAATTTTCTACCCCCGTCCCACATGGTCATCATCTACTTTCTGGTGCAAAGGCTGCCACGAGATCAGTGACGTGCAAGAACGCAGGCTATATTTCAGAGAGACCTTCACCTAGATAGGTTGCCTTGCAAGGCCCCAGATTTGAATTCTCCAACCAAGGCTATAGAACCCAGTTTGTCATGTCTGGGAGGGTGGAAGGAGAGGAGGATTCATATCAAGGGTATTAGCACGTAAGTAAATGTAATGGATTCGAGTGGAATTCGAACTCGGCTCTCCTATTTCTCAACCCGAGCGGTTATCCATTACTCCACCGTGCCGAGTCTGAATAAGTTCACTGAATAAAAATGGTCTCCTTCGATTTTACTAATTCTGGCCTTTTCTGTGAATATTTGGTAATTCTTAGCAAATATTAACTGTCATTAGCAGGAGAACAGCGAGGACAATTTAAGAAAAATAGAAACAAAAACGACACTAGGATTTAGATCTTAGAAAGAGACCGTTGAAAATGAGGAAAGAGGGCTTGGAGAAGTTGGTACTCACAGTGCATACCGAAAGCAAGAATGACAGAAGCAAGCGAGATATCGGTTCCCTAACGTCACAAGACAAATACGGAAGTATAATAACAAGACAAACATTGCTTAAAGCTATAAATAAAAGGAAATTGTGGAGAGCCATGATCCTGAAGAGACAAATTACATTAAATAAACTGAATAACTTTTCAGACTAAGGGGAAACTTGAACGGCCCTCCCGTTTACTCGTTATCCTCCAATAATCTTATTGAATCAAAAAAATTACTCAAAAAAAATTAAAATCCAGAAATTACAAACGAAAAAAAAATAAGAATGCTGAGAATACGATGTTAGCAACGAAAAAAAATCTTTAAAAAAAAGAAACTTATACTTAAGATCAAGAAGAGACAGTTGAAGTTTATAGGGTGCATATAATGAGGAAAGAAGGCTTGGAGAATTTGATATTCGTAGGACAGAGTGAAAACAAGATGGACAGAGGAAAACAACACATAATCTACTTAGCCAGCTTGAGTAAATGGATGACAGAACAACATTTAGCAAAAAGACAAAATTTATAAAGAGCTTTAAAGGAAAGGAAATTGTGGAGAGCCATGGTCGCTAATGGAAACGGCACACATAAGAAGTTTATTATCGTGAAATGAACGAAAGTTTTAACAAAGAAATAATCTGTAGTCATTATCAAGGAAAGAAATTATTTATTCAAGGGAGGCAACTCTTAAAATTGAATGACGTATGCTCTTTCTTTACTAAATATTTCTGTTTTCGTTCAATTTCCTCAACTGGTCTGAACAATGAAAATATTTTTTAATTAGAAATAAAGTGTTGTTTCGCAATATGGCATAAGTAAAAGCCCAACTCGTAAATCGAGTACTATTTATAATTGTTCATAGTAGAATTTGTCTATGGACCAAGTAAGAGTACCTCTAAGAAGATTCATAACAAGCAAACGAATATTTCATGTCTGATTTTCATACCGTTGACGACGTTTTAAAAATGGTTCATAAGACATGGAAGTGATTTGCATGCCATTCCATAATGAGGAATGGTAAGTCTTCTCATAGAAAAATATGATTAAATGGATATTTACTTTGACGATGCAGATTGATACACTTTGTCACAAATACCGCACCAAAGGTCTTGCCGGGTATCTTATTGTCTGTAAGGATTTTACCCGATTGCGTGTATGTGTGTGTGTGTGTGCACGGCAGTGCGATTGGAATGGTGATTTTCTAAGATTAGCTGAGATGTGGCACAAGGACGAAAGCATGGGGCACCCAGCGAGTATCGAACTGACTACTCAGTCGTAATTGTTCTAGCGAGACAAGCTCGCTAACAATTAAACCACGTCAAAGTGCCCCGGAGCTTAAATGTGGCTCAAAGCCGAAAGTATGCGGCAACCCAATGAGGATCGAACTCACTACTCAATCGTAACTGTTCTAGCGAGACAAGCTTGCTAACCATAACACTACGTCAATGTGCCCCGTAGTTTAAATGCGGCACAAGGCCGAAAGTATGGAGCACCTAGTGAATATCGAACTCACTACTCAGTCGTAATTGTTCTAGCGAGACAAGCTCGCTAACCATTACACCGCCTCGAGGTGCGTCATTGTGACTGGAATGAACAAAACCATAGGTTTGAAATAACTGTTTAACAGCTTTTATTCATTGTTGAACGAGGATCCAAAATAGTCATATTTTACGGATGCAAAAGTGGAGTTTCCCAGTTAACAAAATTCTTGAGATGTCCCCCCCCCCACACACACACACACCTATTCCCACGGGGGTGGGGATCTGAGTGTAAAACTGCTAGGACTGGTACGCGTCTTCTGCAACAAGAGTTGTGTGTAGTTTTTCCTTTGGGTAGGAGTCTCGAAGGGAGATATTCTCCGTCGGTTCCCGCGAGAGGAACGGGAAATCTGAAGTCCAACTGTCGGGACAGGCCTCCTCTTCTTCAGCAAAGGTTGAGAGTAACCCTTGAAGCTGGGATTGAGGATAAAAGTCGCTGAAAATGAAAAGTGGGGAAGAGAGGACCTTGTAGGTAGAGGCCGCTGAAAATGAAAATGGAAAATAGCTGGCCTCGAAGGTAGAGGCCACTGAAAAGGAAAAGTGAAAAAGCTGTCCTTGAAGGTAGAGACTGCTGAAATGGAAAAGTTGGAAAGAGTCTGAAGAGGGCTTGGTCAACATTTTTATGCGTTCTGGGACTTCCGGGTGTATACTGCTGGTTACTTTCGTTGCTGCTACAGCTGAATCGAGCGAAGTAAGAAAGCTTCACTCCCAAATGCCACAATAGCCAACAAATGAGATAGCTTCCGTATGATAGATAGGCGTATTTCTCTGAACACATACATACATACATACATACATACATACATACATACATACATACATACATGCAGAAAAAGACCATCTCCTCTCTTGGTAGCTTTTTTTTTTATCATTCAATATTTTATTATTTATATGGGCCCGTAAGTGATTCCTAAAGCCAGCTTCACTTTTACAACCTCTCTTACTCACGTGGCAAACATAAAGTCTGTCTGTGTTACCTAGGTTGGAAACTTGCCTGTCCCTGTGTACTATCATGTGACGTTTGACTCCGACAACAGGCTTACAAAACCTTGTCACAAAACTTGTACACTAAACCTGCAGGTATTTCTGGTAGGGTCGTATTCAAAAGAGTTTGCACCTGACATACATACATACATACATATATACATATATACATGCATACATACATACATATTAGGTCCCTCCCCGCAAGAAAAAAAAAACGATACCTCAGTTTAAAATGCATTTAAAGAAAAAAAGAAAATTCTTTCTTGACGCTTTAATTTTAATTTCAATTTTATTTCACTATAATAATGGTAATAAGGAAAAAACTTTGGTGGATTTCAAACCGAAATTTATTGATTGGAATTTTTATTTTCACCTTATCAGTAGTGTATATAAATTCGTTCCTATTGACAGATATGTCGATACAAAATAATTATCTTTTTAAAACAATCATTCAAAAATGAAATATACTTTTCTGAAACGTTATTTTCTGAAAATCAACCGTTTTAAAGTGTAATTAATCTTAATTGAAACAAATATTATTTACTTTTAGTTTGAAATATAGGAGAAAAGCATTTTTTAACAGGGACAGGGTGTTTTTCTGATGCATTGTATGAGTTATTGACAGCCTGGTGTGAAGTAAGATCTTTTAGAAATGACTTGACAAATACAACGTGAACGACTTTTATTTCTTTTTTAAACTACCCAGTAATCTTAAAAATCGAAGAAAATATTTTAAGCAATCTGATGATTCATTGGATTTTAAGTACTTTGCCTTACTGACGAAGATACTTGTTGAGAAAAAGTTACACCAAATGACCATTAAATTACCAATATCAATTGACCGCTGCAGAATTGGAAAAGATTTAAAAGGTTATAAATTATTCTACTTAAACAAAACATTTTAATAAATTATTCTAATTAAACGAAGCATTTTAATACTGAAAACAATAATGTTCATAATATATTTTATTCATAAAACAATTTGTTATATATATATATATATATATATATATATATATATATACAATTTCATATATATATATATATATATATATATATATAGGGTATACATAAAGTTCGTGTGCACTTTAAAAAAATTATAACTTTATTTGTATTTGCGATTGATAGAATCGTCCATATTTTCTACTCACCCCCGTGATAAAGTACACTCTTCTATCAAAATCAGTTTTAACCAATCAACACCTCACATTGCAAATCTCGACTTTTTATTGGTCGAGACGACACCAAAATGTGTAACAATTTTAGAGCCCAGTTCCCTGGAGCCTATTTTGTTATTCCCAAAACAAATAAAAAGGACTATTTCGACCCAATTCACCAGTCAGTCACTTAGCTTCAGAGAGATGCCACACGACTTAAGAAACTTTTCACCCGTCAACTGCTGACTCAAACACCAACATTATTCTCACAAAATTCACTTACAACTTTCTAAGAAAAGTCTTCTTACACACTACTAAGATATAAATTGTATTTAACAAAAGATAAACACAGAACAATCCAAGGTAAACAACTCTAGAAAATTAAGACATTTATATTCTACTTTAATCACGCACACAAACTACACAAATTTCTGTATAAGTAATATTTTCCATTTTACTCTATTTGACCAGTTCTTTAACACGTGAACAATTTTGAACTGTAAATCAATAAGACACCCAATTTATACAGGGTCAATTCTTGCATTATCAAACCACAAGTTTTCTAATTGTATATTAATTGTACAGAAATGTCTGTTGTTTTTTATTGAAACCTAAATTACCGTTGTTTCTTATTCAATTGCCTTGTGATTGATTCGTTTTGAATGCCTATATTCTATATTGTTGTGGATTAATATGGTGAACATGCCCGTAAACTAACCATCTTAATATTAAAACCTGATAACAAATTCAAACTCATAGCAATCCCAACAAGATAGAAATAATTTGTAAAAAGGATTAGAAAAAAGTAAATCTATATTTTTTAAGGTTTTATTGAAATTTTACTTAAGTTTCCACATGTCCTCCATCATTAGCAATACAAAAGGTAATACGATTTTGCAGTTCACCGAAAACATTTGCCTACTGATTTACAGTAATGCCTGAAATCACATTAGTTATTTTAGCTATACTTAAAACTAGGTAGATTAAACTTTATAACATTTTTACGGATTATTTCTATCGCAAATACAAGTGTAAAGTTATAATTTTTTTTAAATGCACACGAACTTTATGGACACCCTGTATATATACATATATAGACATAGACATACATATATATACATGCATATAGCATTATTAATTGATCAAGAGTTGTTCACCTTGGACTAAAATTATTCCTTTAATCTTAAACTTTTTGTAACCCTGTTTTTATTCTATGAAATTGCCTCCCTTGGTAGAATTCTTCAGTTAGTAAAGAAGAGTCTAGTCACGTAATGTTTGTTAAAGAAAATCTCGCTAACGTAATTTTGTCTTACTAACTCATTTCCCGACTCCGTTTTTACGGGGTCTACGAGGAATTTTTGCCAGAGCCTATGGACTCGGTTTTACCCGGCATTAAAAAGGGCCTTGTGCCACATCCTGCCTCACGGGGTGGTGAGATAAATAACCTTACTAATTCGTTTCACAAAATCTTTTCTAATAAATAAAAAATTTAAAAAAAGGTCTTAGTTTTGTAGATTCTCTTCAACTGATCATCCTGCTTGATGAAAATGTTTTGATGTTTTAAATTCCCTGAGGACTTGTACATATAAAAAATTTATATGCGATAAAAAAGAGAATTTGTCTAAATTTCAATTGAGGTGCGGATGGGGTAACAGATTTTTTTAAATATATTTTTACAATGATTTTCTTAAGCAGAAAAAATAATTTAATTTAATTTGATTAAGTACTCAGATTTTCATAAAAATCCAAAAATGATCTTGTAGCGATTACTACTATGTTTGACACGCCTACATTTTTCTCAACTGTGATTGGTCAAATAATAAATACTAACTATCACAGGACAATTTACTGATCGCATTCACCACACTGAATGTTTCCTACTGTTAATTCACAAACATGCTTTTCTTATAAAATCACCGATTGGGTAATTTTTCATCCAATCAGATATTTTTTGTGTCCTCTCGAAATTTCTCCCGCCATTGTCCTGGAGCCTACCCATGGTTATAGAAACTGGAATTCGTTCCAAAAATAGACAGTAGAAGCAGAACTCAGCAACTCACACGCGTCTACACAGACTATTCATTCTACTCACTACACGCAGCCACATCAACCTTTTCAACACAACCAGCATTTACAATCTGATTTTCGTAAGAATTTCCAAATCAATGTTTTTCGTTTAAAACAAAAAAATGAAATTACCCGTACCCATTTATTTTCCCCCTTTGTTTGTATTGTCCTCATTTTATTTTTGTTATTATAACGTTTCGGTCGTTGTGTTCCCCGGCCTTCATCAGGTTGATGTCTATTCGGGTAACCTACAGAGAATTTCGACCTGAACCTTTTTTTATTTAATCTACGAATGTAGATTGTTCTCTTTCCACTTCTTTTAATTTCCCTAACTTTATCCTACTTCTGATATCCTAGACAGTTCAGTATAAAACGGTACCATCTCATCTTCATGAATTTAGGAAAATCCCGTAACGGAAGATTCGGTAAGAGTCACATTTTGACAGCCGAATTGAGATGTACGAGTGACGAAGAGAACGAACGAGTCGAGAAGAGTGAGTGAGAAAAAGAGAGACAGAGAACCACTCGTGTTTGGTTTTATAGTATGTTGTATCACGTGACAGGATCAGACTGAGTTGGCGCCAAAATAGATCTGTCGCGTGAGGGTGATTTGATTGGTCGAAACTGACCAATCAGCTAGCTAGATTGAAGGTGATTAACCAATGAATGCCTGTTATATATTTTCTATGTAAAATGGTGGTGGCGTTTACCGCAACTTCATTGCTATACTTTTCCTAGGCTCATACAATAACACATAGTAACCACCTACCTTGTGTGGCCTTTTGTGCTTTGTATTATGAAGATTTTCCGGTTACAATTAAGTTCCACCAAGACAAAGACGGACACACTTGAAGAAGAGAAGTAGCATAACGACTGAATATTATGCTAAACGTCTTTAATGTACGGAAAAGATGTAAAACGAAGACTTGCAAATATAATTTATATTTGCGGAAGAAGAGTGTTCAAGTAACAAGTGGGCTTCGCGGTTTTTGTATTCCTTTAACATCGGAAAGGACGGCTGTAATAAACGTGTGGTCATTAAGGCTTTCACTTGTAGAAAAGAAAGGTTTCCAGATCGAGTGTGTTGGGATTGAGTGAAGATGTTAAAAGATATCAGAAGGTTTGAATGATCAGAAGACTTAAAATTGTGTGTGTTCAATGATCTTCCATCCACAACAATTAATAAGACAAAAATTATGATTCGAAACATAACAATTGAATTTATTAAGTATTTGATGTACATACATATAAACTGAAAGGTTTGACAGAGTTGTGTCTCTTTGATTAGGAAATATTTTTACTTGAGCTCATAAGATTAGATTAATTATTAAACTGTAGTTTAGAGGAATGAGTATGTTGCATGTTAGAGATTGTCTATTGGACAAGTTGGTAAGAGTTCAGAGATTGTACTTGCGTGAAATGTTGTAAAGTTCTTTTACGTCTGACTGCATGAGTCAAGACGGGAGTTTTTAAGGGTCACATTTTGGCAGCAGAGGTCAGACGCACGAGTGAGTAAGAAGAGGGCGAGAATTACTCGTGTTTGGTTTTTATAATTTGTTGTACCATGTGACAGGCTCAGACTTAGTTGGCGCGAAAACAGACCTGTCACGTGTAGGTGATTTGATTGGTCGAAACTGACTAATCAGCGAGCTAGATTGAAGGTGATTGACCAATGAATGCTCGTTGTATATTTTGTAAGTATGATGGTGGTGAAAATTACAACAGGAAGAGTGCATTTCCCAGTGGGGGTTAACTGGCTGTCGTGGAAGATTCCACAAGTTTACCCCGTGGCCCCGAGAAGTGATCCTGTTTGAATATCACTTAGCCAATCAGAGTCCCGGATTAGATTCTGTTCAAGATTGATCTTTGAATGGTAAAGAGTTAGCTCCCTTTAATATCCCTTTCAAATTGTTATAGTAATGTGGACCCGAAGTAGGGGCCACGGAAGGAAAACACGGAACACGGGTTAGAGGTAAGAAAGATATATTAAACAGAAAAGTTGCAAAGAATAGTGTAAGAGTAAGCAGAGCTTACTATCCAATGGTGTCCGATATTGGTATCGTACGCGGCTGCGCATTACTGGTGCTACTCCCATGATACTACCATTCACATAATAATATAGTACTGGGAGAGTCCATGATGTAGGAAAGTATCGGTCTCACAACATGTAGTATTTGGTGTACATTAATATTAAAAAGAAAACAGATTTTACAAATATGAAAAAAAGATGAAAATAGTTTTCGGCTAGCTGTTTGCCACGATTAGGGTTGTAGAAATATATATAAATATATAAATTTTTGAGTTGAAATTTATTTTCAAAATAAATACAAACATTGTGAGATTAAACAGAATTTCCACAGAGACAACAGAGATGTAATAGAGACTGTTTAATAAATAAGAATGAGGCGTCTGTTTTCAAATACGGAGTATTCAGTATAATGAAGTTATTAAAAGATCAAATTAAAAACGAATTTGTTAATTCTTTAGGGAAATTATAAAAAGGGCAATCCCATATAGTATTAATAAAAACTTAATAGTTAAACTATGCTTAGAGTTAAAATTAGCAATAATTAGTTTTAGAAACCAAAATTAACTCTTAAACAAGAAAACTGAAATAATTGATAAGTGTAGGCATATAACTAAATACCTACTTTGCTATCTATGAACTAATTAAAATAAATAAATAAAATAACTATAATATAAACTTAAAAAATAATTAAATATGAATAAATAAAATAAATAAACATAAAATAAATGAATAAACAAAATAAAATAAACAAAAATATAATAAACCAAGAAATATTAAATATGCACATTGTAGGGACACTGTTATTATGAATAAATAGAAATAAAAGTATAAAATAAAGATAATGAATATTATAAATAAAATAATATAAAACAGTAACATTAAAATTTTGGATAAAATAAATAAAAAATAAAAATAATAAAATGTTCTCCCAGCATGCAACAAAAACTGTTCCTGTCGGAAATACCGACACCCCACCAAAAGACGTTGAATTCATTTTTTCACGACGAACCTTTGGGCAATCTACACGTCCAAATTCTCTCTGTGACATATTGTGTAATAATACGAAGTAACGTTTTCCTTTTATTACATGCAACCATAAACCACATGTAACCAAAAATACACTCACCAGTACACATAAAAATAAATTGTATGATATTAATGTACAATTTAACGTACCTTTACTGTTATCCCTGTGTATGTTTTTATTCCTGTGATGTATGTTTTTATACTCATGTGAACACGAGGCTATTTCTGCTGCTATGATGTGGATGACCCCACATCATTTGGTACCCTCGACGCACGAAAACATTCTATTCATCACACCATTTGGTAACCCCGACGTTTTTAAAAAAAATCTACTCTTTGTGACCACCGACATACAAAAAAAACATCTTATTCATCGCACCACCTGGGAAAAAAACTGACGTTCAAAAAGAAAGTAACCACAATTTTGGTGATAACGACGCAGAAAAAGAAATTTCCGCAACTATATCACGTGACGACAACAAAAACAATTATCGTCCATACACGCTGATAACACAGTGCCAAAAAAGGAGATAAACCAGTGTATCTACAAAACAATTTAAGAGTAGAATCATTTTTGTGTAGAATGAGATAGAAAACGTTTTTTGCTTTAAACAATATTGCAAAAAATAGTAGTGACACTGACATCTACATTTGTTTAAAACGGATAAATACCCCCTCCCCCCGTCTTGAAAGAATTGTCGGAATTTGATAAAAGACCTTACAGGCGTTTTAAATAAAATAAGATTCAGAAAAAGAAATAATTTATTCCAGAAGAAATTATCAACGGATATTGATGAGCTGAAAACAATTCAGGAAAATTTTCGTTATGGGCGACAAAACGAAGAAACTATATGCAATGAAGCCAAGGAAATACGGAAAGAAAGTTACAGAGGAAGTAACTAAATTCTATAAAATGGCTCTTGATTCTTACGTGGAGGATATTAACACAGAAGTTAAAGAAATCTCCACGACGTTTGGCATTAGCAGCAAAGTCAGGATATTGGCCGAAAAGCAAGAAGACTTCCTCAACAGCCCATCATTCCGTTTAAATAAACTGTAAAATAAATATCATCTGGTTCAACCCACCCTTTAACATGCAAATAAAAACAAATATAGGAAAAATATTTTTAGCCTTCTAAATAAGCACTTCCCGAAAGGATACGTCTGTACAAGTTATTTAACAGCAATGCTGTCAAATTGAGCTACAGTTATACCAGCAACATAGGCAATATTATCAAAAGATTGAACAAAAATTTTAAATCTTGAAGAGGATGTAAGAGGTCAAAATAAGGTTCTTTGTAATTGTAGGATAAAAAATAATTGTCCATTAAATAGGGTAAGTTGTACAGAACAGTCGTATATTGTAGCGAAGTAGAAAATTACAATGGCAGTACAAAAAATACATTGGTTACACTGATGACCAATTTAAAAAGAGGTGGTATAACCATACCTCATCATTTAGAATACCAGAACGCAAGTTCAATACGAAGGTGGCAAACCATTATTGGAGCTTTAGGAAGAAAATAACAGCCGGCCATAAAACGGAGTATCTTACAGAATGTAAAGGCTAGCAAAGTGAACGGCAACTCATGTAGGCTGTGTCAGAAAGAGAAGCTAGCTATTGCAACATGCAAGGCTGGCACTGAGTTATTAATATTTAACAGATCCTCCATCCCGACGAGGGATGTATGTGGCACAAGGCCGAGTTTACCGTAGGTTCTCCGAGCCCGTAGGCTCGGCCAAAAATATTCCCTTAGAGCCCGCATAAACAGGTTCAGGGTCTGTCTACCTCCCCGGACAAATGTTTGCCCTTCGGCAAAGCCACGTCCGGGTTCCTCTCTGCTCAAGGCAGAGAGATCAACAGTAACGAACAATCTATTCGACTGTTATATTTAACAGCCGCCCACCCCCACCCCGACGAGGGATGTATGTGGCACAAGGCCGAGTTTACCGTAGGTTCTCCGGGCCCGTAGGCTCGACCAAAAATATTCCCTTAGAGCCCGCATAAACGGGTTCGGGGTTTGTTTACCTCCCCGGACGAAACTTTGCCCTTTGCTGTCACTGAGTTGTTGAATGGAAGGTCTGAAATCATGGCCTGACGTCGATATGTCAGGAAGTTAATTTTGGGGCTATAAAGTTGGAAAAAAATGTTTTCCCTCCCTTTCACTTTATTTTTATTTTTATCTTTATAATTTTTTATATTTTTCCTCCCTTTCATTTATTCAACAACGACTCCCCGCATTACTTCCGGTGTCGAATGAAGACATTTAAGTTCTTACGTTGCCTCTGATTAAGTCGCTGAAAAAAACAACCTGACGAGACCTTGGCGGTGGAAACTACGCGAGTGTTCCGGACAGCGTTTTTATCTTTTTAAATAAATAAATATATATATATATATATATATATATGTGTGTGTGTGTGTGTGTGTGTGTGTGTGTGTGTGTGTGTATGTGTGTGTGTGTGTGTGTGTGCAAATATGTAGAAAAGAACACGTTAGGTAAATAATCCGAAGTTCTTTAGTATTTTTATTTTTAAAAAACAGTGCTCAATACAAAAGTAGAGCCTATATTATAATTATTTAAAAAAAAATGTGATTCCATCGCAACATAAGAGTTCTCATGTTTCAAAAACAGAAGCTAAAAAACTTCAATTTAATTATAGAAATTAAATTAAATTAAAGTACCTAGTTCTGTTTCATCTTCAATCGAATTTTGGAATAGCGAATTTTGGAATAACAAATTTTGAAATTTACGGAGCTTTATAAGCATATACATTCGTAATATTAATTTCTATTGAAACGGAGAAAACCAATCATTTTAATAAGGAGCGGTAGTGTATTCATTTTCACTGACAACTATTGTATCAGCATATTAGTTACTATCGAAAAGAGAATAAGTCAACGTAGGGTCGGGGTGCCTATTCGATTGAGGAAGAAACAGGAATGAAACATGCATCAATGAATATATATATATATATATATATATATATATATATATATATATATATATATATATATATATATATATGTATATTCATTGATGCATGTTTCATTAATGTTATTAAGTTCTCTCAGTCACTGTGTGTTTATCTAAAAATAAATACGCTTAAATTCACCTTCTTCTCTGTCGTGAGCCAACGGCTTCAGGGTAAAATTTCCGACTGACGCGAATTCAGCCGGTTTTCGATTCTAGCCAGAGGCAACCGGATGTCTAGCCACACTGATGAGCTGTGATACAGCGAAACAGTCTGTTTGTGGATAACAATATATATGCTCCTGAAAAATTTATTTCGGTTGAGCTCTCTGGGGAGGATGTGTGGGTTTGTAAACAGTGACTATTACGGCTAATAATGCAAGACTCTTCGGTAAATCGAATCGAGTTCTCTCAGTCACTGTGTGTTTATCTAAAAATAAATACGCTTAAATCCACCTTCTTCTCTGCCGTGAGCCAACGGCTTCAGGGTAAAATTTCCGACTGACGCGAATTCAGCCGGTTTTCGATTCTAGCCAGAGGCAACCGGATGTCTAGCCACACTGATGAGCTGTGATATAGCGAAACAGTCTGTGGATGACAATATATATATATATATATATATATATATATATATATATATATATATATATATATATATATATATATATCACTTAGCTGATTGGTGTTATATTCACCACCCCGACTGTAGAGTTTCGGAGACGAATCATTGCGTAATCGTTCGCCCCACTCGTCAGGAGATATCAACAATTGTCAGCCGATTTTCTCATTTTCGTTATTACTAAATTCTATATTAAGTTAAAAATCAAATTATGCGGGTTTTTTTTTGTTTGTTTGGTTTTTTTTTTGTCTTAGGATGATTTGTGTGTGTGTGTGTGTGTGTGTGTGTGCGCGCGCGCGCGTGTGTGTGTGTGTGTGTGTGTGTGTGTGTACGCGCGTCTGTGTGTGTGTACGCGCGTGTGTGCTTGAGTACACCTGTAAATGTGTGTTTGTGAACATATACATATATATATATATATATATATATATTGCAAATAAATGAAATTCACAAATACCCCATCTGAATCGCCATTTCGCTCCGCAAGATCTCGTTAACACTAAAAAGATAAAATAAATATGAAGCCTAACTTTTTTTTAAAATTTGACGACAAATAAAAGAGAAAAGTGAAAGAGAGAAAACAAAACAAAGTAGAGTTGGGTAGAGAAGGAAAAGGAGGAATAAAGATTCGTCTTGAGTCTAGACTCTAGACGAAAGTTTAAAGACGGTTGAAAATTTAACATCAGAAAAATTAACCTTGACTTATATTTCAAATGTTAACACTATTTCAAATAGGAAAAAATTACACAAGGAATTACAATCTTTAAAATAAAGAGAAATTTTTAAGATTGCATAAAAATGTTGTCAAATGAAACTAAGCTAAAAAAAAAATTATTAGTACAGGGTGACCCCCCCAAAAAACGGGAACTTTTTAACAATCCAATAAAACCAAGAGTGATGGGAGAAAAATATTTAATTCATCGTAATCGAAACCTTAAAACATGCCATTTAAGAAACAATGATGGAATTTTCATTTTAAAAAATTACGTCCTGTAGATGGCGTCCTCCTGTACGAATTCATTCTTGAAATCTGCTGTTGAGATTCCTCATTGACTGCTGCAACATCTCAGCTGGGATACTGTGAATTTCATTCTCGTTACTAAAATGGCGAAATGTTTACTTGCTCAAGGTCACTGTCTCGCAGTGTTGCCACTTGCTCATGTCTAGCAATACACACACAAAAAAATTCCCGTTTTTTAATTTTAATTAAATAAATAAAAATCAAAACTAGTACAATATAAGTGAAATTAAATTAAATTCTTATAAATTAATTATAGATTAAATTCAAAGAAGCCTCTTGAATGGGGAAATGTCAATTAGAATTAAGCCCATAAATAAAAAAAAACAGCCAGCAATTAAAAATAGTAATTAAACTATGATAAATGTAAAAATAAGAAAATTTATAGAATATTAAATATAGAAAATATCTTTTTAAGTTAAATTTAAAGAAACGTTTTGAAGAGGGAAATATTAATTACAATTGACCACAGACATAAACATAATTAAACAAGACAGTTAACAATTAATAAAGTAATTAAAAGTAAATCTGAGTATTAAATATACCTAAAGGAAATACACACACACACACACACACACCTACATACATATATATATATATATATTTGAATTGAACAAAGTCCGACAATTTATTTAAAGACATTTATGATATGTTTAACGTTCTTTTTATAGATACAAGTATTTAAGCAAATGCTCTGTTTTATAATAAACAGTATTAAATAACATTTACCGGCCTGAATGTCCGAGAAATATTCATAGAAAATTTTCGTTCTCCGACAGAAAACGAAAATTTTCTATGAACATTTCTCGGACATTCAGGCCGGTAAATGTTATTTAATACTGTTTATTATAAAACAGAGCATTTGCTTAAATACTTGTATCTATAAAAAGAACGTTAAACATATCATAAATGTCTTTAAATATATATATATATATATATATATATATATATATATATATATATATATATATGCAATCTTTTTTCTTCATTTCAAGCAAGGTTATAATGCCATTAAGACGCAAAGTTTTTTTTTTGGGGGGGGGGGTTAAAAGCCCAATAAAAAAGCAGGTCTCAGAAAGACAGAATGTAACGATTGACGTTTAAGAAGACAGATGGCGACAGACATTGCCTTTACATTTTTGAAGATTGTAGATTTATAGGATATAAACTCCTACATTTTGCGGCCAATAAGTGGAATAAAAACAAGTACGATACGACGACAAATAAATCCTACTAAATTCAGTCCATACGAAAAAAAATTACAATACTGTACAAACACGGTTACAAAATTAAATAGTTTCTGGGACCTGATTAGATAGGGTAAGTCACGTGATTTGTTCTCAATGACGTTCTCGCCGTTGAACTACAAATGACCTGGAAATACGTCAGGGTTAAACAATATATTCCCGCGCAAAACTCAGATAGGATTTGTGAGCCGGCCATCGACTCGTCAGAACGCACATAAGCAGCTCGTAAGCCAAACTTAGAACAAGATCTGAAACGGAACAGTCGGCGAAAGAGAGTCAGCGAACCAGGCCATGCCTGGATAAACAGTTTAGACATACATTACTATGACACCGCATATATCAACGATTATTTTTCGACATACAACGCCACGATGAAAGTAAGTCTTGTATCCTCTCTCTGTTCACTGTTTTAAAATTACTGCTATCGTACGCAATCAGTCAGCAGTGACACACGTTTCATCAGTGTGTGCTTCACACACACACATATTGGCGTACATATCATTTCGAACTTTGCAGACTCACTTGTAACAAAATAACTTTGAACTTTGCAGACTTGCGACAAAACTCATTTTGAATATTCATACTATTGGTCTCTTCATGGCCACAACAAAGAACATTCATTCTCAACATGTAAATATATGTATCTACTGTATTATATGTTATTGCTATATTTATGTTGGTCTTCTTCCTTTTCTGAGCGTTGTTTATTATTTTGTATTGTATTTGTGAACTCGGATTTTATTTTTTGATCCTAAAATCCGGGTAGAATGATCCTACAAGTTACAGGGAAGCAAGAAACTGGGAAAGGTTTGTAAGGTCCACGGGGGAGAAGTGCGAGTAATGAAATTATTAGAATAGAACTTATGGTTGTCTCTGGCTAGTTCAACACTATAATGAGACCTAATTTACAATCGAGTACTACGCTTAAAATTGGCATTCAGGACTTAAGGGAAGTTTAACTGAAAAATGTAGATATTGTTTAAAAGCAATATAATGATTTGATATATTTTGCAATTATTATTTATTTCATTTATTATATATATATATTATGATTATTATATTTATTTGAGGTTATATATGTATTGTTTATTATTATTTTTTTCAGCATTTTCCATAGTTTTCGTGTTCTTCTGTATTAGTATTTATTTGTTTTTGTACAACTAACCTGAAGATCGTTTGTCTTATTTTTACAATCTCCTTTTTCTGATCTAAAGTTATATTCATCAACTTTGTATTTTCTAGCTTCGTTCATTTTTGATAGTTCAGTTGTAAGTCCTATAAAAATGAAATATAAATTATTTTATTGTATGTTAAATAACGACTCCATAATCTCCGAGTATTTTTGGCTTAAATCCCGATTTATAATTTCATTTTTTCTATCTGCTATCTTTTTCTGAAATTAACAACATTTTCGATATTTCTTTAGCACTTCGTAATCTGTCTTGCTTTCTAATATTTGTGCTGACCTAACAATTTATATATTAAAAAATCGTTAATTTCTCTGGAGGTTCTAAAACACGTATGTATAAAAATGTATATATACGTACCTTATATATGTTTCAAAGATCGCCTTAGCCGGGGGTGATAATAGGGACAAGCTCCCACTGTCTATAAAATGCTTTCGTGGCATGCGTCTCAACTAAGTCCAGCTCCAAGTCGGAGGATGGGTGAGAGCGGACAACTGGTGACTCATAACCAGCCGCTTCGGAAGGATGTAGCCCAACAGCACAGGAAGGCAGTCCATCTAGGTGTATGAAAACCCTGATAGAAAGCCTCCGCTGCCTTACGGTCATATCCAAACACGGAAAAGTCTATGAAAGTAAATCCAAATCGAAAACCCGGAGAAGAGACACGAAAATGGTTGACTATCAACAGTGACATCTTTCTTGCAACTCCTGCAGCCAGGCCGTCCCCAAATGTAATGCCCTGTATTCCTTTGGATCTTATCGGTACGGCCGAGAGTCGAGATGGGAGGCATGTACTATGGGCAGTGCACGACCTCCATATACCATCGCCTGCGCCCTGAAGAAGGACTGAATTTTGACAAAACAGGGCGCTACCCTTTATCTCGCGAGATAAAGGGATGCCTACAGCGCTTAAATACATGCGGTTGAGTTATCAAGGAGGAAAACGCATTAGGACAATTGCCATAGAAATATTTATAGAAAAGACAGTGGGAGGCCACGTTACGGCAGCTAGAAAGGAATTGAAGCCGAGATGCCAGGTCAGGTCTAGTAACATTACAGACTCTTCTTTGAAAATTGTCAAGAATCTCGAGATATACAGCAAGAACACCCGACCGGACGTGTCAGTAATATTCCATGCATAGACGAATGGTAAATTTATAGGCATACAAGATGCATTCTGTAAGAAAATTCTCTGGCCCGATACAGTGAACCAACTTTCCTAGCATCAGACCTAGCAATTGCTTCAATATAATCATTCCATTTCATGTCGGTGGAAAACGTGAGACCGAGAACGTGCAATGAGTTACTCTCTTGGAGGCTAGCATCAGCCATACTGATGGAAGGCAAAAATGGTTCTCTAAGATGACTAAGTGAGGGTAATTTAGCAGGAGTTTACAAGACATTTCTTGCCCTAGTTGACAAATTGGACAGAGGTAGTATTTTTAAGATATTTTTTTCTTTTTTTATCGTTTAAGCATAATTAAGCAAAACTCGACATGTTGGTAGTTCTAAAAAATACAACAGAATTAAAATGTTATTTCAAGGATGTCACTCAAGGATGTTTCATATTTAAATAATCTTCAAAGGGTTGATGAGCCTTAACCTCTTTCCCGACAATTATTTTATTATATTTGAACGTTATGTTTTGGACGTGTCTACGCTGGGGAAGGGGTTAAATACATCATAAGAGGTGATGAAAAGTGAGTGGCATACAACAATGTTTAACGCAAAAGTCAGTGGATTGACAAGAATAAATCTCCATAACGGACGCCCAAAGCCAAGCTCTATGGCAAAAAAAGGTAATTTGATGCGTGTGATGTCATCGTCGGGATATTATTCATTAAGAGTCCTTAAAACACAATGAAGCAACAGAGGATAATTGAAGGTTTTCGCGCCTTTTTTTAACCCCTTCCCCGACAATTATTTTTAGAAAAATGTTTCATTCTCAGACGCAGCTCGGATTGAGGAATCGGAGAGCCGAGTTCGAATTTCAGTCAAATTCATTACATTCACTTACGGGCTAATTGTGAAGGGCATGAATTCTCTTCTTCTCCCCCCCAGCTATGGGTAAATAGCAGGACAGAGCGGGTTCTATAGCCTTGGCTGGCAACTGGTTTACCACATCAAGAAATGGCAACCTACTGCGGGAAAAAATCTGCCTCGTCAATCATGTATCGAAAGATACATGATCGCCTAAACATGTATCATGCATGGTGCATAACTGACTGAACTAAGATACCTTGAAGCACCCGAGCGGTGGGTAACACCTCCGTCAGACGTACGAGTTGACAACTGGACTCGTTTCGAGCTGAGAAGGGCATAAAAAGAATCTAGATCGACGTATAAACACGTCTCTAGCTGGTTTTTTGAACGTTATGTTTTGGACCTATTTATTCGTCCGTGTCCGAAAAGGACAGTTTCGGTAAAAACGTATATACACGTTTGCGCCGGGGAAAGGGTCAAATAACAATAATCAGCCATTATGCAATTACAAGTTTTGTGCAAGTATGTATCTAAGGTTTCAGCTTCAGGATATTTTCTTCTCCATCAATCGTCTTCTCTACTGACCTACTTCCGATACTAATTGATCAATTTGTTCCGTTACCAAAGTAGAGAAACTTTTTTGTTTCACTTCTCATTCTTTGTCCCTTTTGTACTTTAGGTACCTTTTTAGAATGGTCACCGTTTTAACCACTTCCGGTTAGCCCTCAGTATATCTCCGGAACCGCTCGTAATAAAAGGATGACAGCAGTCGACCACATTGTTCATCTGTCGAAACCGGAGGAAACCGGACGAGGCCTTGCCGAAGGGCAAAGTTTCGTCCGGGGAGGTAGACTTATGCTGGTTCTAAGGGAATATTTTTGGCCGAGCCTACAGGTTCGGAGAACCCACAATAAATCGGCATTGTGCCACTTACAGCCTCGTGGGGGCTTTTAAATATTAACAGTCGCACAGATTGTTCATTACTGTCAAACTCTCTGCCTCGAGCAGAGAGGAACCCGGACACGGCTTTGCCGAAGGGCAAAATTTCGTCCGGGGATGTAGACAGGCCCTGAACCCGTTTATGCGGGTTCTAAGGGGATATTTTTGGCCGAGCCTACGGGCTCGGAGAACCCACGGTAAACTCGGCCTTGTGCCACATACATCACTCGTGGAGGGGGGAGCTGTTAAATATGACAGCAGGTACATGGTCGGTAGTTTTATCATCCCTCTAATGTCACTCCCAGTGTTAACCATCACAGGTTTGTAACTTTTAATAACTTTTCTCTGTAGATTTATCTATTTTATTTTCGTATTATTATTTGAACATTTGTTTAAAGTAGCCATATTTTAAACACTTGTATCTCTTTGTGTAGAATCCTTTCAACACGTGTCCACAGTCTACATACACTGTTGCAAAGTGTAACCTAACTTCCTTTTCCGCGAACTCGCCGCAATGTCGTAATGTATTCTTGGAGCAAAACGTTATGCATATTCATCTAAACGAAGTAATCGCTTACCTTCTTTTACCCATTATTTCTTCAGCCCCTGTCTGCTTTTGTCATATTTCTTGTTACCTTTGTGTGTTTGTATTTTCAGACTAACTTATTTAAATATACATTTTCGGCCGGTAATTTGATCAGGTCCGCGGATGAGCCGGGGTTCGTCGCCCGAGACGCAGAGATAAAAAAAAAAAAATAGTTAAATATTCTTCTCTTGCTGATAGATATTTTTTTTACTCCTGTGGCAGTGGAGACTTCTGGGGTTATTGGCCCTCGTTCGATGGCGTTCCTTCGGAGGATTGGCGCGATTGCGTCTCGATTAAGGTACGAGCCTCGCGAAACAGACTGGCTCTTGCAGCGTGTCTCACTGGCGATGGTTCGAGGTAATGCTTTCTCCATCATTGCGGCTGGCAGACGATAGAAAAAAATTGTTTATAGTTACGTTGTTCTGGAATTGTCATCAATGGTCGACTGAACTTGCTTTGTTTCAATGACTTTTGTTTTGTTATTATTATTTTACAATTTACGTAACAGAATATATATATATATATATATTTTTTATGAGCATAGCTCAATTAGATCACATTTAAATATTCATGGAGACCTACCGGACACTTTTCGTAACAAAACAACATACTTGTTGACAACACTAATTTAAATGTATCTATTTTATTTTTGTAGTTTAACCCTTTTGATTATTAGTAAATCTGCCGATGAATGGGACTTCGTCTTCAGAGTCTTAGATTACGTACGCGTATGACGTAGACGCCTAAACTTGGTTTTAGAACGCAATGATTAATTTTCTGATAGTTTTCTGATAAATCTTAATTCTTAATTCATGGCGAGTTCTACGACTATATAGGATACCCGTAGAATTTCCTTATCGCATCGTTAAATATTTGAGGACACATGACACAGTGGATAAATGCGTTAGTTAGATCCAGTGACAGGACCCAAAGAGTGTGAGTTCAATACCTGGTTAAGGCGGTGGAGAACTTTGAAAAGGGAATTAACAGGAGATAACCGACATCCATTAGACATGGCACGTGGATCTAGAACAGTCTACCCCAGTGAGCGAAATAAAGGGTTCAGTTCGACATTCCAACCACCTGCAGAAGGCCGGAGCGTACAACGGCCGAAACGTTGTGATAAACATGGCGACAAAGATGAGGACAATAGTCCGAATAATGTAAATAGTGTACATAATAGCTCATCTCAGAAATATAGACAGATACTGAAGGGCCGAAACGTTGTAATAAATATGGCGACAAAGATGAGGAGAATAGTCCGAATAATGTAAATAGTGTACAAAATACCTCATCTCAGAAATATAGACAGATACTTGAGTTTAACAACTTTAACAAAATATTACAATAGCAATTATAAATGGGAATGCTGTCGTTATGTTAAGAAGTAAGGGGGTACAAATGAAAAGATTTGAAATTGACAACTTTTTCTATTTCATTTAAACAGCCATTAAATAATTCTATATTTTTTCTTTCATTTTCTCACTGAAACCAAGTAGCGTCTTTTCCTCTCTTTTCATGTGATCAAAACGGAATAGTCCATTATTTATGAGGTATTGGCAGGAACTGTTAAAGACTTCTATCTTTCCTTCTTTCTTTCTTTCTTTCTTTTTCTCACTGAAACCAAGTAGTGTCTTATTCCCTTTTTCCACGCGATTAAAACGGAATAGTCCATTATTTATGATGTATTGGCAGGACATGTTGGTCGTGCGAACTAAGGAAGTGAAGAACAAGCACAATTATGATAGGATACTTGTCCTGTTAATGGATTTGTCTGTAGCGTAATGGTTACAGGGTCAAATTAAGAAAGCTACAATTTCGGTGAAGATCATTGCATTCGCTATTCGCATAAATATCCTTGAGAAAGATATGAATCCATTTCCCTTCGGCTATGGGTTAAATAAAAGGACAGGCTGGTGTTTTTGAAACAAGGGAATTCGGATGAATTGAGGGTTGTTACTGTGAAGAAGACAAGATAACCATTATTCTTCTTTTTCTTCCTCTTCGCTTCACTTCGCCATCTTCTTCACCCTCTTCTTCTTCACCTTCTCTTTCTTCTTTTTTGATTTCTTCGTCACCTTCTTCCTCTTTTTCTTTTGCTTCTTCCTCTACTTCTACGCCTTCTTCTTCGCCTCCTATATTGCCTTCTTCCTCTTCTTCTACTTCTTCTTTTTCTACTACTACTACTACTACTAGTAGTACTTCTACTCTTTTTTCTTCTTTTTCTTATTCTTCTCCTTCTTCTTTTCCTTCGTATGATATGTTTAACGTTATTTTTATAGATATAAAAAGAACGTTAAACATATCATAAATGTCTTTAAATAAATTGTCGGACTAAAGTATATATACTCTATATTACTATATAAAATCTATTGTAGAACAGGTATATTGACCTTGACTTGTATAAAAATACGTATGCTGTTGGCACACTGAATGATTTTAAAACCCTAAGTCGGCACATAGCAAAAGGTTGCTGACCCCTAGCTGAAAACATTACTGTATATAAAAAGCAAGCAGGCAGGCAGTGCAGCTGACCATAAAGCAAGAAATCCCAATATGATGGCATGCAGCTGAAAATGACATCACGAAGTCCGAACCAATAATTACTACAACGCAAAGAAGATATTTAGTTATTTCAATTTTAATATGTACTTAAGTATATATGCTATATATTACTATATGAAATATACTGTAGAATAGATACATTGACCTTGACTGGTATAAAAATACGAATGCTGTTGGCACACTGAATGATTTTAAAACCCTAAGTCGGCACATAGTTATCAAAATGTTGCCTACCTATGCTCTTTATCATATCTATATAAAAGGCATGAACACTTAAAACATACTTATTTTTTAGGGCTCGTAAAAACGGCCCCAATTCATCAGACCTTCAAAGTTCTAGACGTTCTAATCAACATCGAATTGGTTAAACATCTTTCTTTGCGAGAATCTTCTTTCAAACGAACAATATGACTTTCGATTCCTTAGTCCGACGGTTATCTCTGAAAGAGTCTATCACGCTTTGAAATAAGGATGGCGAAGCTCTGGCTTCGGGTTTAGCTAGTTCGAAGGTGTTTGACAGGGTTTGGTATGCTGATCCTCCTCACAAGCTAGCAGGCGGCGACAACCTACGGCACACGTGCCACACGAGGCACGCCAAGCAATTTCCAATGGCACACAACTGCAAATGACATCACGAAGTCCAATAACTACTACAGTACAAAGAAGTACCAATAACTACTACAGTACAAAGAAGATATTTACCTGTTTCAATTTTAATATATACTAAAGTATACACATTATGAAATGGACAAAGTCCGACAATTATTTTAAATCATTTTTATGTTTATACATTCTTTTTATAGATACAAATATTTAAGTAAATGCTCTGTTTTATAATAAAGAGTATTAACGACATTTACCGGCCTGAATGTCAGAGAAATTTTCATAGAAAATGTTCGTCCACGGACAGGAATCGAACCAGTATCCTATACGGAGCCGTCATATAGCCTTGACGTGCCTTTAAAGGCAGTAAATTCGACCTTGCTAACCGAACGCCCTTCTGTGGCCGAATCGGTTAAAGGCAAGTCAGGCTATATGACTGGTTCCGTATAGGATACAGGTTCGATTCCTGTCGGAGGACGAATATTTCTCGGACATTCAGGCCTGTAAATGTTATTAATACTGTTTATTATAAACAGAGCATTTACTGAAATATTTGTATCTATAAAAAGAATGTATAAACATAAAAATGTCTTTAAATACTAAAATATATATACTATATATTACTATATAAAATATATTGTAGAACAGGTATATTGACCTTGACTTGTATAAAAATACGAATGCTGTTGGCACACTAAATGATTTTAAAAAACCCTAAGTCGGCAAAAGTTTGCCAACCCCTGCTTTAGACGATACTGTCAATAACATCTCTCGAAATATCAAGACAGATCCCCACTTCATTAGGGCAGACACTTGAAAAGACATCTTCAAATCGTTCAATATTTTGTTGGGGATCAAACGTAACCCTATTGATTGATATAGATCAATAATTCTTAGAGGAGGCACCAACTATTAAGGGGACAATAAGTGTTCAGGGGAGTTATGGAGGCGCTGTACTTTTAACAAGGCTGGAAGATGATTTAACTCATTGAACTCTGATTGGAACAAGTCGTATTTTATATACGCGTTTGTTTATCTTTTTACATATATATAGGGTGACCCCAAAAAAAACGGGAATTTTTGAAGTGCGTATTGCCAGATATGAGCAAGTGGCAACGCTGCGAGACAGTGACCTTGAGCAAGTAAACATTTCGCCATTTTAGTAACGAGAATGAAATTCACAGTATCCCAGCTGAGATGTTGCAGCAGTCAATGAGGAATCTCAACAGCAGATTTCAAGCATGCATTCGTACAGGAGGACGCCATCTACAGGACGTCATTTAAAAAAAATGAAAATTCCATCATTGTTTCTTAAATGGCATGTTTTAAGGTTTCAATTACTATGAATTAAATATTTTTCTTCCATCACTCTTGGTTTTATTGGATTGTTAAAAAGTTCCCGTTTTTTGGGGGTCACCCTATATTTACATTCTTAAACGTATTTTAATGGATTTTTCATATGTATGGAGCTAAAAAAAAAACCTGCTAGCGAACGTTCGACTGCTTCTGTAATTTTGTCCCAGTGACGGCAGCTTGACTGTTTCTGCCATAGCTTAATTTCAGTGACTGGCGTTGCTATAGCACAACAAAAAGAAACGTTAACTCTGCTCCATTTACCAGTGTAGTTTTAACATAAGGGCGTGTCACTCTTGTAAATATCTGAATATAGGACGCAGAGAAGAAAGTTAAGGACTAGAGACTTAAATTCTGGGATGGTTCTGGTTCTAAAAGTAAAAAAAAGAAACCTTCAACAATGTCGCCTATTGATGAGAGGAACCTATACAGCGAGGCAATTCTGAGGGAATTGGAAAATCCTACTAGGATTTAGCATTGGCGGCCACAATCTTAGCAATATAAGATACTCAGATGACACAGTGCTGATAGCAGACACGGAAAGGAAATTACAAAACCTCCTACAGAAGGTAGCGACGGAGAGCGAGAAGAAAGGACTAAGCATAAACTACAAGAAGACAGAATGCATGGTCATCAGTAAAAGGATGAACTCGAAATGCGATTTGCAGGTCGGGAAGACTATAATCAAGCAGACGCAGAAGTTTAAATATCTGGGGAGCGTCTTGACAGAGGAAGTTAAGTACGACACTGAGATCCGTAGACGTATTGGGATGGCCAAGGACGCATTCCAAAAGCTGGGCAGAGTATTGCGAGACTGGAGGATTTCTTTGGTAACAAGGAAAAGAATACTGAGCTGTTACGTGACATCTGTCCTTCTTTACGCCAGCGAATTTTGGACGATTTCCTCAGAGATGAAGAAGAGACTCGAGGCGACGGAGATGTGGTTCTACAGAAGGATGCTAAGGATATCACGTACCGAGCGTGTGAGCAACGATGAGGTCTTGGAGAGGTTGCAAACAAGGAGGAGGCTTATACTTAACATCAGGAAGAGGCAGCTGAAGTTTCTGGGACACATAATGTGGGAGGAGGGCCTGGAGAAACTGATACTCACGGGTCGAATAGAAGGAAAGAGAGACTAGGGAAAGCAGCACGTGACATACCTGACGAACGTGGTCTAGGGGAGGAAGCTGAGGGAAGGAACTTGAGAGCTGCAAGGGATAGAACGTGATGGAGAGCCATGATCGCCTACGTCTTGAAATGACATGGCATATAAAATGAAAGAAGATGAAAGGAATGTCGGTATAATGTTTCTCAAAATCTGTTGACCATAAAGAAAAATGTGTGTAAATAAATAACAAAATGAAAAAAAAATCCTATCTTATGTGTTTTTTTCTTCGAAGGAATTTCTATCGAGAAAATCAAGGTTCGGCAGCCATCGCCTGGGGCCACATCCGGCTCGCGGAGGATTTTTGTCTGGCCCGCCATCTTAACACCCGGACACTAATTAAATTGCGGAGCAAGTGGTAGAAACATATCAGATGGCGTTAATCGACCAACAATGTGACGAATATTTTAATATGGATAGACTGAGATGGATAGATATGTAGATGAGAACGGACTGAGATAGATAGATAGATAGATAGATAGATAGATAGATAGATAGATAGATAGATAGATAAATAGATAGATATGAATAGATAGGTAGATATGAATAGACTTAGATGTGAACAAACTCAGATAGATAACTAAATAGATAGATAGATAGATAGATATGAACAGAATGATAGATAGATAGATATGAACAGATAGATAGATAGATAGATAGATAGATAGATAGATAGATAGATAGATAGATAGATAGATATGAATAGATAGGTAGATATGAATAGACTTAGATGTGAACAAACTCAGATAGATAGATAGATAGATAGATAGATAGATAGATAGATAGATAGATAGATAGATATGACTAGATTGGTAGATATGAATAGACTTAGATGTGAACAAACTCAGATAGATAGATAGATAGATAGATAGATAGATAGATAGATAGATAGATATGAACAGAATGATAGATAGATAGATAGATAGATAGATAGATAGATAGATAGATAGATAGATATGAATAGATTGGTAGATATGAATAGACTTAGATGTGAACAAACTCAGATAGATAGATAGATAGATAGATATGAACAGAATGATAGATAGATAGATAGATAGATAGATAGATAGATAGATAGATAGATAGATAGATAGATAGATAGATATGAATGAGGATAGATGAAAGACATATGCAGGTAAGTGGATATAATTGAAGAATATACCGAATAGAAACGGTTGTATGAGGAGCTATGCAGAAGGCTTCTTTTTATTAACAATTACTAAATATTTTATCTTCATTCTTTAGATCAGGGGTTGGCAACCAGTGGCCCCTGGGCCACATCTGACTGGCAAAAGATTTTTTCCGACCCGACAACTTAACACCTAGACACTAATTATCCCAATCATTTATGGAGCAAGTGACAGAAGAATATCAGTTGGAGTTAATCAACTTAAAATGCGACGAAACTTTTGAAATCAAAATTTAATTCCGAATTCACAGGTGACTTCTACAAGAAATATGTTTTGCCAAACGGAAAATATAAAAGCCTATTGAAGAATGCGAAAAGAATGGTATCATTCTTTGGAAGTGCATGTGCTTGTAAACAACTTACTAAACAATATACTAAAAGTCGTTTTAAAACAAGATTGGATGATCACCACTTGGATGTTGTTTTGCACCTGTCATAGATAAATATTTCAACAATAACCAGAAACGAATTTAAGAAAATTCGGTAAAGGAAAATCCGGTTAGATATTGTTATCATTCCAAAACTCCCACCCCCAGAACGGCCCTAAAAATCAATTTTCAATCGACTTTTATTTCATAGTTATCGAATTTTCCTACCTTGTCAATGCAACCGAATCTTCCGGGTACCGTTGGAATGTATCTATTGCAATGTAACTCTTAAAAGAACAGTAAATGTCATTGGTTAAGAAAACCCCACTCGAGAACGTCCCTAAAATCACTTTTCAATCGACTTTTATTTCATAATTACCGAATTATCCTACATTGTACAAAATTTTCCATTATCAAATCTTCCGTTACAGAATTTTCCGTTACCGAATAATCCGCTACCAAATTCTCCGGGCGCACAGAATCACGTCTCTCGTGAAATAATTGATTTCTCACTGTATTTTTTATTTGTAGTAAGGAATTTACCATTTTTGTTCATCGTGTTAGTTGTTATCCTGTTATTCCTGCAGTAAAATAAGGAAACTTGTTTAAATAATAACATCGTTGTTTTTTCTTTAAACCTCCAGACCAAGAGAGCGTAAGGTCGAGAAAATTATTATATCTGATAACATGGCCGTCTTCCAAGACACTGCATAGCTTTTTGGACCGCTTTCTCCAAAAGGTTTCCTACACCTGGACTAAATAATGATTTCATCGATGGAATCCTAGGGAGAGGGAACGAAATGCAACAAACACCGATTGTGATTGTACATCAAGAGAAACGCCGAAAAATGGAGGGGGGTGGGTTTAGATATAATGTTTTGGTGTTTGATTCGTCTAGACGCATAACTTAACGAAATCTATTCAACTTTCTACAGCTTTTATTTTTTTATTGTTTTTGTTTTGTTTTAACATTGTTTTATCGCTACTGTTTTTAAATGTCGTCTGTACTAATTCTTCATCGCACTGAAGCAACATCAATGAAATAATTGCTTGTAATGGGAAAACCAAGTGTTAAAGATGGCGCTGATGCAATTCGACAGGAAGCGGCATGTTAATTTTAACGCCTCCAAAATTAAACAGCTCCCATTTAGTTGTCTTTTTTTTTTGCCTTCTTTTGCATGGCTGATGCTAACCTGAAGGTGAGTAACTTATTGTGTCTTCTGGGTCTAATGTTTACCACTGATATGAATTGAAAAGATTATATCGAGTTAATTACTACGTCTGCTACTAGGAAAGTTACTTCACTCTGTTGTACTAGACAGATACTAGATAGAATCTATCTGGCGACTTTGCTGGTCCAACATTCTTCCGTGCAGTAAATATTGCTGCTACATAGTAAACAAAACAAATGAAAATCTATAGCTTTTAAATCTGGTGTGTGTAAAGGATATAAAAAACAATTACCATCCTATAAATCTTATATTTTCTTCGATTTCTGTTTTTTTTTCTTTTTTTTTCAGACTATACTCTTGTATTGACATGCCAGTTAATGACACATTTCATATTGTCTAAGGAAAGAACACTTTCGAAGTAATGCTTCGTTAACGCGATCAAGTTGCTGGAACTAAACGTTTACATTGATAGTCCTTCCATGTTCCAAAAGTTCGTAATGGACGACATCTTTCATATTCCACCAGGCACAAAACAAGGAATTCTGTGAATGGAATTCTGGAATAGGTGCTGGTAGTGGTTTCTCTTTTTGTGATAATCAGTCTTTTTCATTGTCTGTTAATATGAAAATCTCATTTTTGATCACCTGTATAAATGCGATGCCAAAATAAAAGGTTGGAATCTCTGGCTAAAAGACTGTTGCAGACGGTGCAGTTCGGTCCTCGAGTAAAAGTTCATAAATTTCCTCTTAACGTTTTCAATGCGCTATAAACGAAATACTCTTGTATTGAGCAGACGGTAAACTAATTCGGGATGTTTTTTTTTTCTACAATTCATATTTGATTTTGATAGGTTAACATATTGCAAATTTATCTGAAAATACATTTTTAAAATTTTTAAACTCAAACCAAGGATAACATTTATGTTCGGTTCATCCTTCAAGCCAAAGATCGATTTCCAAAACTTCTAATCACAATGGCATGAATAGTTCCCTTATCCCATTTGTCCTTGTGCCAGACTTACCTACTTTTAGTAAATATCTAGATAACTCGTTACTGGTAGAGTGAGTTTGAGCGGGTGCCTCACGCTTCCAGCGTCGTATAAAGCCAAGCTTAAGGTGTTCCCCAGGACTCTCTCCCTGCATTGACATTGTTCTAAACTTTCATCGACAACCTTTCCTGATGACATTAGTTCTTAACTGGCTATTTATACTGAACACAACTATGTATTCTTGTCTTAACAGTAAATGTGATCGGCTCAATAAAGTCAAATCGGCAGCTGATCTCAAAATAACCTACAATCTGTTGTTAAATGGTACAAGGAGTGGCTTGTCAATGTTAACGCTCCTAAAACGAAACTGCTTTTTTTAAAGCACGGCTGATGCTAACCTTCAGGAGAGTGGCCTATTTCATCTTCTCGGACTAACGTTATCACGGGAAATGAAATGAAAAGAGTATATTAAATCAATTGCTAAGTCTGCAGCTGAGAAGTCGTGCTAGACAATTTTTCGCTCCAGAATCTGTCTTACATATCTATAAGACTGCTATTCGTCCTCACTTTTAATATTGCTGTCACATCTGGTCTGGTGCTCTTGATGTATATTTAGAGATTCTTTATAAAAACCAAAGAAGAATCTGCGATATTATTGGTCCTGACATGGCAGCTCGTCTTCAGTCACTTTTCCACCGCCGTGACGTTGCTTCCCAATGTCTTTTCTATAAATACTTTCACGGTAATTGGTCTGATGAACTTTCCTCTATGGTACATAGACTTTATGAATTTAATTACAGTACTAGATTTGCGGCAAGGTCTCATCATTTTACATTTATAATGGCTAGATGTAACCGTAAGTTCTATGCTAACAGTTTCTTCTAGCGCTTGTGGTACTCACTTCCAGCTACTTGCTTCCCAGGCAACTTTGATCATCAAAAATTTAAGTACTATGTCAATCGTTATCTTCCGTCTTCTTAATTCTTGTTCTTTTATTGTCCTCTCTCCTTAATAGTAGTTTTTCTCATATTCTCTAACACTCAGTAACCCCTTGCGTTCTAGTGGCTTTATTGCCTTTGATCTTCAAACATTTAAATGCAATGTCAATCGTTATCTTCTGTCTTCTTAATTCTTGTTCTTTTATTGTCCTCTCTCCTTAATAGTAGTTTTCTCATATTCTCTAACACTCAGTAACACCTTGCATCCTAGTGGCTTTATTGCCTTTGATCTTCTTTCTCATATTCTCTAACACTCAACAAGGACTTGTGTTCTAGTGGATTTATTACCTTCCTTGGAGTGAAATGATTAAAAAGAAAAAGAAAAGGCTAAACTAGAGAATGTAAACAAAAAATTAAAACAAAAGTCGCAAAAATAAAGTCAAAAATAATTTCCCAAATCTGTGAAAAAACAAAAATTACTACTGACACAACGATGCAATCCCCTCGCTACTCTGTCGCTATTTCCATGGCAAATGTTCAGATCTCCACTCTTTACTTCCACCGCTTACCCTAGCTATCTCACCCTCATTTCTTCCGTATTCCAAATGTAAAAAGGACGTTTCATTCAGACAGCTTTTTCTCAAGAAATGCTAATTTATAGAACAGATTCTCGCGTGCCTGCTTCCCTGAAAAATATGAATCTCTTCAATGAAAGGTCAATCGTTGGATTTCCTTCTTCATCTTCTCTCGCCTCCATATCATTTACCTCAAGCCTTTTATTGGGTGAATTTTTTTTTAAATTTACTTGTCTTTATTTATGAAAATTAATTTCCATGTAATTCAGCTCTTAAATTATTCTGATGTATTATTGAATCTTCTTCCTCTTGATTGGTGTTTCCCCTCTAACTGGATGGACCTAAAAAAAAAAGAAAAGCAAAGAAAAAACATTTCAAATCGACGCTTTTGTGTATGACGCAGAAAAAAAGAGAAATTCAACACTCAAAATAACGCTCAAAATAAATATTAAGTCTAATGAATTGTGTAGATATTAATCCAGTGTTTGCAAATAGTATTTAAGTATATGTTTTCTACAGCAATTACCAGACATTCAAATGAATAACGTCCAGGGCTATCGGACCAATTTTATATAGTTAATCAAGGGACCGTTGTAAATATATAACCTTGAGGACACATGGCACAGTGGATAAAGGCGTTAGTTATATCCAGTGACCGGACCTAAAGAGTGTGAGTTCAATACCCAGTTAAGGCAGTGGAGAACATGGAGAGGGGATTTAACAGGAGATAACTGACAACTGACATCCATTAAACATGGCACGTGGAACTAGAATAGTCTACCCCAATGAGCGAAACAAAGGGTACAGCACGACATTCCAACCACCTGAAGAAGGCCGGAGCGTACAACGACCGAAACATTGTAATAAATATGGCGACAAAGATGAGGAGAATAGTCCGTATAATGTAAATAGTGGACATAATACCACATCTCAGAAATATAGACAGATACTGAAGAGCCGAAAACGTTGTAATAAATATGGCGACAAAGATGAAGACAATAGTCCGAATAATGTAAATAATGTACATAATACCTCATCTCAGAAATATAGACAGATACTGAAGAAGGCCGGTGCGTACAACGGCCGAAAACGTAATAAATATGGCGACAAGGATGAGGTCAATAGTCCGAATAATATAAATAGAGTAGCATTTGACTCCTTCAAAGACACGCAGAGGTGAACTCTTTGACTAAATTTGAGAAGCAGTCGGATGTTAAGCGAATCATTGATCAATTTTAGATACATTGCCGAGTTCATGAAGGTGTTTTATGACTTATATTGAAACTTTTCGCCAATTCCAGTGTAGTTTCTTAGGAGTTTCCTTCACTACAGTTTGAAGAATCTCATTATGACAGAAAGTGATCATCCAGATCGATGAGAAATCTTCGAGGGGAAAATGCCTGCGCGCTCCAAACGGACCCCAGTCAATTGTTGGCATGTCCGGACGTTTAAAGTTTCATTTCCATCGACAGAAAGAATATTTTTTGCCGCTTCAGTTGGTGAAGAACTCTTTTTGAATTCATACAGTAAATGTGGGCCTATTCTACACCCATTTTTAAATGTGGGCCTATTCTACTCACATTTTTAAATGTGGGCCTATTCTACACCCATTTTTAAATGTGGGCCTATTCTACACCCATTTTTAAATGTGGGCCTATTCTACTCACATTTTTAAATTTGGGCCTATTCTACACCCATTTTTAAATGTGGGCCTATTCTACTCACATTTTTAAATGTGGGCCTATTCTACTCACATTTTTAAATGTGGGCCTATTCTACACCCATTTTTAAATGTGGGCCTATTCTACACCCATTTTTAAATGTGGGCCTATTCTACACCCATTTTTAAATGTGGGCCTATTCTACACCCATTTTTAAATGTGGGCCTATTCTACACCCATTTTTAAATGTGGGCCTATTCTACACCCATTTTTAAATGTGGGCCTATTCTACACCCATTTTTAAATGTGGGCCTATTCTACTCACATTTTTAAATGTGGGCCTATTCTACACCCATTTTTAAATGTGGGCCTATTCTACACCCATTTTTAAATGTGGGCCTATTCTACACCCATTTTTAAATGTGGGCCTATTCTACTCGCATTTTTAAATGTGGGCCTATTCTTCTCACATTTTTAAATGTGGGCCTATTCTACACCCATTTTTAAATGTGGGCCTATTCTACACCCATTTTTAAATGTGGGCCTATTCTACTCACATTTTTAAATGTGGGCCTATTCTACACCCATTTTTAAATGTGGGCCTATTCTACACCCATTTTTAAATGTGGGCCTATTCTACTCACATTTTTAAATGTGGGCCTATTCTACTCACATTTTTAAATGTGGGCCTATTCTACACCCATTTTTAAATGTGGGCCTATTCTACTCACATTTTTAAATGTGGGCCTATTCTACTCACATTTTTAAATGTGGGCCTATTCTACACCCATTTTTAAATGTGGGCCTATTCTACTCACATTTTTAAATGTGGGCCTATTCTACTCACATTTTTAAATGTGGGCCTATTCTACACCCATTTTTAAATGTGGGCCTATTCTACACCCATTTTTAAATGTGGGCCTATTCTACTCACATTTTTAAATGTGGGCCTATTCTACTCACATTTTTAAATGTGGGCCTATTCTACACCCATTTTTAAATGTGGGCCTATTCTACACCCATTTTTAAATGTGGGCCTATTCTACACCCATTTTTAAATGTGGGCCTATTCTACACCCATTTTTAAATGTGGGCCTATTCTACACCCATTTTTAAATGTGGGCCTATTCTACTCACATTTTTAAATGTGGGCCTATTCTACACCCATTTTTAAATGTGGGCCTATTCTACTCACATTTTTAAATGTGGGCCTATTCTACTCACATTTTTAAATGTGGGCCTATTCTACACCCATTTTTAAATGTGGGCCTATTCTACACCCATTTTTAAATGTGGGCCTATTCTACTCACATTTTTAAATGTGGGCCTATTCTACACCCATTTTTAAATGTGGGCCTATTCTGCTCACATTTTTAAATGTGGGCCTATTCTACAACCATTTTTAAAGGATAAAATTCAACCACTCTGTTATTATGTAATTTACATAGGAAGAAGGGAAGATTGACGGGTAAAAAAGATAATTTTAACCGAAGTACTAAAAAAAGACTCTCAAAGTACCGTAATTCCCCATGTATAATACGCCTTCATCCATAATACGCAGCCCTAAATATGTGCTGAAAGTGTGGGAAAATGTTTCTACTCACGCATAATACGCACCCCTTGTATGGTAATCAAAACCTATAAGTTGTTCCTCTCCAATTTCATTATGGCCAGCGTTTCCTTATCTTATTAAAAATGGTTTTAAACATAGAATAATATTATTCTAATTTAGTTTTATGATAATTCTTATTTTATTTTACATTTGTAAGTATTTTTAGGTACATGTGATTGTATTTGACATCCTGAAGGGGTCGCAATCGTCGAATGTCAAATTGTTGTATCGTTGTGGTGAGTAGTCATTTTGCAAATGAAATCGACCTATGAAACGGCAATACTTTAAAGATTTTTTTGTAGCTGTGCATAATACGCACCCCTCCCTAATGTTGCTTATTATTTTTTAGAAAAAGATGCGTATTACACTTGGGAAATTATGGTAGTCATGTCAAAAATACAACCGGATTTTCTTTCCAACCAAATATCTTATTAATACTTGACTGGCTACTTGTTTATGGTATTATAAATAGGGTCCTATTAATTGATTGGTATTTGAGCTACAAATAAAGCCCCAATATACGTCAGTAGTCGCTATCTATCGTGTGCATGTAAAGTCTTTAATACCTATGCTTATAAAATTTAGCGTGATCTGATAGTTTCGATAAGGTCAAATTGACAACTGATGTCAAAATTGACCTTCAATCTGTTGTTAACTGGGGCAGGGAATGGCTTGTTAACGCCTCCAAAATAAGACTGCTCTCTTTTGTCTTAAGAGTTTTTGCTTCTATCAGCATGGCTGACTCTAACCCTGCAGAAGAGTAACTCTTTTCGCATTATCTGTCTAGGGAATGGGCTGTTTCGGCGTAACCAGTTTGGCGTCGCTGAATCGGCGTGTTTTAATAGGATCCTTAATTCCCTAAATGAATAAAAAGTCATATTGAAAGTTGGACATTTTCAATGCTTTTATCCTTTTTCGTCGGGGTAGGGTTGCCTCCGGTCAAAGACAGTGACATCGAAATAGTCTGACACCTAAACGGCTGAGCCGAATAGTCCAATTATTTTTCTGACGCCGAATCGGCCACGCCAAATTTGCTACGCCGAAACGTACCAAACTCGATTTTTTTTCCAGTCAACAGGGGTAGCATCTCTATTAATCGCTGAAATGACCAGCTGGTTGCCTGGAGGCTATGAGTTTTATCAAAACGTAGAAGAAACAGTGATACACGATGGATATAAATGCATATAAAGTGGGGTGCCTCTGGTCAAAGACAGTGACATCGAAACAGTCTGACGTCTAAACGGCTGTGCCGAATAGTCCAATTATTTTCTGACGCCGAATTAACCACACCAAATTTGCTACGCCGAAAGGTACCAAATCCTTCGAAAGACATAATAGAAACTGGTTACGTGTCATCTCGCGCCAATCGCGATACTTTAGATTTAATATTCTGAATAACCTAATTGACGCTATCAGTCATCCCTTGGAAGCAAGAAACACAAAATAGAAGATTGGTGTAAGGGCATTTATAGGGACACTGACGAACGAATCAAAAAAGTCATAATGGAAATTGAATCATAAGGTCCTATAGAATTCCTGATGGGTGTGGCTCATAATTACGAAATGAAGAAATAATTTCTAAGACTAAATAGCTTTACTAAATTTTTTAGTTTTTTTTTTTAAATACAATATTTTTAATTTAAGTTTTTAATTTACATTATTCCATTAGTGTTTGAATAGGATCCTCAATTCCTTAAATGAATAGAAAGTTATTTTGAAAGTTGGACATTTTCAATGCTTTTATCCTTTTTCGTCGGGGTAGGGTTTTCTCTGGTCAAAGACAGTGACATCGAAATAGTCCGACGTTTAAACGGCTGTGCCAAATAGTCCAATTATTTTTCTGACGCAGAATAGGCCACACCAAATGGGCTACGCCGAAACGTACCAAACCCATCTGTCTAACGTGTTCCACTGACATTAAGTGAAATGACTATATAGAATCAATTGCAAGCCCGATACTAGGAAACTTGATTCCCTGTGAGTTCTAGATAATTTTCTCACAATAATTTATCTCATTGAGTGTATTGGATATTGCTGTCTGGTGCTTCTGATATATATATATATATATATATATATATATATATATATATATATATAGAGAGAGAGAGAGAGAGAGAGAGAGAGAGAGAGAGAGAGAGATAGATAGATTATTTACGAAATGTAAAGAAGAATCTGTAATGTTATAGGTCCTGACCTGGTATCTCGGCACTCAGTCACTTTCCCACTGCCATAATGTAGCTTCTCCGTGCCTTTTCTATGAATATTTTCATGATAATTTTTCTGATACGCTTTCCTCTTTGGTACCTAGACTTTATGAATTTAAGCGCAGGACTAGATTGGCATCTAGGTTTCATGATTTCACTGGTGAAACTGCAGAGTATAAGCGCAAACTCTATGCTAACAGTTTCTTTTCTCACACTTCTCGCTTCTATCTCGTTCTTCCAGCTTCTTGCTTTCCTGTCAATTTTCTATTTTTTTCCTGCGATTTTCAGAAATTTAAATTCTACGTCAATCGTTATCCTCCTGTTATTTTATTGTCCTCTCTCCTCCATAATATTTATTCTCAGATTCTTTCATTCTCAGTAACCTCTTGCGTCTTAGTGGATTTATCACCTTGCTTGGGGATGAAATAATTTTTATAAGGTAATTACTCATATTCTTACCATAAGTAGAAAGTATTTGATCCTCATCAAATTTTTTAAGATGTTTTTATCCACAACGCCATAACTGGTAACATCATATTCAGGAGAGTAAAACGGTTGATCGTAACTCCTGAAAGATAAAGAAAAAAATAATGTAAATTAATTTGAAAATAAAGGTTGACCTTCTATTTAAATGAGAAAAGATCGCGCCTGGAAAGAGGAGGATTGTGTTGACAGTGAAGCATTCATAGCGGGTGTCAATGATTCAGTCGAGATCTGCCGTTTCAGGCGCGGCTCTGGCTGACTTGTCGAACTCTCTGCGCGAAATGCTTTTGCTGAAAGTAGAATTAAACCCTTCCCCGATAATTATTTTGGGGAAAAAACGTCCATTTCCAGATGATTTTTTTTATTTGTTTTTAATATATGTTTTAAGAAACTGAAGTACTATGAAGTACCCGAGCGGTGGCTAACACCCCTGCCAGAGTTGACAATTGGACTCGTTTCAATCTCAGAAGTGCATAAAAAGAATCAAGACCGACGTATAAACACGTTTGTAATTAGTTTTTGAACGTTATGTTTTGGACGTAATGATTCGTCCGTATCTGAGAAAGACACTTTCGGTAAAAACGCATATATATATATATATATATATATATATATATATATATATATATATATATATATATATATATGTAACGTAAATCATTCAAACGAAAAACAAATACTGAAGCTAATTATATGGCGAGAATCACTCTCACAAACAATATTTAATAATAAATTACAACCAACTTCGAATCTGTTAATGAATGGTGTGATCCTTGTTCGTAAATTCCGGGTTTATCTGGTCTCATTTTTTTGTACGAGCCGGCTTTCAGTCGTTTCGAACGACCATCCTCAGTTGAATACGCACTACAAAACCGATATTAAAATAACCTGATCCTAAGTGCGAAATTCCTGATAATAATTATGACAATACTATTATTATTGAACAATTTAGTTCATGCCACTTTTCTCCAGTACAAGAACGCACATTTTTCAAATTTAAAAAAATTCAACCTCAGCGTTGTGTCTGCAGCGCTCCAAAATTATTCTAACATTGAACAATATCTCATTACTAAAAAAGCACTCTTTCGGACCGCAATATCTTTCGATGTCGCATTACTATTCGGAGTTTAACAAAAACACACTAATATGTCTACCTGAGGATGGTCCTTCGGAACGACTGAAAGCCGGCTCGTACAAAAAAATAAAACCGGAATTTATGAACAAGGATCACACCATTCATTAACAGATTCGAAGTTGGTTGTAATTTATTATTAAATATTGTTTGTGAGAGTGATTCTCGCCACATAATTAGCTTCAGTATTTGTTTTTCGTTTGAATGATTTACGTTTCATAAATTGAATACGCACTACAAAACCTATATATATATATATATATATATATATATATATATATATACAGGGGTTGGACAAAATAATTGAAACGGGTGCAAATTCTACTCCTATATTTCAAAGACCTATTAAAAATTTTAACTAAAACTTCATAATTACAGGTTATATCTATTGTAAATACGTTTATTTATCTAATTTACTGTTTTGTCTTATTTATTTTCAGGATTTAGTAAAATTTAAGCTAAATGCGTGACCTCTCCGAGTTCGAAAAAGGGCAAATTGTTGGAGCTCGCATGGCAGGAGCCTCGATCACTAAGGTTGCTGAACTGTTTGGTATTTCAAGAGCTACCATATCAAGACCTATGACGCAATTCAAGAAACAGGGTAAAACCTTTAGCAAGCATAGCAATTCGGGCCGGACTTGCAAACTTACTGACAGGAACCGACGTACATTGAAACACAATGTGGTGAAAAATCATCGGACTACTGAGGCCAAAGTGACTGCTGAGTTGAATAATCATCTGAATAGTTCAGTTTCTACTAAAACTGTTCGCTGTGAACTCCATAAGGCTGCATATCATGGAAGAGTTGCCGTAAGGAAACCTCTTCTCTCCACTCGCAACATTCAGAAGAGGTTGAAGTGGTGCAGAGATCACAATGCCTGGTCTGTAGACCAATGGAAGCAAGTCATATTCACAGACGAGTACAGTTTTTCTCTTTTCCCAACTTCAGGGCGAGTTTATGTGTGGAGTCAGCCCAAAGAAGCTTACAACCCTGACTGCCTTCTTCCAACAGTGAAGCATGGAGATGGCTCAGTGATAGTTTGGGCCGCCATATCATGGAAATGTCTCGGTTCAATAGTTGCCCTGCGTGGGAGAATCAACAGCAAAGATTACCTGAACATTTTGGGAGATCATGTTCATCCAATGGCCCAGACTTTATTCCCTGATGGTGACTGCATCTTCCAAGACGATAATGCTCCAATACATACCGCTCGAGTGGTTAAGAATTGGCATGAAAAGCATGAAAGTGAACTAAAACACATGGAGTGGCCTCCCCAATCTCCAGATATCAATATTATTGAACATTTGTGGTGCATTTTGGAGCGACAAGTTAGGAGCCGCTATCCTCCACCGTCGTGTCTTAAAGAGCTAGTGCAGGTGTTAATGGAAGAATGGCTGAAAATTCCTCTGGCTGAAGTCAGGAAGCTGTATGATTCCATTCCTAGTCGTATTAAAGCTGTATGTGAGGCTAAAGGAGGACTAACTCCATATTAAAAAAATTTTCTTTGAATTTAACAAGTATTTCAATTATTTTTTCCAACCCCTATATATATATATATATATATATATATATATATATATATATATATATATATATATATATGTAGGCAGCAATTTTTCATTGATGCATGTTTCATTAAATAATATAGACAAGTTTTGTCAATTTATTTTAAGTAAGTTCCTTTCATATTGTCTGATAAGCTTAATCACATTATCATTGAAAGACGAAAGGAAATCACCATATTGATACATGTTTTAATCCTATCTAAGCTTTCGGCTTACATAAGCCATTATCAAAGATGGCAATTACATTTCAATATATCAAACAATACACGGACGAAACAATAATGATAGTCTGTTTTTGTTGCATGAAAAATTTCAAAGCAACGACCAACTCGTGTATGCGAGACGCGGAAGCGAAAATCGCATAGCAGCTCGTGACGTCACACACGACCACACGAGAGTGAAAGCGAGAAGTATTAAGTATGGGAAGCCGTTATTTTAAACAATAAACATAAACTAAAAAATTATTGAAGCTATATACATAAAACAGTTGAAACATAACCTGAACAAAATAAACTACGAAATCTCTACAAATATTCTTAAATGCCTATGATTAATAACAGAAGCCATTGGTTTATGTCTATATTATTTAATGAAACATGCATCAATATATATATATATATATATATATATATATATATATATATATATATATATATATATATATATATGTGTGTGTGTGTGTGTGTGTGTGTGTGTGTGTGTATACGTCTACGCCGAGGAAGGAATTAAAGAACTATCTATTTATTACCAACAGGACAATGTATCTCACTGTTTTGGAAAGATTTCGGAAAAATGTTCTTATATTCTTGTGTTTAAAAGAAGAGCGAATTCACTAAATAAGTCATTCAACCTTACTTTACAATGCCCGTTTCCTCGTGTCCCTACCAATTAAAGTAAGGACACGCTTCGGCTATAGAATTGGCTTTCGTGTTGAGAAAGGCGGATGAAGTGTTCGACTTTTTCGGGAGAAACATTTTTCTTTAGTTAATTTCATTGTTTAAGAAAATTTAAAAAAATAAGAATGTCAACTCAAACACATGTAGCCATTAAAATAGCATTTTGACTAAGAAGAAAAAACGTCTGACTGAAAAGGAATTTAAAATTTAAAATTTAACATTTAAATTTAAAAATTAAAATTTTTTGTGTGCAGGTCAAAGGTCATAAGTCATATTTTGGAGATGAAGATTTTGCTTTCTTTAAATTAATTAATTGTTTTTGTTTTGTTTTGTTTTTTTAAGCTTTTCACCCCAAGCAAGGCTGGAAGCCACTAGCACGCAGGGGGTTACAGAAGGTTAGAGGAAGAGCAAGATAGGAGTGGTAAAGGAGAAGACGTGGAGAAAGACAGTGGATCGATCAAGGCAAGGGGGTTACAGAAGATTTGGAGCGAGAGCAGATAGGAATGAAAGGGGAAACGATGTGGAGAAGGGAAGTGGATAGATCAAGGCAACTGGTGATGTCGATTGACGTTACACTTAAATAGTTGCAGATTATATTTATCAGGGAAACAGGAATAAGGAAGGGAGTTCCACAGGCGAGATGTGCGAGACATGAAGCTATTGGAGTAGAAGAGACGTCTACATCTAACAGTTTCAACGGTGAAGGGGTGGGAACGGGATGCCAGCCTCGTAGGACGCTTAAATTCATGAGGCTTGGGAACCAGCGAAAGCAGCTCATCGGAGCAATTACCGTGAAAGTATTTGTAAAAAGACAGAGCGAGGCAACGTCGCGTCTGTGAGGGAGCGACTGCAGGCGAGATGACAGATCAGGGCCAATTACATTGCATATCCGTCTCTGGATCTTATCAAGAACCCTGAGGCAAACAGCAGGGGCCCCAGACCATATATGGCAGCAATATTACATGCAAGGGCGAATGGTTGATTTATAGATTTGGAGGATCGATTCCGGTGAGAAATATTTCCTGGCTCGGCACAGGGAGCCAACTTTCCTTGCGGTGGATGAAGCAATTGACTCGATGTATTTGTTCCATCTCAGATCAGCAGACAGCGTGAGACCGAGCAGCCGCAGAGAGGAGCTCTCGAGAAGTTGGTCTTCAGACATTCTAATGGGATGCAGGGATGGATCCTTGTGGTGGTTAATACAGAGCAGTTTTGTTTTAGAGGCGTTAAAGTTAACCATCCATTTCTTGCCCCAGTTCACAACCGATTGTAGGTCCTTTTCGAGTCGAACTGCAAGGTTAACTTTGTCAGCATCACTAGATTTGTTTTTGAGGCAGAGGTAAATTGTGGTGTCATCCGCGTAGATGCTGACTTGGGAATCTATGGCGTCAGGAAGATCATTTATGAATATGAGGAACAGAGTAGGGCCTAGGATGGAGCCTTGAGGAACACCTGCGTTAGTGGGATAGGAGCTGGAGATTAATCCATTGAGAACGACCTTCAATTCACGGTTTGACAGGAATGATTGTATTAGGTCAAACAATCGACCTGCAATACCATAACCCTGAAGCTTGCGAAGAAGGCCGGCATACCAAACCCTATCAAACGCTTTGGAGATGTCTAGGGCCACGGCACGAGCTTCACCGTTATTATGAATAGCTTGGTAGACAAATTCAGTGATGGCCGTAAGCACATCGGCTGTAGATCGGGCAAAGCGGAAACCATACTGCTTATCTGAGAGCAGATCATGGGATATAAGGTGATTAATCACTTTGGTGTTGATAAGGGCTTCGAAGACTTTGCCGAAGAGGAGTAGGAGACTGATAGGACGGTAATTAGAAGAGTCGGAGGGGTCACCAGAGTTCTTAAAGACAGGAACAATGGATGAGGACTTCCAGCAGTCAGGAAAAACAAGACTCCTTGAGGCAGTGGTTGTATAATTTAGAGAGGGCAGGCGCCAGTTCAGGCGCGCATTTCTTCAGGACAATGGCTGGTATCCCATCACCACCAGTAGCCTTGTGGTGATTAAAGTTAGAGATAATGCCCAATACCAATGACGGGGATATGTGCAATCCGCTCAAAAGGGCCTCAGTTCTGGGAGGGAAATCGGGCATGGGTACCCCGGAAGAGTCAAACGTTGAATTGGAAGAAAACTTCCGAGCAAAGCATTCAGCATTGTCGGCAGAGGTGGTCAGGACCTCAAACTGATTGAACAGGGGAGGAATGGAGGGTTTGCTATTGTTCAGAACGCTCTTGCAGAGGCGCCAATAATCCTTGGAGCCGAATTTGCGAGATGCAATACGTTCCTTCATCCGAGCAGCAAATAGTGACTTAGCTTCGTTGAGGTTACGCTTACACTAATTAAATGTTGAAATATTCTAAAATATCCCTGCAGTTTTTCCTAAAGACACATTTTCATTGGTTGAAAAAATGATCCTGTATAAGTTTACGTGTCGGTCCCATCTCGCACTTCTTTGGATGGGTCACTATTTCTTCACAACGGATGTCGATAGTAGACAGGTTCACCAATCGTCCGGTTTACGCTCTTCCTCGGTCTTTTGAACATGGGTAGGGGTTTATCCCTTGTTTTCTTATTAGGATTGGGTTTCTGGCTCCTTCTAAAGTCTGCTTCAGCACTATACTCCTAATGCTTTTTTCTTTCCAACGGTAATATAAGTCCAAACGATAACCCTTTACTTTGGGTGGCTCTGGACATTGGTATTGAGTGGGAATCTGTATAGCGTTCTATTTCTTTCAATAGGCAGTTTAATGTTCCGATCTCATGCCTGAACGTTCTATGCTATGTTATTTGTGGCCTCATCAGACTCTTTGCTTAGACATAAAAGGCCTTGAGTAATTAAATGTTATTTTTGTCCTCGTAAGACTCCTTACCTAGATATAAAATGCCTTGCGTAATTAAATGTTATTTGTGTCCTCGTAAGACTCCTTACCTAGATATAAAATGCCTTGCGTAATTAAATGTTATTTGTGTCCTCGTAAGACTCCTTACCTAGATATAAAATGCCTTGCGTAATAAAATGTTATTTTTGTCCTCGTAAGACTCCTTACCTAGATATAAAATGCCTTGCGTAATTAAATGTTATTTGTGTCCTCGTAAGGCTCCTTACCTAGATATAAAATGCCTTGCGTAAGTAAATGTTATTTGTGGCCTCGTAAGACTCCTTACCTTGATATAAAATGCCTTGCGTAATTAAATGTTATATCGTCCTCGTAAGACGCCTTACCTTGATATAAAAGGCCTTGCGTAATTAAATGTTATTTGTGTCCTCGTAAGACTCCTTACCTAGATATAAAATGCCGTACGTAATTAAATGTTATTTTTGTCCTCGTAAGACTCCTTAGCTTGATATAAAATGCCTTGCGTAATTAAATGTTATTTGTGGCCTCGTAAGACTCCTTACCTTGATATAAAAGGCCTTGCGTAATTAAATGTTATTTTTGTCCTCGTAAGACTCCTTACCTAGATATAAAAGGCCTTGCGTAATTAAATGTTATTTTTGTCCTCGTAAGGGTCCTTACCTTTATATAAAAGGCCTTGCGTAATTAAATGTTATTTTTGTCCTCGTAAGACTCCTTACCTAGATATAAAAGGCCTTGCGTAATTAAATGTTATTTTTGTCCTCGTAAGACTCCTTACCTTGATATAAAAGGCCTTGCGTAATTAAATGTTATTTGTGGCCTCGTAAGACTCCTTACCTAGATATAAAATGCCTTGCGTAATTAAATGTTATTTGTGTCCTCGTAAGACTCCTTACCTAGATATAAAATGCCTTGCGTAATTAAATGTTATTTGTGTCCTCGTAAGACTCCTTACCTAGATATAAAATGCCTTGCGTAATTAAATGTTATTTTTGTCCTCGTAAGACTCCTTACCTAGATATAAAATGCCTTGCGTAATAAAATGTTATTTGTGTCCTCGTAAGACTCCTTACCTAGATATAAAATGCCTTGCGTAATTAAATGTTATTTGTGTCCTCGTAAGGCTCCTTACCTAGATATAAAATGCCTTGCGTAATTAAATGTTATTTGTGTCCTCGTAAGGCTCCTTACCTAGATATAAAATGCCTTGCGTAATTAAATGTTATTTGTGTCCTCGTAAGACTCCTTACCTAGATATAAAATGCCTTGCGTAATTAAATGTTATTTGTGGCCTCGTAAGACTCCTTACCTAGATATAAAATGCCTTGCGTAATTAAATGTTATTTGTGTCCTCGTAAGACTCCTTACCTAGATATAAAATGCCTTGCGTAATAAAATGTTATTTTTGTCCTCGTAAGACTCCTTACCTAGATATAAAATGCCTTGCGTAATTAAATGTTACTTGTGTCCTCGTAAGGCTCCTTACCTAGATATAAAATGCCTTGCGTAATTAAATGTTACTTGTGTCCTCGTAAGACTCCTTACATTGATATAAAAGGCCTTGCGTAATTAAATGTTATTTGTGTCCTCGTAAGACTCCTTACCTAGATATAAAAGGCCTTGCGTAATTCAATGTTATTTGTGTCCTCGTAAGACTCCTTACCTAGATATAAAAGGCCTTGCGTAATTAAATGTTATTTGTGGCCTCGTAAGACTCCTTACCTTGCTATAAAATGCATTGCGTAATTAAATGTTATTTCGTCCTCGTAAGACGCCTTACCTTGATATAAAAGGCCTTGCGTAATTAAATGTTATTTGTGTCCTCGTAAGACTCCTTACCTAGATATAAAATGCCTTGCGTAATTAAATGTTATTTTTGTCCTCGTAAGACTCCTTACCTTGATATAAAATGCCTTGCGTAATTAAATGTTATTTGTGGCCTCGTAAGATTCCTTACCTAGATATAAAAGGCCTTGCGTAATTAAATGTTATTTTTGTCCTCGTAAGGCTCCTTACCTTTATATAAAAGGCCTTGTGTAATTAAATGTTATTTTTGTCCTCGTAAGACTCCTTACCTAGATATAAAAGGCCTTGCGTAATTAAATGTTATTTTTGTCCTCGTAAGACTCCTTACCTTGATATAAAAGGCCTTGCGTAATTAAATGTTATTTGTGGCCTCGTAAGACTCCTTACCTAGATATAAAATGCCTTGCGTAATTAAATGTTATTAGTGTCCTCGTAAGACTCCTTACCTTGATATAAAATGCCTTGCGTAATTAAATGTTATTTTGTCCTCGTAAGACTCCTTACCTTGATATAAAAGGCCTTGTGTAATTAAATGTTATTTGTGTCCTCGTAAGACTCCTTACCTAGATATAAAATGCCGTGCGTAATTAAATGTTATTTTTGTCCTCGTGAGACTCCTTACCTTGATATAAAATGCCTTGCGTAATTAAATGTTATTTGTGGCCTCGTAAGACTCCTTACCTTGATATAAAAGGCCTTGCGTAATTAAATGTTATTTTTGTCCTCGTAAGACTCCTTACCTTGATATAAAATGCCTTGCGTAATTAAATGTTATTTGTGGCCTCGTAAGACTCCTTACCTTGATATAAAAGGCCTTGCGTAATTAAATGTTATTTGTGGCCTCGTAAGACTTATTACGATATAAAAGGCCTTGCTTAACTCAATACAGGAAAGTATACTGAGCAAATTAGGTCAATTCTAAAACTTTGAAGATTTGCTTGTGCGATGCAACTTACCATTAAAAGAATCCAAACATTTTGGAGCGCCGGTGTAAGATTCCACGTTGAAATCCATGTAAGTCGCAACGAGGAACTTTGCCTTTAAACCGCAGATTTGGGCCGAGTTTTTCACGCATTCACGGAACGTGGATATTACACTGAAAACAGTTAAAAAAAATAACATCTTTCTAAAAAGCAATAAATTATTAACAATGAAGTCATCTTATTACTCAAGTACAAAACAAAAACTTTCCTTGATACTGTAAGTGTAATATTAATAATGCTGGGCATTAGGAATCGTTGATTTTTCACGCTTTTCACGAAATTAACATTACACTCAGTGTAAAAGCCGTGGTTCTATACGATAAGTACTGACACCAAAAATTAGATTCATAGCTTTTACCAATTTTTGAGTATTTTGTTTTAAAGATCGTCTGAAAAAATGTACCGAAAAACCTAATTTTCGCAGGTTTTTACTTACAAACTTCAAAATTTTACTATTTCAAGAATAATTCAAACAAAGTTGACATCTTTTGCATTAGATATATTGTATGGAAAATATATTCAAAACTGAATTCTAATTAAGAATCACTACAGGCAAAATATCAAATTTCAATAAGTAAAAAAGTAGCAAAAGATTGCAAAAAGGGCTACTCAGTGAATACGATTTCGGAAATCATAATTAATAAAAACAAAAAACGATATAAAAACGTGCAATATTTGAAGACATTTTTATGTTTATACATTCATTTCTTTATAGCTACAAATCTTTCAGGAAATGCTCGGTTTATAATAAACAGTATTAACGACATTTACCGGCCTGAATGTCCGAGAAATTGTCACAGAAAATATTCGTCCTTTCGGTAAAAGCACGTCAGGCTATCTGACGGTTCCGTATAAGATACAGGTTCCATTGTGTGCTTGTGTTTTCTTTTGGTTCATATACAGTTTGAAAACACATTAAGAAATGGACAAAGTCCGACAATTAATTTTTTCAGACATTATTATGTTTATACATTCTTTTTATAGATACAAATATTTCAGTAAATGCTCTGTTTATAATAAACAGTTTTAAACAACATTTACCGGTCTGAATGTCCGAGAAATTTTCATAGAAAATATGCGTCCTCCGACAGGAATCGAACCTGTAACCTATACGGAACCGTCATATAGCCTGACGTGCCTTTAACCGATTTGGCCACAGAGGAGGTCGAATTTACTGCCTTTAAACTTTAAACTAGAAAGATTTTGAACATTATCAAGACTAGAAAGATTTTGAACTTTATCATGACTAGAAAGATTTTAAACTTTATCATGATTAGAAAGATTTTGAACTTTATCAAGACTCGAAATATTTTGAACTTTATCATAACTATAATGATTTTGAACATTATCAAGACTAGAAAGATTCTGAACTTTATCATAACTAGAATTATTTTGAACTTTATCAAGACTAGAAAGATTCTGAACTTTATCATAACTAGAATTATTTTGAACATTATCAAGACTAGAAAGATTTTGAACATTATCAAGACTAGAAAGATTTTGAACTTTATCATTACTAGAAAGTGCGGACAGGGCAGCTCCAAATATATGACAACAGTACTTCATTTTAGGCCTGGTCTTGGCTCTTGTAAATGCAAATTATAGCACGTGGTGTCAGGTACTTACTGGAGCCGTACAGTGAACCCAACATTTTTCATCTTCAGTGATGGATCGTGACTGAGTTTTGAATTCTGAGTTGTGCTTCTCATAGACTGATTGCCAAAGTTGGAGAGAGAACCCAATCTGTCCTGATGGATTCATATTTTTTCTATGGGGTATTTGTATGAAAGTGAGTGTAACAAACTCGACTGGAATTTGAACTCGGATTACGGATTTCTAGTCTCGGGCTGCTAACTATTACTCTATATAATTTTGAATATGTCCTCTTAAAACTGCCGCTTTCTTAAGACATAAGAGATGCTATCTGAATACTTTGTTCTTTAAGATTTCTATTTACAACCACCTGAATGCTGAAAGGTTTGAGGGTAACGGGACTGTAATCAGCGCGGAAATTGGAATCGTCGAAAAGAGTTCAAATTCCAGCCTAATCTGTGTTGCGTTCACTTTTACATTAATTCCTTTTAGAAAGGCATGAATCCATTTTCCTTCTCATCCCATAACGCCCTGAATTTTTAAGTTAAATACCAAAGTAGACCGAAATCTCTAGCCTTGGGTGTTAGCCAGTCTAAGAGAAGAAAGATCCTGAATTCAAAACAGTGGAGAAAGCAACGTGAGATCACTCCCCTGTTGTTACAGATATTAAAAAAGAAAAGGAAGCTGCTGAGAGACGTAACCGCTTACGTCCTAAAGAGACATGACATGAATGAATGCTATAAGTTCATTCGAATTTTAATATAGCATAATAAGTAACCAGTTAAAAAGGTATGGCTACCATCTTCACTCTTCCAACACCGGAAGTGAATTGACAAAAAGAAAATTTAGCTAAATAAGAAGAAAATGAGAAGGACAGTGGAATAAAAGCAAGACATACCCGCATCAATCTCTTGTCTGGCCGCTCGTACCCGAGCTCACCCGTCTACTAGGGCGGCTAGTTAATCCTTATTGCAGACGCTGGGATCACCTCCTCCCTATCAGGAAGTCTCCTTCCTGGCAAATCGACCATAGTAAGATTCAAACCCGCATATTATTGTCAGAATACGAATGTTCTAACAACTCGGCCACATGCCCATATACATATATATATAAAATATATATATATATATATATATATATATATATATATATATATATATATATATATATATATATATATATATATATATATATATATATATATATATATATATATATATCATTAAGTAATTCACTGAGTCTGAAAGAAACCTAAACAGAATGCAGAAAGCACTGGACGGCCGTTTCGTCCTATATTTGGGACTCATCAGCAGTGCGCATCCACTACCGAGAATTGAAACCCTGACAGTTAGGTTGTCAAGCAAACGTCACCGAGGCCCGTTGGAAGAGTTGGTATGACGTTTGCTTGACAAATATATATATATCTATATTTGCATTTGCTTGACATACATATATATATATATATATATATATATATATATATATATATATATATATATATATATATATATATATATATATATATATATAAAAGTGGACATGGAAGTCAGCACTTAGAGGCGACAGTCTGTTTGCTGACTTCCATGTCCACTTTTATATTTACACACGCTCTATCTCTGATATTGAGCACTTTACCCCATAAATATAGCACACTTTAAGACTATATTTCTGCATATATATATATATATATATATATATATATATATATATATATGTATAGCTGGGCACTCGTATTCGAGGATACCTGTCTACTAAGGCGGCTAGTCAATCCCTATTGCAGGCGCTTGCTCAGGCGCATTTGTGTTTATTTAACACCCACAGTGTGGTTTATACTGCAACTATGCTGAGAAGACCTTAGTTTCTGGGAAAGGGCGTGTTATCTTGCGTGACAATCTGAACAAGGCTAACACGCTCAAATTTTGCGCTATCACAGCTATCGGCGGCTCCCCAAGGGTTCCATCCACCCAATTTTCACTCACATGCCTTGGGTCAACCGATGGTATGGTTTTCAGACATTTTCCAAAGGTGACGCATGCTGAGATCACCTCAGGAATTCTCCGTCCTGACAAATCGACCCTAGTAAGATTCGAACCCGGGGCTCATAGTCAGAAAGCGAACGTTCTAACCACTCGTCCAGGTGGGTTAGGTTTAGGGTACCCGAGTACCCTAAACCTAACCCTATTTACGTTTAGGGTACCCGAGTACCCTAAACCTTACCCTAGTTAGTTTTAGGGTACCCGAGTACCCTAAACCTAACCCTACCAATAATCCGAGTGTAAATAAGATAAATAATGATAACTCCTCATCTCGGAGATTCAGTCAGAAAGAAAAAAAGCTGTTCAGATAAAATCGATTTCCGAGCCATTATTCTTCACGCCACCGGCACATCTTCCAAGAATTCCCATCTAGGTTCTGACCATGCTCAAAGTTGCTTAACTCCGGTGATCAACGTGATTTGGCCGTAAGCCTGCTTGTTCTTCTGTTTCTTAGTGCGTGTGTTAGACTCGTCCGTTTCGATTGCGAAGAAAGACGAAAAGAATATACAGGGTAATGGGAAAGTAACTCCCTAATTTAGGTATGATGGACTGTCCTGTCTAACTATAATTTTTACAAGAAGGGAGAGTCCATCATACATAAAATAGGGACTTGCTTTTCAATCACCCTGTATATCAAAGACGCTGTCTGCTTTTAGCGAGAAAAAAAGAATGAAACAAACAAACAAACAAAGGGACGATAGAAGAAATGATAACACTGTCATGCGTTTAACGTCTGCTTCAGTAAAATGAAAAACTTGTCGATTTTGAATCTTTTCATTTGTACCCCCTTACTTCTTTTCATTTGTACCCTCTTACTTCTTTAAAATGATCTGCATTCGGACTAATTATTATTGCAGTATTTTGTTAAAGTTGTTATACTGAAATATTTAACGATGCAATAGGGAATTTTCCACGAGTACTTTGTAGATGTGGAACTCACAAGGAGATTATTCAATCACTAATTTATGGATTAGGGGTAATCAGAACATTCAAATAGGAAAACCCAGAAATTTTCACGGGTACTACTACTACTACTAATAATAAATTTTTTAAAATCGGTATCACCCCAAACAAGACAGTACAGACACTAAAACTCTAGGGATTACAGGGGGTGGAGGAATTAGAAAGAGAAACATTAGTAATGACTAGAAAGAGAAATGTGTAACCAGGACAGTAGATAGCGATTGACATCGCATTTAAATTTTGGCAGATTAAAGTTGACTGGAAAGCATGGAGCCGGAAGGGAGTTCCAAAAGCGGGAAGTACGAGAAATTAAACTGTTAGCACAGAACGCACGGCTACATCTAGCCAGCTCAACTGTAAATTGATGAGACCTCAACGCCAGTCTAGTACTGCGCTTAAATTCATAGAGTCCAGGCACCATAGCGAAGAGTTCATCCCAACAATTAAGATGAAAATATTTATAAAAAGGCACAGAGAAACATCCTTACGTCGGTGGAAAAGTGACTGAAGTCGAGCATCCAGATGAGGACCAATAATATTGCTGATTCTTCTTTGGATCCCATCAAGGAGCTCCAGATAAATAGCAGAGTCACGAGACCATATATAACAGCAATATCCTAAGCATGGATGAATGGTAGACTTATAGATATGCAAGATAGATTCTGGCGAGAAAGATTGTCTCGTACAACGTAGTTAACCAATTTTCCTAGCAGCTAACTTAGCAATGGATTCAATGAAGTGTTTCCACTTCATGTCATTTGAGAACATAGGGCCGAGAAGGCGTGATAATTGGAATAATAATTTAGGCAGGTGACCATTTCGCGAATGTAAACAGTGCAAAATAAATACTTGTGATCGTTGATTCTGGAATTGTTGCTAATTCAACCAATCAGCTGTCCTGACACTCACCATTACTGTAATGGCTGACTTCAATACGATCCCATAAGTTGGTGAGCCGACCTGATGCCTACGAAAGACTCGCCTTACAATGGGATTCTCTTTGCGACATTAGAATTATCTTTTTTCTATACTTACTCGCATTCTAATGATTTATTCTTTTTGGCGTTTTCATAATTTTTCCCGAACTCATTCGAACACACTGTCACTTTCTTTCCCACGTCGTTTTTAAACAAACAATCTTTATGATGGATGTACTCTGAAAGACAAACGATTAAGTCTTAAGAACTGAAAGTACAAAGAAAGTGACATTTGAACATTTTCGGACAAATAATGAGGGAAGAAGGTTTGGAGAATCTAACACTCAGAAGGCATTTCGAAAACAAAACACGCAGACAAAACGCAATCGGTGACTAACACGTTTGATAACTTTGTTGAAATGGATGAAATGTTCCTTTGTGGTACCAAAGAAAACGTAATAGAGCAATCTTTAAGTAAACCAAAGACAAAAAGGAAGCCGTGGAGAATCATGTTCACCCACGTTCTGAAGGACCTTGACATTTAAAGCGAGAGAAAGGATCCGAAAGAGAAATCCGTGTGACTAAATTTCGAATGAATTTACTGAAAAGATTTTAATTCAAAAAGTTGTATTCAATTTCCCATCGCCAGTTTATGAAATTTCATAAAAGACCTCTGTGTGCTCACTTGGGAAATGCCTCTTTAATAATAATAATTCGCACAACACATATATTGGTTGTACAATCACTACAGTGTCGCGCTGATTAACTTGCCATTTATCTGATGATAGTTCAATTAAATCACACACACACACATGTATATATATATGTCTTAAAAATAATTGTCGGACTTCGTCCATTTCATAATGTGTGACGTCATCAGTTTACATTTGGATATGCTTTGAGCAGATATGAATGTACGTGAGAGAATCATGGAAGATTGTAGTTTAAAGACAGTAAAATCGAAATGGTTAACCGAACGCTCCTCTGTGGCCAAATCGATTAAAGGCACGTCAAGCTATATGACGGTTCCGTATAGGATACAGGTTCGAATCCTGTCGGAGGACGAATATCTTCTGTGAAAATTTCCCTGACATTCAGGCCAGTAAATGTTGTTTAATACTGTTTATTATAAACAGAGCATTTGCTTAAATATTTGTAGCTATAAAAAGAATGTATAAACCTAAAAATGTCTTTATATATATATATATAAAGAATTCGTTTAAAATCTGACATTTTGATTGCTTCAAACATTCTTTTTAGTGGATACCCGTATTTTAATAGACGTTCCGTTTTTAAAACAGTGTGCATTGCATCGACCAGATTGCACACTGGTGTGCAGGCCAGTAGACATAATTCACATATAATACATACTGTAAAAAATACGAAATACTAAAATACGAATATGCATTAGAAAGAACGTTTTTAGTAATGCACACACACACACACACACACACACACACACACACATATATATATATATATATATATATATATATATATATATATATATGCAAGCATACAAATTTTGAATTTATTGTATTTGCAACTAATGAATAAATATATATTATTTACATAGGACACATGGCACAGTGGATAAAGGCATTAGTTAGATCCAGTGACAGGATCCAAAGAGTGTGAGTTCAATACCCGATAAAAGCAGTGGAGAACTTGGAGAGGAAAATTAACAGGAGGTAACTGATAACTGACATCCATTAAAAATAATGTAAATAAAAATAATGTAAATAGTGTACTTAATACCTCATCTCAGAAATACAGACAGATACTGAAAGTCAGAAACGTTGTAATAAATATGTCGACAACGATGAGGACAATAGTCCGAATAATGTAAATAGTGTGCTTAATACCTCATCTCAGAAATACAGACAGATACTGAAAGGCCGAAACGTTGTAATAAATATGGCGACAAAGATGAGGATAATAGTCCGAATAATGTAAATAATGTACTTAATACCTCATCTCAGAAATACAGACAGATACTGAATAAACATATTTTTGATATAATTAACTACAGATGCATAATAACTAAATATGCAGAGAAAACAGAAAAATTGATTTAATAGAAATAAATCCCATTCATCCATTTTAATAGGTGAAAAAAGTATTCGTACAATGTAAATTTAAGATTTTACAACGTTTAAATTGCTTTAATACTCTAGATTATTCAAGTGAAATATTTTAGAATGTTCAAATAATGTTATCAGTAGTTATTTTAGCCTAAAAATACAAACAGAACATTCTGTAATTGATATTCATGCAAGAAGTTTATCATCATGGCAAGAGGTAAAAAATTGACAAATTCGAAAAAAAAAAGGTGATTGTTAAGCTCGGGAAAGAAGGTAAAAGTTACAGGAAAATCTTAGACAACTTGAATATTCCATTGACTACCATTTAGTTTATTCATTGTAAGGTATAAAAAAAACACGAACTTTATGGACACCCTGTATATACATGTATATAATATAAGAGATTATACTATATATATATATATATATATATATATATATATATTATAAGATATAATATATATACAGGTTGTCCATAAAGTTCGTGTGCACTTTAAAAAAATTATAACTTTATTTGTATTTGCGATAGAAATAATTTGTAAAAAGGATTAGAAAGAAGTAAATGTATATTTTTTAAGGTTTTATTGAAATTTTGTTTAAGTTTCCACATGTCCTCCACCATTAGCAATACAAAGGGTAATACGATTTTGAAGTTCACGGAAAACATTTGCCAACTGATTTACAGTAATGCCTGAAATCACATTAGCTATACTTAAAACTAGGTACATTAAACTTTAAAACATTGTTTACAGATTATTTCTGTCGCAAACACAAATAAAGTTATAAATTTTTTAAAGTGCATACCCTATATATATATATATATATATATATATATATATATATATATATATATATATATATATATATATATATATATATATATATCGCTTTCAGATCTGATGAATCCTGAAACAAATTTCGAAACAAATTTATTTTCATAAAAGTTTTCCAATTGTCAAAATTTAAAAACTTCGTCGAGATCATATATCCTAATGTTAAAACATGTTGCACAAAGAGCTTTACAGCGCCCCACTTGTATTGGTTTCTCGCTCTCTTCTGCTTCAGCATTTTGAATACACAGATGTCCTCTTTCTAGACTCCTTGCCATCCAAGGCTGAAGAGTTTAGTTTTCCCTGATATTTGATCCATAGCTGGGGCAAAAGAAATGGATTCCTGCATTTCGCAAGGACACGAGTCCGGCATCTGAACTCGGCTCACCGATTCCGTTGTCTGCGCCGATAACCGCTACGCATCTATATTTGATAAGAATTATATAATATACTTACCGTCACTTCCAAAACCGCACAAAAAATCCATTTTCTTCTGCAGTAGTTCTTTAAGAATTTCCAGACTTCGTTCTCCCGAATTCTTAGGAATGGCTTTCATGCAAAGATCAAATCCTTTTTTCTGTCTGGAAATGAAAAACAAGAAGAAAAAGCTGAACAATTATTCCTTCAAAACCTACATAAAATCCCATAATTCCCTATATTTTGAAATCCTGTTTTGTTTCATATGACCCATGGTTGTGTTAGTTTGCATGTATATCTCACATGACCCAATAATTGATCACAATAATCTTCTTGTATACGTCATACTAAACTTTTTAAAATATTAATTTTTACAGATACTCTACCTTATTGCTTATGACCGCCATTCTTACTATTATAGGCTCTGTGTTTACAGAATGCGTTGTCTAAACAAAAATGGCAAACCCTACCGTACTGGTCAGAACTTCGAGGACCCGAACTAACTGGCGGTGGTTTGAACACCGTGGGTGTGTGGTCCTAACAGCAATGGCTTGTCTTTGCTTAAGTTTTTAATATAAGACTGAAAACACACGAAAACAATCAGTGTGGTTGCTGCTGGGTGAACACAACTTCCGGTCCGTTAAGTGAAGAGCGGAAGGTGCCTTTATGTGCTAATGTAATGGGTAGTTTACTGACCTGTTGATACCCTCTCTCTCTCTCTCTCTCTCTCTCTTACACATACACACACACACATACACACACACACACACAGAGAAACGATACCATTATGCACCCACATTCACGAAATAAGGCAGATAAAATGAAACCCGAAAAAAGTTGTTCGTCGTTTATTCATTCTGTCATACAGCGTTGGGGTCTCTCCTGAGAACTTGCCAATAGACACGCAAGGAAACATTAGTAAATATCTTTATAAATATTTATGTTTCGTAGTATTAAATCCAATAAATGGCTACATCCCTATTAACTTAAACATTACGGCCTTTATTTTGGAACACTGAATATTCAATGTATCCACGGAAGCACTTATGAGAAATATGATGATTGTATGATTATCTGCCCTTGGCAGTTTAAGTTTAGCCAATCAGCTCACAGCTGCTGATTGGCGCAATTTTCTACCTTTTTTTAACAACTCTTTACTCTTGGTACCAACCTTCGGAATGACCACATGCTGAACGGGTCATCTCTACACCCATATCACCACAGAGTCCGTAGATGGTGAGATTCACTCACCCTCAATAGATAAGTTTGGTCTCAGACACCATTGTTTGAAAAGACCCAATTATAATGCTGATTGCTATAATTTGTACACATTATGATATCATAACTAATCGACTCCTCAACAGAATGCAGAAAGCACTGGACGGCCGTTTCGTCCTATTTTGGGGACTCATCAGCAGTGCGCATCCACTACCTTTACGATATCATGCAATCGTCATACTCACTGGACCAACGGGTCTCGGTAACGGAGAGGTAACAAACCAGAGCGCCAGCTCTTTATGAATTCCGTCGTGTGACTCATGCGCGTCTACTTATACCAACGGACTGTGCCCCATGAGTCACGTCTTCTATCTCTAAGACTCTAGATTCTAAACTTGCTGAAATTAATTATGATTATTCGAATCCCCCTTAATTTATATATATATATATATATATATATATATATATATATATATATATATATATTATTTTAATTTAATTTAAAGAAAAAGAAACCATTTTAATACTCCATTTGTAATAATTTATTTCACCAGAGAATTTTATTTTTTTCTGGATCTTCACGCTTCACTTTCAAAAGGTGAAACGAAAAATGAATTTAAAATTTACACTTTTGACGGGCAGTATTAAGCTTATATAATTTGACATAGAAGGTGGCGGGGAATGGTGTGAGAGTCATGGTCGAGTTTAGAGAGGGAAGGGGGAGTTTTAAAATTTATTTTTATTTATTTTTTTATTGCAATACTTAATATTGAGGAAGGAGGGAGTAAGGATCAGTCATTGACCGATTTAATTGGTCAACTCAACGGAAATGATATGGGAAAAGGAAAAAAAGAGAAAAAAAGGAAATATCTATTTCTGTTAATATTTTTTTCATAAAAAATCTATAGCTGGTAATATTATTTTTTTAAAAATGTATAGCTGGCAAATTTATTTTTCAAAAACGTATAGCTGGTAATATTATTTTTCAAAAACATAACCGGCAACACTATTCTTTAAAAAAAAAAAAAAAAAAAGACAAAAGAATTTATAGCTGTTAATATTTTTTCAAAAACGTACAGCTGGCAACATTATTTTTCCAAAAAGGTATTATCAGAGACCTTGCTGTTGGACGTAGTTTATCGTCATACCCAGGACGCGGATGTTGTTTATCGTCATACCCAGGACGCGGATGTAGTTTAGCGTCATACCCAGGACGCAGATATAGTCTGGGTGTTAACTACTTGCCCGTAGCTGGGACCCTAACAGATGATACCACCCCGGGTCAGAGTGGACCTGGGAACACCAGCAATTAAAAGGTGGTTCCACGCCCCTCAAAACCTCCTGATCAGAGGCCTTGTTGGATGTAGTTTATCGTCTTACTTAGGACGAGGATGTAGTTTATCGTCTTACCTAGGACGTAGATGTCGTTTATTGTCTTACCCAGGACGCGGATTTAGTTTATCGTCTTACCTAGGACATAATTTATTCGGACTTACCCGCATACATTTTTGAACTGGTACAATTTCCAATTTGGCAATGGATTAGACGCCATGTCCTCCACGTCGGCGCCTGGAAGAATTTGCTGGAGACAAGTTGTTGTTCTGGGATAAATTCCATCACTTTCAGGAAGCCCGCCTTCGTATAAAGAAAATTATAAGAAGAAGAGAAAAAAAAACAATCGTTACTTAAAGTTCGAATCTGAATTATCCATAAAAAATCTGAACAATTTTATAGAGATGAGCGAAATCATAGGAAACAAATTAGCGAATAGGCATGAAATAAATTTGACTGAATTTAAAGGAAACAGAATATATAGATTGTACTGTAGTGGCCTCCAAAGTGGTCAATTGAGGTGATGGCATTATCCAAGTGATCTATAAATGCCTGGGGTTTCAAAATGAGGCAGATAAATGCCTAGAGGTCAAAAGGGGTTCGTGGAGTCTTGTGACTAAAACTCACTAATTTCCAACTAAATGTTCATCCTTTCTGTTAATAGTGTTGTAGGCATACAGAAGGTGCCTATCTCCTTTTGGTGCAGATAAGCCACGTGGGTCACATGACATACGTTTAATGACGTCACTTCCTATAATGACAGTCAATTTTCATTTTTTTTTATAGCAGTTAAACCGTAAGGTTATTTTCTTTAGCCCAGCTCCCCATGACCCGGGCAGAAGCTAAATCAACCTCCCCTAGCAGCTTACAATCCATGATGCCATTTCTTTTTAGGAATATCTCTTTCCCAGATATAGAATAAAAATCCAGCTCGGAATTGGGGAAAACTGTTTTCCGTTCATAGCATATGTCCTCGCCTAGGACATAGATGAATCCGGTCAGTTTGAATCTGGAGTCATAAACATGACTTCTCCAGACACAGGAGTATCTCCATATTATATATAAGGTCCATCCTTTTTTTGTTTCTCCTTACACTCTGTTTCGCTATGTAGATCTATGATATATTATTCTCTGAGTAGGATACGTGTAAATATGTATATATAGTTTTATGCATGTTTCAGTGATATAAAAATCTCTTTGAGAAGAAAGCATGTTTGTCATTCGGTTTCCATTCAGCCATTCCGTTTCGTCCGTGAAGTATCACGGATATAATAAAGCCCATAATGGGGGAAATGCGATTAAGAGAATAAATCTTTCTTCCATAGTTTTCTCCCCTTTTCATTGATTTATTTTTAATGTTTATTATTACCTGTCTAACTATCTCATCCCATCGAAGTGCCCAGGCGATGGGATACTCGGCTTTATTCGGATTTTCTTAATGTTGGTCTTTAAGTTCGGTGATATAAAGAAATCGAATTTTCTGCGCGTGTAGTACGAACGGTTCAAGGAGGAGCGAAACCATATTTACGATGACGCGGGAAGAGCGGGGGGGGTAGTCAAAAGCACAAAGAAGCGATGTAAAAGTGGACAGAGGGTAATAGCTTGGTCCACTCAGATCGAAGATTAGGTGTACGGCTGATAGACAAAAATGCAAATGAACACGGAATAAGTGCGGTAGATTTTAATGGACGATTTGGAAATAAGAACAATGTCCTCAAAGATGGTGTCTGAAAGTTTGAAATTTTAAAGAAAGGGAAGCACAGATTTGTGTGTATAAAAAAAGAGATAAACGAATTTGTGAATATAAAGAAAGACGTACACAGATTTGTGAATATAAAGAAAGGGATACTCCGATTTGTGAATTTAAAGAAAAGTATATACGGATTTATGATTATAAAGAAAGTGATACACAGATTTGTAAATATAAAAAAGGGATTTACGGATTTGAGAATATAAAAAAGGGATATACGGATTTGTGAATATAAAAAAGGGATATACGAATTTGTGAATATAAAGAAAGACGTACACAGATTTGTGAATATAAAGAAAGGGATACGCCTATTTGTGAATTTAAAGAAAGGTATCTACGGATTTATGATTATAAAGAAAGTGATACACAGATTTGTGACTATAAAGAAAGGGATTTACGGACTTGAGAACATAAAAAACGGATATACGGATTTGTGAATATAAAGAAATGGATACGCCGATTTGTGAATTTAAAGAAAAGTATATACGGATTTACGATTATAAAGAAAGTTATACACAGATTTGTAAATATAAAGAACGGGATTTACGGATTTGAGAATATAAAAAAGGGATATACGGATTTATGAATCATTTATTGATTCATATATCCGTATCCGTATCCGAAATCATTTATAAACGAAATGCTATCTGGAAGTCAGTGTATATAATTTATGACTATTGACAATAAAGAAATTAGATAGATAGATAGATAGATAGATAGATAGATAGATAGATAGATAGATAGATATGGACAGACTGAGATAGATAGATAGATAGATAGATAGATAGATAGATAGATAGATAGATAGATAGATATGGACAGACTGAGATAGATAGATAGATAGATAGATAGATAGATAGATAGATAGATAGATAGATAGATAGATAGATAGATAGATATGGACAGACTGAGATAGATAGATAGATAGATAGATAGATAGATAGATAGATAGATAGATAGATAGATAGATAGATATGGACAGACGGAGATAGGTAGACACTAATTATCCAATTGATTTCTGGAGCAAGTAGCAGAAACATGTTATCAGTTGCAGTTAATCGACTTAAAATGAGACGAATTTTTTAAATCAAACTTTAATTCCAAATCCAATGCTGACTTCTACAAAAAATATGTTTTGCCAAACGGCAAATATAAAAGCCTATTGAAGAATGCGAAAAGAATGGCATCAATATTTGGAAGTGCATGTGCTTGTGAACAATTTTCTTTTTTTGGAAAATGGAATCTACTAAAAGTCGTTTACCAATAAGGTTGAATGATGACCCCTTGGATGATTTTTTGCTCCTGTTGTCGCTAAATATGTCACCTGATGTGGGCAAGTTATCAAACAATAAGCAGAAACAAGTGTCCCATTAAATAATTTGCCATTTCTAACTGTATTTCGTTTGTAGTAAGGAAATTGCATTTTTTTATTGTGTTAGTTGTTATCCTGTTATTCCTGCAGTAAAATTAGGAATCCCGTGTAAATAATATAACATTAACTTCGTTATTTTTTTATTTCAACCTCCAGGCCGAGGCAGGCTTCTGGACAGAGTGGTTTGAGGTCGAGACAATTTATTATAGTAAATTTGATATCATGGTCCTCCTCCAAGACAAGTCTTCAGAGACATTTCTTTGCCTTTTTATAATCTGAATCTAAACTTTCTATGGGTTATCAACACTTTACACGACATAATTCATACGCTACGCCAAGAGTCGGTTACCCTCGGGCCACCGCGAAGGACTTTTGTCCAGCCCGCCAACTTTAAAACCTGGACACAAATTCATTGAATTGGACATTAATTCATTGCTGACTTCTACAAGAACTATGTTTTGCCAAACGGAAAATACAAAATCCTATTGAATGGTATCATTGTTTGGAAGTACATATTCTTGTGAACAACTTGTTGTTTTTTCTTTAACAGGGTTTTACGTCACCACATGGGGTGCGCACACCACACATGGCTGAGAGAAGTCGTAGTCATGCATTTGTATCTTTTTTGAATCATTCCACCACAAGCAAGAATCCGAGAAAATCTTTAAGGACAGGGAAGAATAAAAGAACAAGAATTAATGATTGACATTGCATTTAAATGTTTGAAAATCAAAGTCGATTGGAAAGCAAAAAGCCAGAAGTGAGTTTCACAAGCGAGAACCACAAGAGAAGAAATTATTAGCATTAGATAGATAGATAGATAGATAGATAGATAGATAGATATGAATAGACTTAGATGTGAACAGACATAGATAGATAGATAGATAGATAGATAGATAGATATGAATAGACTTAGATGTGAACAGACATAGATAGATAGATAGATAGATAGATAGATAGATAGATAGATAGATATGAATAGACTTAGATGTGAACAGACTCAGATAGATAGATAGATAGATAGATAGATAGATAGATAGATAGATAGATAGATAGATAGATAGATAGATAAGATTCTAGAGAGAAAAATTGTCTAGCAAGACACAGTGAACTACTTTTTCTAATATAAAGTGAACATGAACTAGTCCAGATAGAATCAGAATTTCACTTGACTATTGTCCGTCCTGTTATGCCAGCCGCTAATCGTAAAATGAAGCTTTTCAAGTTTTGTTTTGTTTTTTCTTTCTGGTTTTTGTTTTTGTTTTGATCTTCACTCATCCGATTTTATACAATGAAATACAAAAACCTACAGACTTACCTGTTAAAGGCAGAGCAAACAAAAAGACAGCAAGAACAATGATATCCATGTTTTACTGAAAGAAACAAATGACTTGCGTCAAGTAGATGGCGAAGTGAACTGTGCTCGGATAAAAAAAAAATAATAATCTCATCGCTAGATAACACTGCCAAACCAAATATCAAGAGGAACCTTTGTAATACTGCAACAATTTCATATTTAGCTTAATCTTTGCTATTTTCACTCGTTCACTCAACGCGTTTGTTTACATCTGTACCACTTGCGAAAACAGCTTAAGGGTTACAAAGATACTCTGGCGGCAAAGCAATTGAATTTCCAGGTTGAAGACCTGACAAATTTGGAAGATTGATTTTAACCAGGAAATAGATTCCAGCTTATGTATAATTCGTAAGCATAATTACTTACATTATTCGGACTATATTGTCCTCATTTTGTCGACATATTACAATGTTTCGACCTTTCAGTATCTGTCTATATTTCTGAGATGAAGTATTATGTACACTATTTACATTATTCGGACTATTGTCCTCATCTTTGTCGTCATATTTATTACAACGTTTCGGCCCTTCAGTATCTGTCTATATTTCTGAGATGAGGTATTATGCACACTATTTACATTATTCGGACTATAGTCCTCATCTTTGTCGCCATATTTATTACAACGTTTCGACCTTTCAGTATCTGTCCATATTTCTGAGATGAGGTATTATGTACACTATTTACATTATTCAGACTATTGTCCTCATCTTTGTCGCCATATTTATTACAACGTTTCGGCCTTTCAGTATCTGTCTATATTTCTGAGATGAGGTATTATGTACACTATTTACATTATTCGGACTATAGTCCTCATCTTTGTCGCCATATTTATTACAACGTTTCGGCCTTTCAGTATCTGTCTATATTTCTGAGATGAGGTATTATGTACACTATTTACATTATTCGGACTATAGTCCTCATCTTTGTCGCCATATTTATTACAACGTTTCGGCCTTTCAGTATCTGATAATATTTCTGAGATGAGGTATTGTGTATACTATTTACATTATTCGGACTATTGTCCTCATCTTTGTCGCCATATTTATCACAACGTTTCGGCCTTTCAGTATCTGTCCATATTTATGAGATGAGGTATTATGTACACTATTTAAATTATTCGGACTATTGTCCTCATCTTTGTCGCCATATTTATTACAACGTTTCGGCCTTTCAGTATCTGTCTATATTTCTGATATGAGGTATTATGTACACTATTTACATTATTCGGACTATTGTCCTCATCTTTGTCGCCATATCTATTACAACGTTTCGGCCTTCTTCATGTGGTTGGAATGTCGAACTGAACCCTTTATTTCGCTCACTGGGGTAGACTGTTCTATTTCCACGTGCCATGTATAATGTATGTTAGTTATCAGTGTATCTCCTGTTAATACCCCTCTCCAAGTTCTCCACTGCCTTAACCGGGTATTGAACTCACAAGTACACATTGCACAGTGGATAAAGGCGTTAGTTAAATCCATCGACAGGACCCAAAGAGTGTGTGTTCATCGATTTATTATGCGGGGACATCGAGTTACAAAAATTCATAACCCTAATATGCAAAGACACACACACACAGACACACACACACACATTTATATATATATATATATATATATATATATATATATATATATATATATATATATATATATTATGAATTAACTGATTTAAAATATGTTTTTTCGCTACACAGTAATAACCATGTTTCAAAAATGGATGCTTAATCTTCGAATTTCATTTTGTTATTAAATTAAAGACATTAGTTCCATTTCCTCGCCAAGAGAATTTTGGAGTTCAAGATTCCCTTGACGAGGAAATGAAACTAATGTCTTTAATTTAATAACAAAATTAAATTCGAAGCTTTTAGCTTCCATTTTTGAAACATGGTTATTACTGTGCAGCGAATAATCATATTAATGCTCTGTAAATTCACATTGAGCACTATTGTTTAAAAATAAAAATATCTATAAGAACACCGTATTATACCTCTTACTGTTCTTTCTTTTTATTTACATATATATATATATATATATATATATATATATATATATATATATATATTTGTGTGTGTGTGTGTGTGTGTGTGTGTGTGTGTGTGTGTGTGTGTGTGTGTGTGTGTGTGTACACATGGACACATCGACCCAGTGGATAAAGACGTTAGTGAGATCCAGTGATAGGACCCAAAGTGTGTTAGTTCAATATAACTGATAACTGACATCCATTAAACATGGCACGTGGAACTAGAACAGTCTACCCTAGTCAGCGAAATAAAGGTTTCAGTTCGACTTTCCAACCACCTGAAGAAGGCCTTAGCGTACAACGGCCGAAACGTTGTAATAAATATGGCGACAAAGATAAGGACAATAGTCCGAATAATGTAAATAGTAGAATCTTTTTCTGCCTCCCGTCATTATGGCTGATGCTAGACTCCAGTAGGGCAACACATTACGCCTTCTTCTCACGTTTACGACTGACCTGAAGTTGTGCGACTATATCGAATCAATAGCTGCATCTACTGCAAGGACATTTAGGTCACTGTTTCGTACCAGAAACCTATTCTTGTCAGAATCCATTTTGCACATTTACAAATCTACCATTCGTCCTTGCATTGAATACTGTTGCCATATCTGGTCTGGTGCTCCTGCTATTCATCTTGATATTCCTGACAAAATCCAAAGAAGGATCTGTAATGATCGTGACCAGTCATCTCGACTTCAGTCACTTTCTCACTGACGTGATGTGGCTTTTCTATAAATATTTTCATGGCATCTGCTCTGACAAGCTATATTCACTGGTGCCCCAACTGCATGAATTTAAGTGTGCTACGAGATTGGCATCTATCTAGGCTCTACCCTTTTACTGTTGAAATAGCTAGATACAACAGCCACTTCTACGTCCAACTTTTTCTTTCATCGCGCTTCACAACCGGAGAACACCCTTCCGGTTATTTGCTTCCCAGATAACTACAAACTTCAAAAATTTTAATGCAACATCCATCGCCATCATCCGTCGTCTTGTATTCCGTTCAACTTTTCCTCAATCCTCTCATCAATCCTCCCTATACGCAGTCTTTTCTCTCACTTTCACTCCCTGTAAATGCGTACTAGTAGCATTACTCCCAAAAATATTGCCTCTGCTTTTACAGGCAAATATTGCCTCTGCTTTTACAGTTCTGTCTGTGTGTATTTTAAAGTCCCATAAAATTGTTACAGATCTTTTGTCTGTAACTGGGCCTGGTTCATATCAGTTTCTTGCAGTTTCCATTCCGTTAAAGTTTCGGATTTTCCAGTGCAGATATGGGCCATCTCTGTCATGCCGTGTTTTATATTCAGTGGGTGTCAATACCGCGCAACCTGGTGCAAGATGGTCAATTGTGTCTGGATATTTCACCACAGAATGTGCATTTCGTGTTAACACAAGCGTCACATAAGCGCAGGCAATTTTACTTATTTTTCCACAAATAAAATCTTCGGTTTCAGATTTTAACCCTGCACTAAATCTCTACTACAACGAGCATTACGAAAGTGATCGTTGCCATCAAAAAACTGGCAACGACTGTTCGTTGACATCACAAAAATGGCAGCGAGAATTGGTTGACATCACAAAAATGCCAACGAGTGTTCGTTGACATCACAAAAGTGACAACAACTGTTAGTTGACATCGAAAAAATGGCAACGAGTGTTCGTTGACATCATAAAAATGTCAGCGAATGTTCATTGACATGGCAAAAATGGCAACGAGTGTTCTTTGATATTACAAAAATGGCAACGACTGTTCGTTGACAACACAAAATTGGCAACGAGTGTTCGTTGACATCGAAAAAATGGCAACGAGTTTTCGTTGACATCACAAAAATGACAGCGAGAGTTCGTTGACATCACAAAAATGGCAACGAGTGTTCGTTGACAACACAAAAATGGCAACGAGTGTTCGTTGACAACACAAAAATGGCAACGAGTGTTCGTTGACATCAAAAAAATGGCAACGAGTGTTCGTTGACATCACAAAAATGGCAACGAGTGTTCGTTGATATCAAAAAAATGGCAACGAGTGTTCGTTGACATCAAAAAAATGGCAACGAGTGTTCGTTGATATCACAAAAATGGCAACGAGTGTTCGTTGACATCAAAAAAATGGCAACGAGTGTTCGTTGACATCACAAAAATGGCAACGAGTGCCCGTTGATATCACAAAAGTGGCAACGAGTGTTCGTTGACATCAAAAAATGGCAACGAGTGTTCGTTGACATCACAAAATTGGCGACGACTGTTCGTTGACATCACAAACGTAGCAACGCGACTTCGTTGACATCACAAAAGTGGCAACGCGAGTTAGTTGACATCACAAAGAGCAACGAATATTTGTTGACATTACAAAAGTGGCAAATAGTGTTTGTTGACATCACAAATGTGCCAACGCGAGTTCTTTGACATCACAAATGTGTCAACGACTGTTCGTTGACATCACAAACGTAGCAACGCGACTTCGTTGACATCACAAACGTAGCAACACGACTTCGTTGACATCACAGATGTCGCAACGCGAGTTAGTTGACATCACAAAGAGCGACGAATGTTCGTTGACATCATAAATGTGGCAACGAGTGTTTATTGTCATCAAAATATTGGCAACAAGTTTTCGTTGACATCGCAAATCTGTTCATGCTGTGCTGATTTTTCTACCTATTTTCTTGCAATTTTACAGGACCATTTCGCTTATCAATAGTCGATCTTTACAACCATATGAACCTGTTCCACTCCACTTCTGTTCTAAGGGAAGAATGTCAATATATATGTGGTGGACGGGCATGTTACGAGTCTTTCATTTTTTTGCCTTATCTGTTTCACCCGTTTTCACCCGATATCTAATACCTTCAGTGATGTAATCTGGAATTTCAATGGCGTTATTAATTAGTATTCATAAAGTTTGCGCAGGGTTTTTATGGTTGATGACAGATGATAGAGCGAAAAATTGCTTGTCTTATATCCTGGGGATTTCCATTTTGTGGATTTTGTTAAAGTTTGCTTAACATTATTTATTCTTGGCTATAAAGGGTGTTCCAATAATTTGGACCGATTTTAAATGTGAATTAAGTTTAAGCGTCTAATGATTTTTTCTTTTTCTTTCAGATTTAACAACTTAAGTCTTTGGAAGTTTCAAACATGGAAAGATTAACAATCAAACAACGTGTTAAAATTATCGAAACCTATTATGGAAATGGACGTTCTGACAGAATTTGCATGAAAAGTGCCCAGGTCCCATCATCTCTCGAAACAGCGAAGTCAATTGGCCACCACGATCGTGCGACTTGACGCCTTTAGATTTTGCTTTCTTAAAAGTAACGTCTATGCCAACAAACCAACAATAATTCAACAGCTGAAGGACGAGATAATAAGGCATATTGGTGAGATCGAGGTGCAACTATGCAGAGACGCCATCAAAAATTTTAACCATCGAGTGGAGGTGTGCCACCGATGCCTTGGCGGACATTTGGGCGATATTATTTTTCACACATAATTGCCATGATTTAAATAACATGATCCAAGAGAGAAATAAATAAATTTTCACCAATAACACTGATTTATTTACTCCGGACTTTGATCCGTCTTAATGAAACACCCTTATATATAATCCGTCTTAATGAAACACCCTTATATATAATCCGTCTTAATGAAACACCCTTATATATAATCCGTCTTAATGAAACACCCTTTATTTTTCTATTCTTGTACAGGTTTATTCTTCATACTTTCATGTTTGATCCACTCCACATTGGGATTATATTCCTCTGGGTTGCTCCAAATTTTTCCCTTAATATCTTTGCGTTTTTATCAAGAGATGATGGCTCTTTTAATTCTATAACTTCTTTTTCAATATCCCTGTAAAACTTCTTGAGGTCTGTTTGGAATATTTTATTTTATGGAAAGAACCTAAAACGCTTTTGATATCGTTTTGTTCTCTGTGCCTTTAATTGACGCTTCTGTTTAAGTATGTCCTTGATTGGTGGAATTTCATTTAGAAATTTAATTTTATACTTCCGCTTGATTTTCTTGCCTTTCCGTGTGGAATCATTTGAAATCTCATCTCGCATCGATAATTCACATGTGATTTTCTCAATTTCTTGCTTGAATTTTGCCTTCCAAGTCGGCTCTTTTTGCCTGTTGTCTAATCTTATATTTGTTTTGACATTAAGTTTTTCAGTAGCTGCTAAAGTTGTTGTATATATGACATTATTACTTCTGTGAGGTTTTCCAGTCGTCTGTCCGTTAAGAAGGTCTGGATTAACTTACAACTGTTCTTTCAGTTTACGACAGGCATCCTTTCAGCCGTGGTAAAACTAGACGAAAAGGCATGAAGCACTTCAAAACAAATGTGAACCACGGAGCTGTACGTCTCCCCACGATGACACCATTTAGCACACTGATGCCTGAGGGTTGCCTCAAGTGGCATCTAGCGGTGGAAGCCTGGACTACCACGGGCTTGTCACACAGAAAACGATTCCGGTTACTTTTGGGTCCCCCCTCGTATTTCTGCATTTAACAGCCTTTTATTTCGCACTAGCAGCATGGCCCGGCGTTGCCCGGGCTTGATTCAAAAATCGTACGACTCATACAGCAATCGCTATCGCTTGACGTAAAATATTTTTGCCCTTCCTTGCCTTTAAAGAAGTGCCCTTTGCCGTGCTGATGTTGCTACATGCCTTACTTCTTGCCTATCTCACACTGCGAATTTTTTCTAAGCTCGATACTTAACATTAAATCTGTTACGAAAAAAGAACTAAACAAAATGAACACAAAACGATCAGTTTTAAAAAAGGACTCGTAACTGGAAAAACCGAATGAAAAAAGAATGTTAACAACAAACACTTTTTCACGCCCAACGCAGTTCTGCGGAATCAGAATCAACGTTGAGTTTAAGCAAGCGAATGAGCCAATTGGAGTAAAGTGCCATGCAGATTTAAATCTTTCCCACTTGTGACGAATGCACTATCGATTTTTTTTCCTGCTAGCATGCTAGGTAACATTCGTGTCAGTCAGCTGTTGGCTCTCACGCTGGCCAATAGAATCTCCCTGCCTATTCGTGGCAGCCAGCTATAGGCTCTCACTCTGACCAGTAGAAAATGGCCGCAAACTACATGAAAACTACCGTTGAAGCATGAAAATATCGATTATTTCCACTATCGATTGGAGTTGGGAAATGCAACTTCCCGCTAACTTGGAGCATGTGCATGTAAATTTTGGTGCAAATCCCTCGAAAATTGCGGCCGTGCATTCGTTACACACACACACGCACACACACACACATCCTTCCTTTTATAGATAGAGATGGTGTCCCTGAAGACATAAGGAAGCATACTAGGATCTTGTTTCAGTTCCTACCATATCTTTCTATATTTGGCATATCTGATCCGTAATGTTCTTTTGTGGATTTTCCAATGCAGTGAAAAAAGATGCCATGACTTGTTTATACTCTTCACGATTTCATTTCGTCTGCTCTCTTTTTCATTAATTGATTTGGCATTAAGTCAACAGGTACAAGATTAGAGTTAATCCAGTTTTGGTGACCAGGTGTTTCATTGTTGTTCGAAGAGTTTGTTCTAGTGAAAGATTTTTCGGACCCAGACTAGTTCCTCTTCCAGAGACGCGGCACTTGATGACTCGGATGACGACCGACTCGGTATGGGTATCTGTTTGCAAGCATTGAGATTTCTTGCATTATTTACATTATATCCTCATCTTCATTGTCATATTCACAACGTTTCGGCCTTCTTCAGGTGATTACAAAATAAACGGTTCGGTTCGAAATTCCGATCATCTGAAGAAGGCCGGAGAGTACGACGGCCGAAACGTTGTGAATAATGTCAATGAAGATGAGGATAGATTTGTTTTGTTTGTTTTGGGGTTTTTTTTCTTTGTTTGTTTTGTATTTTGTTTCTTTACCGTTTCATCCTTGGCCGCCCAAGGGTCATTTTGTTCAAGCTGCAACCTCTAAAATGACTGTCGACAAAAACCAAATAGCTCGTCCTGCTCATACAACACAGGAGTTACTTTCATGTGTCCAGGGTTGTTGGGGGGTTTGCCTAGTATCTGCATCACGGGTTGTAACTTAGGGGTGTGACAATGATATTAAATATAATAAGTTTTAACTTAGTATATGTCGAAATACCCATTACCTGATGAAAGGTGTGAGGAGAATTAAGATTAGTTATTGTCACATTAAAAGATAATACAAAAATATTATTATTATTATTATTATTTTATTTCCTTTGATTTCAGGTGTGTACTCATTTCCTTCCAGGTCCCAACCAGAGACCTAAGGTCAGAAATGGCATCATGACATTTTCCACTGAGCAATTAAAAAAAATCCTCCATATTCTACACAGATAAACCCTTCGTAAGGTGTGGGCTGTACTCGTGAGAACAATGTTTTGTATTTCTTTAAGGCATCGGCTACCAGGAATCCCTTTAAAGAGTCTATTGGAATCTTTTCCAATAGATCCAAAGGCTCCAACTACAACTGGAATTGTTGTTGTTCCCATGTGCCACATTTTTGAGATTTCCATTTCAAGGTCCTTGTATTTTGACAGCTTTGTGTGGGCTGTACTCGTGAGAACATTTTTTTATTTCTTTAAGGCATGGGCTACCAGAAATCCCTTCAATGAATCTATTGGAATCTTTTCCAATCAATCCGAGGGCTCCAACTACAACTGGAATTGTTAATGTTCTCATTTGACACATTTTTTAGATTTCCATTTTACGGTCCTTGTATTTTGAGAGCTTTTTGTGGGCTGTACTTGTGAGAACATTTTTTTATTTCTTTAAGGCATGGGCTTCCAAGAATCCCTGAATGAGTCTATTGGAATCTTTTCCAATCAACCCGAGGGCTCCAACTACAACTGAAATTGTTGATGTTCTCATGTGCCAAATTTTTGAGATTTCCATTTCAAGGTCCTTGAATTTTGACAGCTTTTTGGAGATCTTCAAAGATACATTGCACTCTTCAGGGACTGTCATATCAATAAGGAGGCACTATTCTTTTGTTTGCGGTTTCTCATAACAATATCTGGGACGGGGTTGGCTTTGATTGTTCAGTGTTTATTATTATTATTATTATTATTATCATTATTATTATTATTATTATTATTATTATTATTATCATTATCATTATTATTATTATTATTATTATTATTATCATTATTATTATTATTATTATTATTATTATTATTATTATTATTATTATTATCATTATTATTATTATTATTATTATTATTATTATTATTATTTCGAATACTATTGAGTTTCAAATAGACTGGCGGGACGATTATTCTTTTTCATAGAAAAATCTACCGGGACTCCCTTTTATTCAAACCCCCACCCCCCTCTTAGTAAATATTCAATAAATTTCCTCCCATTCCTTAATTTTAGATGCAAGTATTCTGGGACAAAGCGTTTCATTACTGAAAATTATTTTGAAAATAAATAAAATTCAAACAACTTTTTATTCTAACTATCCCGTCGATTTGAAATTCGAAGTGTAATGGCCGCTCATTCGTCAGACATACATATCAAAATGAAAAGTCTTTCTTTCACACACACACACACACACACACACACACACACACACACACACACACACACACACACACATAAACATACATACACTGATAATTTAGAACATTCTCGGTCATGTCTATCGCACTCCCGAGTTCAAAGGTCATGTATTTGCTAAAATTACAGTCCACCATATCAAGTACATATTCTCCCTTAGAATATGAGAGAGAAGGAAAGAGAAAGAGAGAAATGTTTTCTCTATGTTAAGATAAGTATATCATTAACACGATTACATTATTTATGGCAATAGGAGAAAGGTTACTACATTTATCTGATTATGAACAGCAATACAAATATCACGTGATCGCCAATGAAAGACGATGGTCGATTTTTGCTTTGACCCGTTATCATTATTCAACGACGTTTTCTTTTTATCGTTATCATTGTTGTTTACATGACTGCTTTTCGACCGATATACACTACGAACATCTTTAGTGACGTTTGTAGGGATAAAGACCCCAAGAAAAATGCTTAGAAAAATAAATTAACAGAAACATATGTGGCGGAAGTGGATTACCGGCCGTGGAGATGTAGTCAAGTCAATAGGGTCACGTGGTATATGAGTATAAAAAGCAGAGCGTTTTTTTTTTCTCTTTCCCATTTTTCAGTTTCTTGAACAGTTGCTGCCCAGCATGTAATTTTGCCACAACTGTCAAGCAAGTACAAGCAATCACACAACGAACATGCAGACGCAAACACTGACCCTTGTTTAACTAATGCTATTTTGAAGAAATACATTAATGTTATTTTAAACAAAAAATGTACTTTTTTTTTCCTTCTTTTTTTTTTTTTTTTTTTTGCATGTTAAAAACTTTGGTTGCCACTGCTTTTGGTTGGGCTAAAAATAGTAACTGCAAACGTTCAAGAAATTGTCAATATCCTGATTACTCTTTCCTCTTCCCGCCCATTATTAATATTTATGTGCCTAATTCTTCCAAATCCTGTAACCCCTTGTGTCTTAGTGGCTCTACAGCCTTGCATGGGGTAATAACGATTTTAAAAAGTACAGTAGTTCATTATAAAATAATGATTTCTTGGCCAAACATTAATAATCGTTTTATTCATAATATCGACATATACAGGAGTATATGCAGTAAATAGATAATTAAAAAGAAAAATAGAAAACCATTCCCCAAAGAGTAAAAAATGGGGGTGAGGAACAGGGCAAAATTTGAGAGGAACTGGAATAAACTCAAAGAGAATACGAAAAGAAATGGATCATCTCCAAGTTTTGATTTATTTCAATAAAATGTTCTGAATTCTTAATACAACATTATATAATAGCTTTATTGGAACTCAGTCTTCTTTTTCAAATACGAAGCTAAGTGTATTCTTGTAGTTGTTCGAACCGTGTCCACCTTTCGACCTAATAAAACTATCTTTCCTTTTTATCTTGTTTTCGTGTAGAAACTTTGGTTTAAATGAATCGTCAAGTTCTGTTAAATTCAACCGACAAGATCTGTTTTCATTTCTTCTATTTTTGCAATTTCCGGACGAATACGACAAAAAAGAAAAACTACAATGATAAACATAAGACAAATGTCTCTATTATAATTCTGCTTGTCCATCCCTTCCTTCGTTTGTTAGTTCCTTGGTTATTTCGCACGACAGTTACGCCCTGCCAATACCTCATAAATAATTGACTATTCCGTTTTAACCGCGTGAAAACACGGAAATCACATAATGACAGACGCTACTTGGTTTCAGTGAGAAAAATGAAGAAAGAAGGGAAGATAGAAAGTTTTAACGTCTGTTTCAATGAAATGGAAAAAGCTGTCAATTTCAAATCTTTTCATTTTTACTCCCTTTCTTATAAATAAATTCATTAATTTAATAATAAAAATTTTTGCAAGACAAATTTTCTGTTAGTGAATACTGTAATATATGCTATACAGTCACTCACTGGAAGGAAAGACTGCCTATTCTTGAAGTTCTTATTAGACAAAATACACAACCCACATTAAATAAAATATATTTCTACACAGGACATGGTATATTGAAGTGTATATAAAATATTTAATATGCGCACAAAATACCATTAATATTTGATACGTGCTTTTGCGGTATAGTATAGCGTTCCATTTAACTGCACACAAGATTTCATTTTGGATTAATTCGAATTCCAACACTTTAAAAATGCCAGAATGTGACAGACGAAATCTTTTCTACCACACTGGCAACACCCAGTTCATGAAAATGACTGAGTCGGCTAAAAAAAAAATTGAAATGTGGACTGTTTATTCACAGTTGTTTGAAGATAAGTATGTATATGCATGAGTGTTTGTGCCTATGTGTGTGCGTGTATGTATGCATGAATGTGTGCGTAAGTGAGTGCTTGTGCCTATGTGTGTGCGTGTATGTATGCATGAATGTGTGCGTGAGTGAGTGCTTGTGCCTATGTGTGTGCGTGTATGTATGCATGAATGTGTGCGTGAGTGAGAGCTTGTGCCTATCTGTGTGCATGTAAGTATGCATGAACCTGTGTGTGTGTGTGTGTGCATGATTGCTTGTGCCTATGTGTGTGCGTGTATGTATGCATGAACGTGTGCGTGAGTGAGTGCTTGTGCCTATGTGCGCGCGTGTATGTATGCATGAATGTGTGTGCGTGCATGAGTGCTTGTGCCTATGTGTGTGCATGTATGTATGCATGAATGTGTGTGTGTGTGTGTGTGTGTGTGTGTGTGTGTGTGTGTGTGTGTGTGTGTGTGTGTGTAAGAGTTATAGACAGTAAAAGAGAGGAAATGAAACAGAACTATCACTTAATTAAGATGGAGGACAATCGGGTTACAAAACCAATTTGATTTTTCCAATCAGAGACCAAATTTCTCGCGTTCTGTAAGGCAGGGGTCGGCAACCTACAGCACGCGTGCCACATGTGGCACACCAAGCAATTTTCAATGGCACGCTGCCGCAAATGACATCACGAAATTCGAGCCAATAAATAGTACAACGCAAAGAAGATATTAAGCTGCTTCGATTTTAATATATACTAAAGTATATATGCTATATATTACTATATAAAATATATTGTAGAACAGGTATATTGACCTTGTCTTGTATAAAAAAAAGGCACACTGAATGATTTTAAAACCCCAAGTCGGCACATAGTTAGCAAAAGTTTGCTGACCCTTAGATAAATAATCCGGGGTTCTTTAGTATTTTTGTTTTTATTTTTAAAAAACAGTGCTCCATACAAAAGTATAGCTTAAATTATAATTATTTTAAAAAAATATGATTCCTTCGCTACATAAGAGTTCCCATGTTTCCAAAACAAGAGCCAAAAACCTCAATATAATTATTGAAATTAAATTGAATTAAAGGAACCTAAGTTTTCGCTTGAGGATGAAACAGGGCTTGATACTTTAATTCAATTTAATTTCAATAATTATATTGAAGTTTTTGGCTCTTGTTTTTGAAACATGAGAACTCTTATGTAGCGAAGGAATCATATTTTTTTAAATATATATATATATATATATATATATATATATATATATATTCATTTTATTCGTTCTATCTTTGTGAAATCTTTATATTTCCAGATGCAGCCAACTTCAGATCCATTCCAAGTCATCTGCTTCAACTTATTTCCTGAGGTCCAGCCGAATTAATGAGACATGGTCATATGTGGATACCCAAGAGTCTTTTGCGTGCAAAGTGGATACCAAAGACGAGAGACACGAAAATGACACACCCAATAGCAATTCCAACGATGGCGCCTACAAAATGGTAAGAAAGAAATTGTAAGTAAAGACACCAATAATAATGACAATAGTAATAAATGAGTGTATGGCAACGTATTGGTTAAGACAATAGCGAGCAATGATAACGTTTTTAATTTGATTGCTCTTATCAAAGTCCATGCAAATACACATGCCTAGACACAGAATTTGCAATGTGATATTACATTCGTGTGCTAGTAAAATATCTTTCGTTGTTCTAACTAAAAATTCGGAGAATTTAGGTTTTCATCAAAGAAAGAAAAAAAATTGTCAGAAAACGATGATCTTTACTTCCGAAGATAAGCGATAGATTTCAATAGATGTGTGATATGTTCGGCGAGACATAGGAAACTGGGTAATTTAACAGATAAACAGATTGATGTATTTAAATTCCCAAAATACTTGGATGGTATCGCATGTAGCCAAATTTATATATATAAAGTTGTAGCCTCTGTCTGTCCGTTATCGAGTTCCTTTTGGAGATAGCCCCACTCCCACCCAGCAAAACAATATATGTTGTAAAAGTACATTACCCATTGTGCTTAGATAAGTATATTTCATTTTGCCGGTTGGGGGGGGGCACAAAACCTCCACTGAAAATTTTTCCCTTTGATTTAAATTAAATTTAAATTTGAACAAAGGAATGACGCTTATCCAAAATATAGAAGGAGAAAGCCAGAAGATGGAGGTCACAACGGCAAGATCAAAATGAGATAATATGGCAAGAATGTGGCAAGTTGAGCAAGAAATCACTAATCAGTGGGTAATGCCTTACAATGCATATTTGTTGCGAAAATCAAATATTGCATCAAATGCATATCAAAGGGGTCAGATCAAGCTGTTTTTGCACACGCACACACACAAACACACACCACTGAAATTTTTTTCTCTTTGATTTAATATAAATTTAAATTGGAACAAGAGAATGACTCTTATCCTAAATATAGATAGAGAAAGCCAGAAGATGGAGGTCACATCGGCAAGATCATTGAGTAATATTGAAATGCATCTTTTTTTTCTCTACAATTTATAACAATGATTTAAAATCAATCATGTTTTTCTTACAAAAACATGTCTGACACGCAACAAGGCGCGGGTAATTCGGCTAATAATTTAAATAAAACACCAGATGTTCTGTTATTAGATTCTCTTTTCTTTTCTTTGTTGAAGTCATCGCTTCTGATTTTCGGCTGATGTGATCCTGGCCTTCAAATTAAATTACGTAAATTTAAAAACAAGAATGAGATTTGAATTTAAGAACTACGAATGAGATTTGAATTCACATCTTAAACGATGGGAACTGACTATGTCATGTAGCCACGTCTGTATCACCTGGGTACAATACCGTCGATACAATGCTACAAATGCACCCAGCGAGCACAAGGCCGTATGTATGGGGCGATAGGTAATGATTGAAAGGTTGGTTGTTTTTGTTTAGCAGCATATCAACACCTCTATGGGTTATTTAATGCTGAAATCTAAATATTTTGTACGCAATTGTATGTATTTATTTTAGATATTAATGTTTTTTTAGCGATACTCGTATCTCTAATTAACCTATAACTGAGTGGGAAGAAGAGGTGAATTCTTACCTTTCCCAAGGCTATTTGTGCATTAATGAATATAACAAACCCAACTGGAATTAAAACTCAGAACTCTGATTGACAATTTCAAGCCATTATTCATTATACCACTCCCACACCCAAACTTATTCCCAAGCGGTCACCCATTTAGGTACTGACCAGGCTTGATGTTTCTCAACTTCGGTGATCATACGAGATCCAGTATTAAGCCTACGTAATAATCGAACTCACAGCAGTAGTCTGAAATATTAGTTCGTTATCCATTGCACCAGAGCTATGTATAAAAATTAGCAGTGACACGAAGGCATAATATGGTACATTCTGTGAGAATCGAACTCACTACAGCAGTAATAGTCTTCAAAGGCATTTCGTCCTTTTGTTTTCGATTTAATTTCTTACCTGTATGATAACTACTGCATTTGACATCAGTTCTGTACGGAGATATTGTGTTGCCGACTAATTCTTTTAAGAGTTCTCCTGCTTGTTGACCGCAAACATTGGCAGCGCGTTCCGTGTAACCAGCCATCTCAGCCATTTGTCTGCATCAATCGAAGAGAAGCAAAATTAATAAATTGGAATAATTCTACAGAGAAATAATAATAATAATAATAATAATAATAATAATGGATGTGAAAATGAGAAAGTTTCTCACTAGCCACCCGCATGCAGCTTCCTACGGCCGATGTTGAGAGTCTGTATGTGCCCAGATCCGAAGGAGGAAGAAGATTAGTTCAACTAGAACTGTTTTACAAAACCACAACAATCGGTCTTCAAAGATACCTGGAAACTACATAATACTGGATGATGATCTATGTCATAGAACATGAAAGAAATAGGAAACTGTATTCGGTAATAAAGGAAGTCAACAAATTCAAAAGGGAATTCCAAGTGGTGAAGAAGTGCAAATAAACCATAATACACCTAATACAACCTAAAAAAGAAAGCAAAAGGAAATGCAATGTACCAAGTACAGAAACGATGGGAAGATAAGCCTCTTCATGGCCAATACTCTGCCCCTAGCAGACAAGCTAGTGTAGACAGAGCCTGTACCTATCAGTGGTTACGTAGTGCAAGGTTAAAATCTGAAACTGAAGGTTTTTTTCTTGCTTTTATCTAAATACAGCAGACAAAAAACTAGCCAAAAACTTCAAGAAATGGTCAATGATTCTACTAAAATCCGTCATGTGTAACCAATGGAATTACCTTTCTTCTACCCAAGAATGGTGACATAAATATAAAAAAATCTACAGACCAATTACATGTCTTCCCACTACTTACAAACTTGTGACATTTATTTTGAAAAAAACAAAACAAAACAGATATATTCCTTCGTAAAAAAAATGACATACTACTTCTTAAACAAAAAGGGTGTAAACGTGGCTGTCACGGATGTAAAGACCAATTACTTATTAATAAGATGATCTTAGAAAATTACTTCAGTGTAAATAAATATGTAAGTACTGTTTGGTAGATTACCGTAAGGCATTCGATAGTGTATCCCATTCCTGGATCTTACGTCTTTAAATATATTCAAGGTACCACCAGTCGTCATCAATTTCATCAAAGTACGTCAATATGGAAAACAACACTTCGACTGAATCATATAAATGGAGTTTATAAGTCTGCTGAAATAAACATCGACAGATGAATATTTCAAGGTGACTCTTTGTCTCCCTTACTGTTTTGTATATCCCTAATATCATTAACCAGCAAATTTAACAGGGCGAAATATGGCTATAAGATGTCTCAAAAGAAAATCAGCCATCTATTTTACATGAATGACTTAAAGTTGTATGCTACGAATGACAGTGTGCTGAAACGTCTCTTGAAAACAGTAAAATGTTTCATTGATGACATTGGAGAGGAATTTGGTTTGGATAAATGTGCTAAAGCCACAATTTTACAAGGATGACTACAAAAAAACCTCCTTTATTACCTGGGGTAACAATCAAAGATTTAGAGCAAGAATAAGCTTATAAGTGACTCGATGTAAATGAGATTGCAGTAATTCACCATAAAAAAAAACTGGCTCGAAAAGAGTACTATAGAACGGTGCGAGTAATATTAAAAACTGAATTGAATTCTCAGAACAGCATTTCTTTTTAAGCCTTTCACCCCAAGCAAGGCGGGAAGCCACTAGCACGCAAGGGGTTACAGAAGATTTGGAGCGAGAGCAGATAGGAGTGATAGAGGAAAGGATGTGGGGAAGGATAGTGGATAGATCAAGGCAACTGGAGATGTCATTTGACATTACATTTGAATAGTTGGAGATTATAGTTGTCAGGGAAACAGGAATAAGGAAGGGAGTTCCACAGGCGAGAGGTGCGAGATATGAAGCTATTGGAGTAGAAGAGACAGCTACATTTAACAGTTTCGACAGTGAAAGGGTGGGAGCGGGATGCCAGCCTCGTAGGACGCTTGAACTCATGTAGTCTGGGAACCAGCGAAAGCAGCTCATCGGAGCAATTACCGTGAAAATATTTGTAAAATATACAGAGAGAGGCGACGGCGCGTCTGTGAGAGAGCGACTGCAGACGAGATGCCAGATCAGGATCAATTACATTGCATATCCGTCTCTGGATCTTATCAAGACCCCCGAGGCAAACAGAAGGGGCTCCAGACCATATGTGGCAGCAATAATCAATACAAGGGCGAATGGTTGATTTGTAGATTTGAAGGATCGATTCCGGGGAGAAAAATTTCCTGGCCCGGCACATTAATAGCCTCACCATCCTAGTGGTTCAATATTGTTTCAAAATCTTGAACTGGACTCTATATGACATCAGACGAATGGATTCTAAGACAAGAAAGCTTTTTTCTAAGTATAACATGCATCATCCAAAGGCTGATGTATACCGTCTATACATTGTACATAAAGAAAGTGGAAGATGTCATATTCAGCTAGAATTGTCACACAAGACGACTGTTAGCTTATTAATATACATGGCAATGACAAAGGACTGGATGATATTATTGGTCAAACAACGCGAAAACAGAGAGAAATATTCAGTCATGAAAGAAGGTTGTAAATACAAACGAGATTTGCATTTAGTAGATTCTGTAGAAAACTAAACCAGAACCCAAGAACCAACAGTTGCAGCAAATATGATGAAAAAGAAAGCCAAGAATAAAGCTCTTGAAACAACGCTGGCAAGACAAACCTCTGCATGTCCAATATCCAGAACGAGGCTAATAAATCCGATGTTGATAAAGTTAACACTCAACGGTGGTTCCGAGCATTAAAGGGTGAAACGGACGATTTTATTCTTGCAACCAGAGTCTTTTCACTAGAAACTTTCAGGCGAACACCATACATGATAGTGTAGATCCAAAATCCAGGTTCTGTGACAAATATCAGAAAACCATAGACCATCTAATCTCAAGATGTTCCGTACTTGCACCAAATAGATATAGAAATCGTCACGATAGAGTCGGGTAATATTTACACTGGACAATGTGCAAACATTTTGGAAAAGATTTTAATAAACACTGGTATGAACATCACCCAGCACCGGTTACAGAAATAGAAGACATCAAAATTCTCTGGGATCACACCATCTTTATAGACAGGAAGATTGAAGCAAATAGGCCGGACATAAATGTCAGAAAATGAAAAGAAAAAACTTGCCTACTAATTGATATGGCTTGCCCAGCGGACTGTAACATAGCAACCAAGGAATTTGAAAAATTATCTAAGTATAAAAACTTGGAAATCAAATAGAAAAAAAATGTGGAAACTGAAAAGAAAAATAATACCAGTCATAGTAGGTGCTCTTGGAATGATAAAAAAGGAACACAACAACACATTGAAAAAATCTTTGGAAAGCTTAAAAGAAATACAAAAAATTGTCTTGATAAGTACAGCCCACACACTAAGAAGAACTTTGTCCATGTAAGGCTACTGATGCTATGGGAGTCCGAAAAACAACTCATGAAATGTAACCATAACAACACACCACTACCTGCCTTAGGTCTTCCCGCAGACTTGGTAGGTAGTGTGACCATAGCAGAAATCGAAATAATAATAATATACTAATAAAAGTGCTATCAGTTAAATGAAACTTCTCCTATAGGGCCTAGATACCATAGTTTGGACCCGGTTCTACAGGATATAAAGCACGAAACATTACACAAATAATAATAATAATAATAATAATAATAATAATAATAATAATAATAATAAAATTATCGAAGTATAAAGACAGGGAAATCGAAATAGAAAAAGATGTGGAAATTGAAAATAAGAATAGCACCAGTCATAGTAGGTGCGCTTGAAATGATGAAAAAAGGAACACAACACATTTGTTCATATAGCATTTTCTTTAAATTCCTATGTACTGATTCTGGCAAATATTACAGTTAAAAGAGTAAATGAGTTTAAGCATAATTTTGATTTAAAAATGTTATTTTAATTAAAAGAGAAAACAATTTGCTAAGACGAAAATATATAGAAAGTGCTTTAATCACTAAATCATCCGCAATTAATGTATATTCAGGTTCTTAAAACATTTCTCTTTTCCTGCAGATCTTCTAATATCACTTCCAATAGTAGCAAATGTCTTTTTTGCAGTTTGAAAGTTCCCAGCCACTTTTACTCTTTTAAAATGTAATATTTGCCACAATCAACACATAGGAATTTAAATAAAAGGTTATATGAACACAAAAGGGATCTTTTACAAAACAACAATGTTTTACTTAACCACTGTAATGAGTAAGACTATAATTTTGATCTAAAAATGCTAAATTAGTTAAAAGAGAAAGCGATTTGCTAACAGAAAAATGTTTAGAAAGTGCTTTAATTACTAGATCAAAAATATAATTCATGCGGATACTTTATCAAGACTCGTACCGAGTCAAGAAGAAAGATTCGAAGAATCAATTATTGCAAATATCAGAGCAGATTATGAGGTGAAAAGCATGGTAAACAACATTGTAAGAGAGCTACCGGTTACATCAAAGGAAATCAAAAAAGAAGCTGAAAGCGATGATTTCATTTTAGAAATAAAAAGCAAAATGGTAGCAAATGACCAAAAAGTGCAGGAGATTTATTCAATATGTGACGGAATTTTATTATATGGTGAGAGAGTAGTAGTACCAAAAAAGTTGCAGAAAAGAATCCTACGGGACTTTCATATGGGTCACCCGGGGATTAATAGAACAAAAAGCTTAATGCGAAACTTTGTATATTGGAAAGGAATGGATGTGGATATCGAAAACATGGTTCATCGATGTAAAGGGTGTGCGTTAGCAGCTAAGGCACCACCTATAGGACACAAACCATGGCCCAAGACGGATCATCCGTGGACAAGATTACACATTGATTTCGCTGGTCCAGTAGAAGATTATTACTACTTAATAGTGGTAGATAGTTTTACAAAATGGCCGGAAGTACTACGCTGCAAAAAGCCTACGTCCAATACCACAACAACTTTTTTGCATGAACTATTTGCACGGTTCGGTGTGCCAGAGTGTATTGTGAGTGACAATGGTACACAATTCACTTCTGAAGAATTTACGGAATTTTGTGAGTTATATCAAATTAACCACATAACGACGCCGCCGTATCATCCGAGATCCAATGGACTCGCAGAAAGATTTGTCGATACGTTAAAGCGCGCTCTGAAGAAAGCCTCAGGAGTTCCAACGGAAAAGGCGCTTCAGCAATTCCTACAAGTATACAGAATCACGCCAAACCAGAGAACATAATCAAACATGGCACCAGCTGAACTAATGTTCGCTAGGAAAATTAAGTCAGTGTTTGACAAGCTTTTGCCAGGAAAAAATAGAGTAAAGAATACTATGTATACAGTTAGAAAAAGATACACCGCCGGAGAGAAGGTGTTTTTCAAGTGCTACAGAAACAACGTTGAGTTCTGGGAGCGAGGCATAGTGGACAAGAGAATCGGTGACCTGATTTACATAATTAAAGGGCCGAAGAATACCTTATAAAAGGCACCAGAACCAACTTAAAAAATGTTACGTTCTAGAGCATGAAGAAAGTATACGGGATGAGGAGGAAGATCCCATTGATGTAATGTATGATATTTTTCAAGTAGAACCTCCGCAGAGTGCTCCTGAACCGAGGAGATCCGGTAGGAAACGAAAGTTCACGGACCCATTGGACGTGAATCCAAAACGGAAAAGATATTAAAATTAAACAGATTGACATATACATATGAAGTATGCAAATGGGATCTACAAAGAAATAACCATAATCATCATCCCATATAGGAAGCCAGTTTGAAATCCAAAAGGGATTCCAAGGCTTGGGAGGGGGGTGTTGTGGTAGGATCCACCTAATTTGCATAGTGGAGTACCAACGATATAAATATGGTTGGTACCGGGAAGACAGGGAGGCGAATCAAGAGATTCAACTAGAGACTCTGTCCGACTGCGACTTAGTCAACACATTCTCTAGGAACGGTCTTCCCAGGAATATACAAAAGACTATATGTAAATATTGTGTACACTTTCTTGTTTCAATACATTTTGTTCTAAGTACATTTTGTGCTGCATTATTATTCCATGCATTAGTCAAGTTTCAACACTTTACTAATCTGCTTTTTGTATGAATGATTCATGTAATATAAATTGAATTGCACCACATAATTGACATATATATATATATATATATATATATATATATATATATATATATATATGTGTGTGTGTGTGTGTGTGTGTATCGGCGGAAGAGTCCATTATATATATATATATATATATATATATATATATATATATATATATATATATATATATATATAATAATAATAATAATAATAATAATAATTTTCTAAAGCAGTAATGGATATTTTATTTATTGACCCAATAGCTTTTTATCACTTTAAACATTATTTTTAGTGGATACTCATATTTAAATAGACGTTTTTTTATTTATTAAACTATATATTTATTTATTTATGTCTACCGACCGGAGAGCACATATTTATCTTTAATAAGATTTCCCGAATATTCAGGCCGGGAGACAAAAAATAAATAAATATACTGTTTAATAAATAAATAACGTACTTTTTATACAGACATCTAATTGAACTTTTAATTGCAGAGTAGGCTCCCCTTATTTTCAAATATTTATATAAATTCTTTTGGTGACCATTAATAAATAAAAGAAATCAAAGAATTTCTTACTTGCACAATTTCTTCTCGTCGTATCTACCATTATAGTAGAAGTCTTTCGGATTAATATCCAAAACATGTTTCACGCACTGCTGTATCGTATTCTTGGTTGACTTCTCTCTTTCCAAACAAGATTGAACTCTGACGTAGGCTGTCAAAAGAGAAGAACGACAAATTCATTAGAAGTTTTCACCAAAACAGATCTAGAATTTAAAGACAGCATTGACTTTCTATAGAGCCTACCGTAGAGCGAGGATTAGCAAACTGACTGAGAAAGACATTCGCTAATGTAGTGAGTATTTTTCTCACTAATTATCGCTGTATCCTCGCACGAGAAAAGATTAAACTTATTAAATGTCCAAATAGATTTCTTGTTTGGAAATCTTTCCATTGATGTGACTTATTTTCATTTGAGATCTACGTTGCTTTTTCACGGTCATAGAACGACGATTTAAGGAACTGAGATGAAAACAACTAAATTTAAGATGAAAGGAACATGCTAATCAACAATCGAGAACGGTGTATCACTAAACTGGATCCTTATAAAGCATGTGGACTTGATGGTGTCCCTGCAATAGTCCTTAAAAAATTTGCTCCTGAAGTGGATCCTCATTTCTCTACACTCTAGAATAAATGCCTTGCTTCTGCTCACTTTCCGGCTTGTTGGAAAACCTCTTCTGTAGTTTCAGTCTTTAAGAACTCTGGCGACCAGTCTGACCCATCTACCGGCCTATTAGACATCTTTTTGATAAAGTGCTAGAGTCTCTAATCAACTCTGAATTGATTGGGCATCTCACCTTGCAAGGTCTTCTTTCAGACAAGCAATATGGGTTTCGTTTCTCAAGGAAAGCATGTGGACTTGATGGAGTCCCTTAAGGAATGTCCTCCTGAAGTGGATCCTAATCTCTCAAAACTCTAGAATAAATGCCTTGCTGCTACTCACTCAAGCAATATAGGTTTTCACTTCTCATGGTCAACTGCTGATGTATTAATAATTATTGATGAAAGAGTCTATCAAGGTCTAACACTCAGTAACCCCTTGCGTTCTAGTGGCTTATTGCCTTTGATCTTCAAAAATTTAAGTGCAATGTCAATCGTTATCTTCTGTCTTCTTAATTCTTGTTCTTTTATTGTACTCTCTCCTTAATAGTAGTTTTTCTCATATTCTCTAACACTCAGTAACCTCTTACGTCTGAGTGGCTTTATTGCCTTTGATCTTCAAACATTTAAATGCAATGTCAATCGTTATCTTCTGTCTTCTTAATTTTTGTTCTTTTATTGTCCTTTCTGCTTAATAGTAATTTTTCTCATATTCTCTAACACTCAGTAACCCCTTTGCATTCGAGTTGCTTTATTGCCTTTGATCTTCAAAAATTTAAATGCAATGTCAATCGTTATCTTCTGCCTTCTTAATTCTTGTTCTTTTATTGTCCTCTCTCCTTAATAGTATTTTTTCTCATTTACTCAGTAACCCCTTGCGTCCTAGTGGCTTTATTGCCTTTGATCTTCAAAAATTTAAGTGCAATGTCAATCGTTATCTTTTGTCTTCATAATTCCTGTTCTTTTATTGTTCTTTCTCATTAATAATGTCTTTGTTTTGTTTTTTGTTGTTGTTTTTATATTCCCTCACACTCATTATCCTCTTGCGCCTTATAAGACAAACACAACAATGAAGTCTGATTTACTTTAGAGTCAAAAGGGTATATATCCGTGAAGTTTATATCAGAGTCTGGAAGTATTCATTCAGAATAGTAACGCCTTTTTGCGTAAGAGTAAACACTTTGCATTAAATAACCCTGCACACACAAATATAGGCAAAAATAGGCTCCTCCTTAAAAGAAACAACGGTTAATTTGCAGTATAAACACCAAAAGCCCACGGTAATGACAATGTTCCATTATGATGTGAAATTGCCCGATTATTTCGAAAATGACATTATAAGTTTGCGCTCTATTACCGTTTAAGAGTTATGGACAATGTAAGTTGACAGAACGACCACCATTACTGGCTTTGTCAACATACGTTTCCTTCGAGTAGCCATCGCGGAAGCTTCATTTGTTTTTATTACTGCGCAATGTACAAAGTTTAAAATGAATGCGCGATTCCAAATATAGCAGTAAAAATGAAAAAACGAAAAAGTAAAATCTTTTTTTTTTTTCAAAATTTTTTTTATTTTATTTGTGTCATGAAAGCTTCCTTAAAATCCGACAATTGAAATAAAATAGAAATTATTGGACTGGGAAACTGAAAAGTAAATCAATTGTTTCTATAATATATTTAAACCAGTTTAATAAAAAAAAAAAAAGAATTCATTATTTAATAAAGCCTCACTTCTACAAAAAACAATACTTTTAATTGGAAAAAATGAATCTATACCAATTTAAAAAAAACTATTCATTTAAAGCTTTGTGGAATCTTCCACGTCAGCCAGTTTACTCCCTGCTAGGTAATGCACTCTTCCTGTTACATTTTACCAACATCATACTTACAAAATATCAACAGGCATTCATTGGTTAATCACCGTCAATCTCGCTTGCTGATTGGTCAGTATCGACCAATCAGATCGCTCCCACGCGCAAAATCTATTTAGGCGCCAACTCGGTTTCGAGCCTCTCACGTGATACAACGAAGATATAAAAACCCAACACGTGTGATTCTCGCTCTCTCTGTTTTCGTAGCTCTCTCTGTTTTGACACGCGGACTCACGAACCTAACTTCTCTACGTCACAACACCGCTGCCAAAATGTGACTCTTAAAGAACTCCCGTCTTGACTAATCCAGTCAGACGTTAAAGAACTGTACATAATTCATGCAAGTATAATTCCAGCATCTTTTATCCAACTTGCATAATACACAATTCAAAACATACCCAATCTTCTAAACTGCATTTTAATAATCAACTTATTCGTTATGAGTCTAGCTACAAATATTACCTAATCAAAGGGACGCAACTCAGTCTCACTTATCAGTTTACATGCATGTATATTCAATACTTAATAAATTCAATTGTTATGTTTTTAACTCTACGTTCTGTTTTTGTATTTTTCCATTGCTATTTCACGTCAAATACAATTTGCTTTGTTCCACCACATTGGATAGCGACCTCCAGCATAATGGCATAATCATTTCCACACCTTTCCTAGACAAAAATAAAATAATTGCGGCGAACATCCATTCACGCAACAAACCTGGCTAAACCATCACACTCCATCATACACTGGGCCCGTTCCGCTACAGCTTCATTTAAAAAAGAAAAAGAAAGCACATTTTAAAATAACTTTCGCGAAAATTGCGCAGTAATCAAGACGAGTAAGAAAATATGAAAAGTAGTAAAAAGGCCGTTAGCTAAGTAAGCTTCCGCGCATTAATATTCGAAGCAAACGAATGTAAACAACGCCGGTAATGGCTGCGGGACAACGTGACTACTCCCAAACGGTAATTTTAATGTCATTTTCGAAATAATCAGGAAATTTCACACCATAATGGATCATTTTCACTACCGGGGAAGTTTGGTGCTTATACTTCAAATTAACCGAACAACCTTCAATGAAAATAGTTCTTACTTTCTAGTCCCACGCGACAAACGTAACTAAAGACGCTTTCCACCACTTTACTGACTGTCTTCATCCGCGGTATTTCACAGTTTTCGAATATGCGGTCTGCGCAACGCATGAATCGCTGTAAATTTCTAAAAATGTAAATGAGAAAATAAATTTTAAAAAATGACATTAAAATTAATCAACGCAGTTGTGACAGTCTCTGACAAAAAACAAAAACAAAAGAAAACAACGAAGAAGAGGATAGTCCAAACACATTCATTGAATATTAACAACAACTCATCTCAAAGTCTCTGATAAAAACAACAATGAAGATGAGTTGGCTCCAAAATATTCCCTAAATGTTAACATCTCATCTCAGTCTCTGATGTAAGAGGTCGGAACTTTATCAACATACACAGATAGAAATGAGAAATCATTTGATATTTGGATCGCATAATGACGGACAATGCTTATTTCTATGTAATAATACTACTCTTTTTATGAACATTTTAAAATATGAATAAATTTGTAAAAGTTTTTCATCTTTTATTTTTAACAATTTCTTTCCACTACAAATTTGGTAATAAAATAAACACATCCCATCGCCACTCTCGCTTGTAACCATCCATCAAAATAAAATAAACGTTTTTCAGCACTAAAGCACAATGAGTCAGATAAAGTTTCATAAACCTCTACTCAGAGTATATTGCAATAAAAACTGTTAATCATCTACATACTTGCAAATTGACGTCATTTGATTGGCTGTCCACATGGCTTTGGTGTTGTTGATAATCTGCGTCAACTTTAGAGTCGGGTGAAGCAACTTGAGACATTTTTTTAGTTTGTCTTTTGTGTACTGTTCCGAGCAAAAATTCTTTTCTGAAAATATAAAATAAATTAATTTGGATCTTGTTACACTTCACTTCCCATAATCCCATTTTCAACGTGGCTGTCGTAAATAATGCGCCAAAATTTTTAATGAAAGTCTTTCATAGTCGATATTATCTGTTGTGGTAGGATCCACCTAATCTGCATAGGTGACTACCAACTATATAAATAGTGGTTGGTACCGGAAGACGAGGGGAGGAAATCACGAGATCCAACTAGAGACTCTGATCGACTGCGACTAGTCAACACATTCTCCAGGAACGTCTTCCCAGAAATATACAGAAATACAATATGTACTTATTGTGTACACTTTCTTGTTATAATACATTCTTGTTCTAAGTACATTTTGTGTTGCATTATTATTCCATGCATTAGGCGAGATTCAACAATGAGTCAAGACTCAACATTATCCAAAACGGACATATTGCTAATTGTTTTTAGTTTCTGTTACGAAAATAGTTCAACGATGTAATGACGTCCCAAATTTTAAAAATATCAGATAAAATAAAATATGTTTTGATGCCAATCCTAGAGCAATGGTTAATAATTATGTTTAATCGGCAGTTGCAAAATTGTTGGACTGGATTCCCATTGATTGCGTCAAAACAGTGCACTTTTGGCAAATTAAACTTAAGTAAATCCCTACTGTAAAGGTGTGTTTCTCTTTTCAATTCAAAGGAAAATCAAATTTAATGTAAATTTAGTGTCGGTACCTACAAAAAAATGCAGTTTAAAATGCATTTTAATATTAAACATTCTGCATCATTTATAAATATTACTTCTCCTTTTACTGTATATATACTGAATAATTTTTACTCATCAGTAAAATCTATAAATTCATCCAGATTGACAAATCTGTCAACACAACATAATTCTCTTTATTAAAAAATCTTTCAAAAATAAAATATACTTTTCTGAAACGTTTTTGGTTTCGTTTATTTTACGGTATAATTGTGTTATTTAATTCCGACAATTTTTTATTGCCGGTAATTTTTTTCCTGAAATGTATTGCTGAAAATATTTTTTTCCAAAAAAAGTATTGCTGATAATAATTTTTTCTTAAAAAATTAATTGCTGGTAATAATTTTTTACAAAAATGTATTGCTGGTAATAAAACATATTTTACACGTTTTGACCCCAGTATGGGTTTAACTATTTGCCCATAGCTGGGACCCTAACAAGTGCTACCATCCCAAGTTAGGGTGGACCTGGGAACACCGGAAATTAAGATGTGTTTCCACGCTCCTCAAAACCACCTGATCAGAGGCCTTGCTGTTGGATTTAGTTTATCGTCTTACCCAGGACGCGGATGTAGTTTATCGTCTTACCTAGGACGTGGATGTAGTTTATCGTCTTACCTAGGACGTGGATGTAGTTTATTGTCTCACCCAGGACGCGGATTTAGTTTATCGTCTTATCCAGAACGCGGGTGTAGTTTATTGTCTTACCTATGACGTGGATGTAGTTTATTGTCATACCCAGGACGCAGATGTAGTTTATTGTCTTACCTAGGATGTGTATATAGTTTATTGTCTTACCTAGAACGCGGATTTAGTTTATTGTCTTACCCAGTACGTGGCTGTAGTTTATTGTCTTACCCAGGACGTGAAAGTAGTTTATCATCTTACCTAGGACGTGGATTTAGTTTATTGTCTTACCTAGGACGTAGATTCAGTTTATTGTCTTACCCAGGACGTGGATGTAGTTTATTGTCTTACCTAGGACGTGGATGTAGTTTATCATCTTACCTAGAACGCGGATTTAGTTTATTGTCTTACCCAGGACGTGGATGTAGTTTATCGTTTTACCTAGGACGTGAAAGTAGTTTATCATCTTACCTAGGACGTGGATTTAGTTTATTTTCTTACCTAGGACGTAGATTCAGTTTATTGTCTTACCCAGGACGTGGATGTAGTTTATCATCTTACCTAGGACGCGGATTTAGTTTATTGTCTTACCTAGGACGTGGATGAAGTTTATTGTCATACCAAGGACGCAGATGTAGTTTATTGTCTTACCTAGGATGTGTATATAGTTTATTGTCTTACCTAGAACGCGGATTTAGTTTATTGTCTTACCCAGTACGTGGTTGTAGTTTATTGTCTTACCTAGGACGTGAAAGTAGTTTATCATCTTACCTAGGACGCGGATTTAGTTTATCGTCATACCCAGGACGTGGATGTAGTTTATCGTCTTACCTAAGACGTGGATGTAGTTTATTGTCATACGTAGGACGTGAATGTAGTTTATCGTCTTACTCAGGACGGGAAACGTTTTTTTTAAAAAAAAGTAACAGATTTAAAGTTTAATTCATCTTAATTGAAACAAATATTACTTGCCTTTAGTTTTAAATATCACAAAAAAGCATGTTTTTAAAGAAGGAGGTGGGTGTTTTTTTGTGTTGAGTGATTTATCGACAGCTTTTGATGTTTGGGAAATTGAACTGAAAGGGACAATAACTAGAAAATTATATGACGAATACAACGTAAAGACGCTTTTATATAATTTTTTAACTTCACAGTAATCTTTAAAATTTAAAATATTTTAAGCATTCTTATATTTTATTGAATTTTAGGTACTCTGGATTCATAGTCTTACTTACGAAGATGCCTGTCTATGAAATGCTAGAAAAGTACCAATAAACTTTTAAATTTACTAGAGTTACCACGCTCATTTTCTAATAAAAATGTGTATGGATGTCTATATATATATATATATATATATATATATATATATATATATATATATATATATATATAAAATAAATTCAAAATTAATTTTTAAATACTGGATGTCGTTGAATTGTATTGAGCTTTTCTATTTATGATTAGTAAATAAAGTCTTAATTTAACAACAATATCATTGAACAGCTACAAATTAATAAAGATCTCCAGTATGGCGACCTGTCCTCTGAAATGAGACTCGCCGGGCGGCCACACCTGCGGTACCGCGGTGTCTTGAGGCGCGACATGAAAGCAGAGTCCTGGCAACCATGCGATCCAAATGGAGAGGAACCCTGACCAAACACCTCAAGTCAGGGGAGATGAAGCTGGCACAAGTCGCCACGGAAAGGCGGGCCCGCAGAAAGCAAAGTGACAGCTCCAACAGACCAGAGACAGAACAGACATGCGACCCCTGCAACAAAGATTCTCACTCCCGCATCGGACTCTATAGTCACAGACGTCGATGCTGCCGCCAAGCAGACAACTAGGATGCGACCCATGGTCAACCCTCACGACGGCGGCCTATTTACGTTTATTAATACAGAATTTTAAAAGTTTATAAATTATTCTAATTAAAATTTAAGAAAAAGAAAAACAATTCTTAAAAATTTCCATCATTCATCGAAAAGAAAATCTTAAGATAATAGGGTCCATAATATATCTTATTCATGAAATCAATTAAAAGCTTTTCTAATTAAATAATGTCTTAGCATGGATACATTTTTATTTTACGATTCAAAACAGACTTTCTGTAACTGGGGGTCCAGTTTGACAAAAAAAAAATGCTTATTTAAATTCTACAAGGAATTTTCCTTATAACAAACATTTAGTGGTATGTAGGATTATTATTACTATTATTATTATTTTTTTTATTATTATAAATAAATAAATAAATAAATAAAAATAAAATAATAATAATAAAAATTATAAATAAAGTAAAATAAAGCAATAACACAGAAACGTTGAATAATATAAATTAAATAAAAATTAGAAATAATAAAAATTCTCCCAGCATGTAACAAAAACTGTTCCTGTCGGAGATACGGACATCTCGCCAAAAGACGTTAAATTCAATCTCTTCAACACGAACCTTGGTGCGAGCAACACGTGTCCAACTTCTCTCTGTGATATGACTTGTAATACTATGAAGTAATTTTCTCCCTTTTATCATATGTACCATAAAACAATTGTAGCCTAAAAAAATACAAACACCAATACACGCAAAAATATAAATAAATTGCATGAAAGTATATTTACAATTTACCATGTTTTTCTGTTATTTCTGTACGTTTTAATTTCTGTCAAGTATGCTTTTATCTTCGTGAACACGAAGCTAATTTCTGCTACTATGATATGAGTGAATCCCTACATTTTTGGTGACCGCCGACGTGTAGAAGAAAAATAACCTATTCACCCACAGATACACAAAAAGAATTTCTCGAAAATTTCATAAGAGTAACAGATGTAAAAAAAAATATTTTTGACAAGGTTTTCTGAAAAAGAAACATTTTTTAAAATAATTTCATTAATTCCTAAAAGTTTCATTAAAAATCTGAAAATTATCTGATTTTTGTAAGAATTTCCATATCAATGTATTTTCACTTCAAAAAGATTCTCAGATTTCTCATACAAATTTACGACCTCGCTTTGACAGTCCTGGCTATGACGATAAACTACATCCGCGTCCAGGGTAAGACGATAAACTACGTTCAACAGCAAGGCCTCTGATTAGGAGGTTTTGAGGAGCGTAGAACCACCTCTTAGTTGCTGATGTTCCCAGGTCCACCTTGACCCATGGTGGTAGCACCTGTTAGGGTCACAGCTATGGGCAAATAGTTAAACCCGAAACTGAGGTAAAAAGCATTATAAAAGTGTAAAAATAGGTTTTAATTCCAGAAATACTTAGTAAAAAATTATTACCAGAAATAAATTTTTAAAGAAAAAAAACTATTACCAACAATAAATTTTTGAAAAAAAAACTATTACCAGGAATACGTTTTTGAAAAAAAATATATTACCAGGAATACGTTTTTGAAATAAATATTACCAGCTATACATTTTTGTGGAAAAACATTACCAGAAATAGATTTTTCACAAAACAAAATATTACCAGGAAGAAAAGTTGTCGGCATTAAATAACCCATTGAGGTTGATATGCCGTAAAACAAAATAAACCAAACTAATGTAAACCAAAGAATACATATTCTATTCATACGAATCTATCCTAAAAATGTTGTCGGCATTAAATAACCCATTGAGGTTGATATGCCGTAAAACAAAATAAACCAAATCAATCTAAACCAAAGAATACATATTCTATTCCTACGAATCTATCCTAAAAATGTTGTCGGCATTAAATAACCCATTGAGGTTGATATGCCGTAAAACAAAATAAACCAAACCAATCTAAACCAAAGAATACATATTCTATTCATACGAATCTATCCTAAAAATGTTGTCGGCATTAAATAACCCATTGAGGTTGATATGCCGTAAAACAAAATAAACCAAATCAATCTAAACCAAAGAATACATATTCTATTCATACGAATCTATCCTAAAAATGTTGTCGGCATTAAATAACCCATTGAGGTTGATATGCCGTAAAACAAAATAAACCAAACCAATCTAAACCAAAGAATACATATTCTATTCATACGAATCTATCCTAAAAATATTGTCGGCAATAAATAACCCATTGAGGTTGATATGCCGTAAAACAAAATAAACCAAACCAATCTAAACCAAAGAATACATATTCTATTCATACGAATCTATCCTAAAAATGTTGTCGGCATTAAATAACCCATTGAGGTTGATATGCCGTAAAACAAAATAAACCAAACCAAAGAATACATATTCTATTCATAAGAATCTATCCTAAAAATGTTGTGGGGCGGTTAATACCTTCCTAACCACCGGGGCGTCCAGACGCGTGTAAAATGGACAACACGTACACAGCCTAACGTAGAATGAAAAGTGATTTTGATTCACCTTGCTAAGGACGTTCAAGGAACATAAGGTCGGTATGTTTATTTCTTTGTGCATTTCTTCTGTCACAGCTTCTTGTCATTTGAACTGTGTGAATAATCATTTGCTTTGGGACATGTGGAAATCATTTAACATGTATATCTATGTTATATTTGTCTTAAATGTTTTGTTTATTACGAGCGTCTTTCCATACTTAAATTCAGTGTTAGTGTATCAATAGCTATACTAATGCTAATATTAATACTTGGTGTACAGGAAACCATTATTCTTCCCAGCACTAAATAGCCGATAATTACCGCGGGCTTATAAATAATAATGCTGTTAATAAAATTTTGTTTTTATTATGTTTTGACGTGTATCCTCTTTTGTTTTTTGCAAGTTTATGTTGGTACCTATATGAAATCATCGCCTGACTTACCAGTAGTTGTCGTCATGACGCTATAACTCCAGCTGCTAATCTGACTGTAACCGCTACACTCAAGTTTCGTTCGCGTCGTTTCAAAGTTCTTCTCTAGAAACGCCTTCGCAAATATGGCTGCTTCCTGGCCACACGTTGCTGCGTATTTGGCCACACAATCCATGCTTTCGTTTAAGTGTCTGAAATATCCGAAAACATTGCTATAAAGGGGCAAGAGCAGATATAAGACGAAGAAAGAAACACAGAGTTAAATGAAGTCAATTTTATACAGTGTAACCCGGATATAAGAGAGTTGTCGGGACCGGAGAAGATGTCTCTTATATCCGAGTTTCTCTTATATCCGGGTTTTCTATTTTGTTTTATTAACACAGGCTCTAATTTTGGACCAGAGAAAATCTATCTTATATCCGGGTTTCTCTTATATCCGGGATTTCTCTTATATCCGGGTTTGGTCTATTTTGTTTTATTAACACAGGCTCTAATTTGGGACCAGAGAAAATCTCTCTTATATCCGGGTCTCTTATATCCGGGTTACACTGTACATATTTTACAATGTTTGTTAAAATACGAGTTTAGTTTCACGGCAATTTTAATGTGCTTTAAATTAAAATTATAAAATTTTATATATATCTAATATTGCTCCATAAACTTAAAATTATAAAATTTTAGAGAGACTTTGACTTTCGTACTTGGAAAAAAAAGGCGTGTCAAACGGACAGTTTGTATATCACCATTATTTTAAGTACACAGACTTAAGCATTTTGGGTGAAATTGGGTAGCCGGAATTGTGACCGATTGTTTCAGCGTTGGGTAGTATTTGAAAATCATTACACAGGCTGACTTAAGCATTTTGGGTGAAATTGGGTAGACGGAATTGTGAGTGAGTGTTTCGGAGTTGGGAAGTAGTTGAAAATCATTACACAGGTTGACTTAAGCCTTTTGGGTGAAATTGGGTAGCCAGAATTGTGTGTGAGTGTTTCGGAGTTGGGAAGTAGTTGAAAATCATTCTACTATGATTAGAATTGTAATAAAACCTAAACATATGAAAGTGAATTTATACATATTCTTTGTTTTTGAAAATTGACAAAAATAATAAACACTATTTATTAAATTCTTTCTTGATATGGCTGACAAATCATCGGCTAATTGTCAATTGATTCGAAGTTTATAAAATGGTAAATAAGGATTTCTTTATAGTTGGTTTAAATATTTTAATAATTTAGTAAATGTTTATAAATTTCTGAATAAAAAATTGTTTTCCTATTTATTTTTTATAGATAATAAATAATACATGGCATTAGTTTTAATTCTATTAATTGTATTAACATGCTGTAAACCTACATTTATTCTTGTAAATAAACAACCTAATAAACAGTGTTTACTGTTTAATATTTTTGTTGCCAATTCTCAAAAACAAAAAGAAAATGTATAAATTCACTTTAACCGGATGTTTAGGTTTTATTACAATTCTAATCATACCTTTTTAAAACAATCAACATCACCGAGGAGTGAAGGTAGTTAAAATAATAGCGGTGTCAATGGAAAACCGTCCTTTTGACACTACGTTTTTGGCAGGCACGGAGGTCCAAGTTTGCCAATATTTCGTTGAACAATAAAAGTGTACTGAACTGCTATGTAATATCTAATCTTTTATATGGCAGTAAATGCAGGACAATATCTTCACAGATGAAAAAGAAATCTGAAGTGATACTGATGTGGCTCTACCAACAAATACTAAAATACCATGGACAGAATATTGATTGGTTTGCTTTTTACGGTTTATCAACCTTTCTGTGGATTATTTGAGAATGTAAGAATTTTTTGCAGATAATAATACTTTACTAATATAAATCCTACAAATTAACCCATAGCGGGAGGGAGCGAAGAATACCAAGGGTATGCGCAAGTAAATATAAAGAATCCGATTGGAATTGGAACTTGGCTTTCAGATCTCCAATACCGCGTCGTTATACATTACACCACCCGCCCATCCAAGCTTACGGCACTTGGAATTCCTGAATCCAGAGGCTATAAGCTTGGATATTCTGGTGGTATAAAGAGTTTACAGACATATCACATTGAAACACCGGTTTTCGTATGATCACCGAAGTTAAGCAATGTCGAGCCTGGTCAGTATCTAGATGAGTGATCACTTGGGAATACCAGGGTCTGTAAGATGGATGTGCGGGTGGTGTAGATGGATAACGGCTAGCAATTGGAAATCGGAGTGTCGACTTCCAGTTCCATAGTAAATAACAGTAAAAGATTGCAGAGAGTTCGGCCTTATTCGCGTCGCAGCTACAGCCCGGCTGCCATTACTGGCGTTATTTATATACGTTTGCAATCATGCGTGGAATCTTCACTTGTCTTGATTATTACGCACGCAATGAACAAACTTTGCGCGAAATTTAAAAAGAGTGTGATTATTTACAAAATAAAAAAAAATGCTAAAAGGAATTAATAACATGAACAATTTTAGGTTCAAAATATTTTTTTATTAATTTTAAGAAAAAATTCTATAAAAGCTTCACTTTCAAAAGTGTCTTAAGACTTCTTTTTGGTATAGCGCAGTAATTGAGACGAGTAAGAAGATGGGAAGATCAGTAAAAAGGCCGTTAACTAAGTATCCTTCCGCACATGATTAATCGAGGCAAACGTATGTAAAAAAACGCCAGTAATGGCGGACGGAACCGACGCGAATGAGGTCGAACTTTTATTGTCGATAACTCTGTCGGAGTTAGCTCCTCCTCAGTTCCTTAATCCTTCAACAGGGGTCTCTCTACCCTGGCTATAAATACTGGCTGACCCTTCGCCTCGGTCTCTTTTCTACTTAGGCCTTAGGCCGCCAACTCGCGTGGAGGTGAGGTAAATCTCTCTTTTCAACTAACACCAATATATGACCTCTCACATTTACAGAGTTTCCCAAATTCTGGGAACACGCTAAGAACAATACACGTACGTACGAACACTCACCACAACACACTTTGTAACTTGTTATTAATATATATATTTGTTTACATATATATATCGGTCTTGTTTGTTTTCTTTGTCTTCTTTAGACTTAATTCAAGTCCAACATTCTCACGTAGCTGGACCGGCTAGCAGGAAATTTTAACCCACGTGTGTTCTTCACATCTTCACCCCACGGTCCACTACAACTCCAAAAGAGTAGATTTCCGCAGACTTTTACTATTATTTTCCAAATAAGCATGTAAATTTACAACAAAATGGAAATTTTCTGGAAATTTTAATTAAAATTGGTGTGCGGGGCTTAATCTGCAAATTTGCCGTTTGTTTTTTATCGGATTTCTCCTTTAATTAATGCGACAGTATTTCTTTTAGAAATGAATGGTTGAAGAGAAAGCGCTTACCTACAGACACCAAATTTTACTTCAGGGCTGGCCGGGAATTGGTTAATAGACTTGATACCTTTGCCGGCGCATCTCTGAATCCCATTCTTCGTCTTCTCTTCGTTCATGCATTTGTAAGTGTTCAGGTAAGCTGAAGAAAGTAAAATTGAAATAAACGCGTCATGTTGTCGGTATATCTCGTCTATAAGTCGACCTTTCTTTTGTCTGTTTCTTCTTAATTCCTTTGTTGTAACAAATCTGGAAATAACGGATTTTAGACTAGAGTTCTTTACTGTTAAAAAAACCGCGTGTATAATTTGATCTCAGTGTTCCAGAGTTTGTTTTTATCAATTCATCACAAGCAAGGTGATAATACCACTAAGATGCAGGGCGGGGGGGGGGGTCTACTGGAAGCGAAAGAGAATGAAGAAACTTTAGAAGGGACCGGAAACCCAATACTCAACAGGGAACAAGAGATAAACCTTTACTACTGTTAAAACGACAGAGGAGTTGTATGAACCGGGCGATACTTACTCCTATTGACTAGAATCCACCCAACTCAAAAATCAAGAGCCACTCAAGATAGAGGATTACTGGTAAAATTGTAATGATGGGGGAGGTGTGGGATATGAATGAAAGAGGAGATAGATAGATAGATAGATAGATAGATAGATAGATAGATAGATAGATAGATAACAACTGATCATTTACTTGAAATTATTAAAACTGTAGTGATTATAGAAGCAACCACGTGGGAGTCTGTTCAACAAAGTAGCAGTTCTTGGGAAGAAGCTTTCTGAGTTCAACTTTCTTCTTAACAATTGACAATAATTTGACTCCGTGCAAGTAGCTTGGCGTGTCCTAGCTGTAAAGGTTTGATCTGGTGGAACTAAACAATGGAGCGCTCATTTGAACATCTGCCATGGAAAAAAAAGGAAGATAGAATAGCCTCAAGTTTGTGGGGAAGAGGTTGCAGGGCGGAGACTAAGTCTCCCTCACAAGACAGCGTAAACTATTTTGAACTCTATCAAGACTGGAATAAGAAGATTGTGTAGCTCCAGAACCAATATGGCAGCAATAGTGCATTTTTGCTCTAGTCTGACTCTTAGAAAAATTAAGAGGAATCATGTACTTCCTGGGCGGGGATATAATGATCCAACCATTCTCCTAATATATTTAGCAATTTATTGCATATATAAAATCTATATCTGTCTATATCTCTGAAATGAGGTATTATGATTACTTGCATTATTTACATTATTCGGACTGTTATCCTCATCTTCATTGCCATATTCACAACGTTTCAGCCGTTGTACGCTCCGGCTTTCTTCAGGTGAATGGAATTTCGAAACGAAACCTTTATTTCATCTACGGGGTAGATTGGTCTCAAGGACACATGGCCCACTAGATAAAGACGTTGGTTAGATCCAGTGACTAGACCCAAATACCAGGCAACAGAAGTGGTGAACCAAATCTTAAAGGGTTGAGTTCAACTGAGACATCCGGAAGAGGCATGACACGTGGAACTAGAACAATCTATTGTAAACTAGAACAATCTAATGTAAATAATGCGAGTAATATAAAATCCACTTGAGACGCAAAATTCGGCCAAAGCATTGAACCTCATTGACAGTGTATATAATGATTGGGATGAGTGAAAACTCAGGGTCTGAACTGTAAATATGAAACGATATTAGTTTTGGTTTTTGAGATAGTGAAAGTTACAAGCCAGTTTTTTTGTGTCCTATTGAGCTGTTACAATTAGGTCTGCTACAAGGCTTCGATCGCTTTGATCCAGTACCGGAACAATAAGGCACTGTATTTTATAGTAAATAAATCTCCTTCCAAGAAACTTTCACCAAAGTTTGTGATCAAGTGAATCTTGAACATTTTCCCTGAAAACGGTGTAATGTTTGTGGGAATGATGCTTGCTGTCTGGTTGTCTTTTCATTCTAGGTTTTAGCACATTCGTCGAAATCACAATCTAACACCAAAAAAAGCGTCAGAAAATAACTGAAGCTTTTATCATAAAAAAACAAAACAAAACAAAACACGAACACTGAACAGCATCAACTACGAAGACGGTCACAATGTACTGGCTGTATTCGAGAATTTAAAATATGTCTACCTTTCAGCAATTTAACGCCATTTACAATAGCCTAACTATTTCTTCAGTGTTATCTTCACTACTGAATAGCCTGCCCTCTCCACACTTTTCCTTGCTATTTATTCTTTAATTTTCTTTTCGTTTATCAGTAACTATTTTTCCTGTTTTTCTCCGTTTCTTGCATTGGCGCAGTCATGCGTAAACTGCATGTGATCAGTCAAGCCTTATTGAATTTTTCTGTTGCTTAAATCTTCTTTTGAATTTTTTTTTTCTTCCCATCGTTAATAGTTCTCTATTCTTTGGACATTTAATGGCGACATTTGTAATTGAATCGCAAACATTTTCCTGCAAGCGGTGGATTGTGTCTGAAGAAAACACGACGGGATGTCGATTTTTTTGAGGGCGAAGATTTCTTTCTTTAGTCTTTTAGTTGATTAGACCAAAGTTTCCTTCACTTTTTATGGCCTTCCGTTTCCATTCGGAATACGTCGGCAATTTTCGTCATTATGAAAATATATCATCAATCAAATTTTTCTTATTCAATTTTTCTTGGGTTCGTATGTATAAGTGTTTTCTTTTCTGGACATTAATTGTGTAAAAACTGTCCAATGTTCTACATATTCGAGCGCTTTCGGCTATTATGTTTGCCTTTATCAAGGATATTTTTTTAATTATTTTTAACTGAATACGTAGATTTTTATATATGTGCATCTATAGTAGTAGGCGGGTATTTTATTTTCCAAACACGGTCAGAACGTTGTGGTCGTGTTCAGAGTAGATATTACGGAGTTTGGGATTTTTCTTTTTTATTATTAATGTTTCTATTATTTTTAGCCTTTTTATCATGAGAATGAAATATTTATAGTCATTTTTCTAAGAGTATATTGCAGGTAGAGTTTCGTAGGTTTCCGTGTGTGTTTCAATGGGTCTTAATTGAGCTATAATCAAAGAGATGTAATGTGAGTCTTCTTGATAGGCATGTTGTGGTATGTCCAATATAATTGTTGTCGAATTTGGCTTGATCAGGAACGCAGTTCCTTAAAGGACATGTGAATTCAGTAACAATTCGGCAATCTCCCTCGTTACAATAAATAATCAGTCAGTATCTATCACATGAATAGGAACCCTATGCAGATTACAAGGGTTTGACTGGGAAGAAAGGTAAAGAAAAGTTAATCCGTGTCCGTTGGTGTAACGGCTGTCGATGTAGAATGTGAAATCGGCAGGCCGAGTTCAAAATCCAGTCCCGCCTGTTACGTTCACCTTTTGCACTAATGCCTTTTGGAAAAGCATGAATTCGTCTCTTTTCAAAGCAATGGATTAAATAGCAGGGTAAGCTGAGTTCTCGCCTTGGATGGCAGCCAGTCTAAGAGAAGGAGAACTCTGAATTCCAAACTAAAAGGAAACAAATCCATTATCTTTTCCAGGAATGCAATTCACAGATAACAAAGAAAAGCAAGATATGTAAAGACATGATCGCCTACGTGACAGTGAAAAAATACAAATAAAATCAACAATTATTGGGGCTGCAGTAGCAGACGATTTTTGTGCTAAATTTACCATTCTAGTCTAGTGGGACAGTTACAGAGTTTTTATTGAGTTTAGGGCTTTAAGTGAAAAAAAGGCCACCACTTTTTGAGTCTTTGGTGTACGCCCGCAAAGTTTGGGTAATAGGTCTTTGTTGAGTTAATCATTTTGGATATTTGAAGTTAGGTAGCAAAAACAGAAAAAAATGAAATAGACATATCACAATTAACAAATTTATTTATTTACATTATTTGCTCTTTAAAACTTGAATAGTTTCATAACAAAAGAAATAAGGTACGAAAGAAAGTCTACTTGAAAAGTTCTTTCTTACTACTGTCGCGTATCATTTAAGACGATTTCGTTTTATGCTGCGTTTGTGTCTGGTTCTACTTGCCATTGTGATTAGAGCAGAAAGAAATCGCGTGTCAAATGTCTTCTGGAGTTCTGTATCACTCTGTACGTAACTATGCCGTTAAGTGTCATTTTATAAGATCGGCTTCCATAAATGAGACAGATAAATGTATTAATTTAATTTCTTTTTAAAGATTTTCATTGGTTGAATAACATTTTTTTAAATTTAATTATAAGTCGATTTCGAATATCGTATTTCGAACAGGGAAGGATTTTCTCTTAACGGCTTTTCTTGTTTTTTAATTTCCAGTATGTTACAAGGTGTCAGAGTGAAATTTTCAATGAAGATCTTGATGGGGGCACAGATACTACGATCTATTTTGCCGACGTATCACAAGAATGGCAGTGAATTTAATATACAACCGACCCACCTATCTGTCAATTGGAAGCACTTATTGTCGAAAATCATTCAACTTTTACTTAAATTATGACTTTTGTAATCGATAATATTATCGTTTTGAACACATAAACTGTTTAATATTTTTACTTTTTTAATATTACAAATAGATAACAAGAATTAAAATTCGCAAAATGCTTTTTGTCTGCTGCTATTAAATTGAGTAATCAGAATAGCGTCAACACCAGGCAAGCTGGGCAGAATATGTAGCACTAAGAGGGGTTAATAGAGGGGACAAAAGGTTAATAGTTAATCGCAATCGGAAAAAACGGACAGATGTGATTTTACTGGGAATAAATAGCAGAGAATAGAATAAGCACAGTCGTTATATAAGGAATTGGTGAAAAGTCCTTTGTGCACCAGAGAACTCGCAATTGATGACAATGATGGCGTTGAAACGAACATGACAAATGTTAATGTCATACTTACACTGAAGGCCGTCTCCACATAAATATTCCAGCGGTTTCGATGCGGCTACGGCCGTCATCAGTAATCTTCTGGACACAGGGGATCTTTCGATGCTGTTCAAACATGGAACCAGAGACCGCCAATTTCTGTGTAAATGTATTTTAAAAAAATATTTCAGGGCACCAAATGGAAGTAAGTAATGTCAAGCATATAAATGTTACAGACTTCATTTAAAAAAATTTAAAATTTAAATAAATTTAAAATTTCTAAAATAATAATTATTTTCTTACACACACACACACACACACATATATATATATATATATATATATATATATATATATATATATATATATATATACACGGTTGGGTAATGGGTTAGGGTTAGGGTTAGGAATCGAAGAGCCGAGTGTGAATTTCAGTCGAATCCATTACATTCACTTACATGCTAATACCCTTGGGAAAAGTAATGAGTCCTCTTCTTCTCCCCGCCCCCATGGATATATAGCAGGACAGGATTCTATAGCCTTGTATGGCAACTCGTCTATGAGAAGGACAACTCTGAATTCAAAACCTACGGAGGGTCGTTTGGGGACCTTGTAGCACATTGTGCACCAGGTCTCTGTATTCGGCCCTTCAAAAAGTGTGGATGGTCCTGCACAAAGACTTCATCACTATTATCAAAAAATATGTCGCTCTGCTAGTTCTTAGGAACAGAGATGCTTGACCCTCATATGTCGAATACAAGGGGAGAGTCGAGTATATATATATATATATATATATATATATATATATATATATATATATATATATATATATATATGCACCATGTCTCTGTATTCGGCCCTTCAACAAGTCTGGTTGGTTCAGCACAAAGCCTTCCTCACTATTTTCAAATCTTATGTGCGGGTGTCTAGGCTGTCGGTTCCTAGGAACTGAGCTGCTTGACCCTCATACGTCGAATACGATGGGAGAGCCCAATATATATATATATATATATATATATATATATATATATATATATCATCATCATCATCATTTTAGTAAGGGCATTTTGCACAGGTGTGGTCACCACTCGCCTCAATTGTACTTCATGGTGACTTTTGAGGCAGAATAGCGCAATCGTTTTTCTAGTGACGGTTGATATAATCCGTAATATATATATATATATATATATATATATATATATATATATATATATATATATATATATATATATATATAGTCTTAAAGTGTGCTATATTTATGGGATAAAGTGCTCAATATCAGAGATAGAGCGTGTGTAAATATAAAAGTGAACATAGAAGTCAACACTTAGCGGCGACAGTCTGTTTCATGTTAGATACAATCGTCACGCCACCTCTAAGTGTTTACTTCTTTGTTCACGTTTATATTTATATATATATATATTAATAAATATACATATTATTCCTCACCGGTAGCGCAACAAAATCTTCGTGTATTATACAATAAAAACATTAATCCCCATTCATTTTAAATATAAATTTCGTGTATTTTAAATTCAATATAGTTAATCCCCATTCATTTTAAATATAAATTTCGTGTATTTTTAATTCAATATAGATAATCCCCATTCATTTTAAATATAAATTTCGTGTATTTTAAATTCAATATAGATAATCCCCATTCATTTTAAATATAAATTTCGTGTATTTTAAATTCAATATAGATAATCCCCATTCATTTTAAATATAAATTTCGTGTATTTTAAATTCAATATAGATAATCCCCATTCATTTTAAATATAAATTTCGTGTATTTTAAATTCAATATAGATAATCTCCATTCATTTTAAATATAAATTTCGTGTATTTTAAATTCAATATAGATAATCCCCGTATAATATATGGACTGCACTAGCATTAACCAGAATATTTTTATTAAAATTTAAATTATGTAACGTTCAGCCTCTACTCAGCACCTGAAGATTGCGTTGTGCATGAAACTCCTAGTCGTGCTACCGGTGAGGGATAAATATGTATATTTATTAATATATACTTAATAGCTCTGTTATATTACATTGAGCACTATTTTATTACTACCAAAAGTCAATGGGCGATATATAAATATATATATATATATATATATATATATATATATATATATATATATATATATATATATATATGAAAGTGAACATAGAAGTCAACACTTAGTGGTGACAGTGTGTTTCATGCTAGATGCAATCGTGGCCTGACGATACGATTGCATCTAGCATGAAACAGACTGTCGCCTCTAAGTGTTGACTTTTATATTTACACACGCTCTATCCTCAGCATCCTTCTGTAGAACCATACTTCCGTTGCCTAGAGTCTCTTCTTCATCTTTGAAGAGACCGTCCCACATTCGCTGTCGTAAAGGAGGACAGACGTCACGTAGCAACTAAATACTCTTTTCTTTGTCACCAAAGAATTCCTCTCGTCTCGCAAATGTAAGACTTAAAATAAATTTTTAAAAATGAAAAATCTTTCTTGAAGCTTTCATTTTAGCTTTAATTGAAAACTAAAGGATTAAATTGACTATTTCCAGTAAGCAAAATACTGTAGTGTGTTTTAAACAGAAATTATATCTACAGTTAGAGTTGTGGTAGATTTTGAAAGTAGATTTAGTGACTGAGCTAGTGAACGAATCGGTACGTCTAGTGTGATTAAAACATAGGCTCCTTTTTTGTTAAATGGTTGGAAAAATCCTATTGATTTTATTTTTGGTCTATCAGGAATTATGATCTGAAATGTGGTTACTACCTATGATTTCCTTAAGGTTCTCTGGTCTACGATAGGCTAGAAGGCTGGATTACTCAAACAAAATTATTAGGTCTGGTTTCGGTCTGGTTTCCCAGCGACTTTTGATTAACTGAGATAGTGGAGGAAGAGTGGTGTTGAAAATGGTTACTAGATTGGTGTGTCAGAATTTAATTTTGACATTAGGGTGTCTTCTCTACGTGTGGAAATTGCTTTATTTATTTGTTCCCTGATTAGGAGTTGTTTATTGATGCTCGAGATTTTGAGTTTATTTAGTTCTTCATTGTTGGAACATATTCTGAGTTTAAGTGCTTGTGAATAGGGAAAGTTCTCCTTAAGGTGTTTAGGGCGGAAAGACATAAACTATGAAAAATAAAGAATAATATTTTTTTAAAAATCCACATTACAACCAAAAAAGTTTGCGGTACCTCTCTTCTTTTTAATATACACACTTTTCTCTCGTTGGAACCATTATAGCCTCTTCATTTTATTTATATATATATATATATATATATATATATATATATATATATATATATATATATATATATATATATATATATATATACCTGCCTTATCAGACAGACGACATTTTCTGAAATGATATAAATTCAGCCAGACAATCTAATAATAAACCAGACATTTTAAAAAAATTAAAAATAAACAATAAAAATGAAAAAAATAAAAATGTGTGTGTGTGTGTGCGCGCGCACGCAGAAAATATTTAATTCAAAATGTAAGGCTTGAATAGTAATATAATCTGGAAAGCAAGAAAAATTCGAGAACATTTTGCGTGTTAACCCGGGCAGTTCATTTTTTTAATTTATATATATTTTTGATTGTTTTTTTTTTATTTTTTAAATGTCTGGTTTATATCTAGATTGTCTGGCTGAAGTTATATTATTTAATAAATTGCAGTCGGTCTGATGCGGTAGGTATATATAAGTTTATCTGATGACATAAATTTATAACCGGTTATTTGATGAATATTGAAGTCTTTTCCTTATGATATATATATATATATATATATATATATATATATATATATATATATATATATATATATATATATATTTCATCATATAACCGGTTATAAATTCATGTCAACAGATATACATATATATAGCTGCTCCTCAGACGGACTACATTATATATATATATATATATATATATATATATATATATATATATATATATATATATATATATATATATATATATATATATATATAGGCAGCATATTTTCATTCAAGCATGTTTGGTTGAATAATCTAAACATATTACATCTATTTATCGTCATTTTAATCCTTTCAAATTCACGGATCAATTTCTTAGTGTTGTTATTAAACTGATTAAGGAAGGCGCCGTAGTTTTTCTCAGTTAATCTTATTTAGTGTCAGTTGTGTTTTTTATATAGAAGGCTTCAAGAAATTGAAGATTTTGTTTCATGGTGGTGTATACTTGTATTGACACCTAATATTTCTCTAAATTAAGAATGTTGTCAGGAACGTTCCTTTAAATGTTGGGCTATAGAACTTGAATCAACCATGTGTAATGTAAGCCTCCTTGATATTGTTGTTGTCGTCAAACCAAACTCTTAAGAAAAAGATTCAAAGGCACTACCAAGGTGCTACGCAACCATAATCATATAATCTTTTAAAAAACAGATAAAACCAACAATCGTTGCCATGAGGAGGCAACTTATCATTATTTGACGAGTTGACTACTGTACTTTGCAGTCAGTCGAACGTGCAACACTTTTGTATTCGTTCTTTTGTTTAATAATATGTTTTCACTAAATTGCTGAGTTCGAGTTTTCTTTCGGACCCCTATTCTGGGTCCACAACAATAACACTTCTCAAAAATTTAAACCTCTTCTGTACTTGCTTTTGCCGTCTCCAAGTTGTAACTCAGCTCGCTTCCTTCAACTGCCCCTTGTGCTAACAACCATACATTCTGTTTTTTGTTTTTTTTACAATTGATGATTAGTCCTTACTTCCTGCTTTCCTTTGGCACCTTTTCTAGAAGCTCATGCAGGTTCCGTTCTGCCAACAATGCGCTTTAATCCGTATATTTTATGTTCTTGAGACTGTGCCTACCATCAATAAATCCTAGCAGAACGTCCAACTCTCTTAAGACTGAAACAGATAGCTGAGTATTAAAAAAAAAAGGTGTGGAGCGTGAGTACGGGCTTATGTACGTGGGTGTATGCATGTGTATGCGTATGTGTGCTTGTGTATGTGCGTGTGTGCGCGCGTGTATGTATGTATGTATGTGCTTGTGGGCTTGTGTATGTGCGTGTGAATCTGCCAAAAAAGGTATAAAGAGTTAACAATTTTTTCTTAACATTCATCGAAATGAATGAATGATTCCGGAAAACAATTGATCGATTGATTCGTTTTTTTACGGATTGCCATCCCTTTACAGGTTTTTTTTTAAATCCAGAAAATATTTTTACATTGTAAAAGATAATAATGATTTAGTGATTACTTACTAATTAACCCATAGCTGAGGGGTAGAAGAGGTGAATTCATACCTTGGATCTTTTCTGCTAATTCAACCTGAATTATTATTTCAAACCAAAAATTTTAAAAAATTATATTTACTAAAATTCCCACCAAATTTTCCCAGAATGAGGTCCTTCTATTGCACTCCAGTTGGGTTGAACTTTTGCAACCGCTCCAAATGCGGGATACTCGAGTGTGCTATTTCTAAGTGTGGGGTCTACGTTCGCGCTCACACCGATAAACAAGCAAAAACAGATTTTTTTTAAATCTTTTAAATTATAAAAGACTTCCTTGTAAGTACCTTGAATATCATTGGCCCTTACGAAATGTGAAGAACTCCCAGATTCTTGGTAATATTTCATTCTGGGTGTTGTAGTTGTTGCGTATCATGCTAAACAAATTTTGATTTAAAATTTATATCTTGGGGTGAATTAATATTTGCGATAAGTAACTTTACATTATTTGGGGCGAATTAACAGAAAAGATCCCATACCTTACCTAAAGGTAATTGAATATAGCGAACCCGGCAGTAATTCGAACTCGGCCCTCCAATTAACAATTTAGAGTCATTATCCATCACACCATCAGCACATCCAAGCTTACAGCACCTTGTATTCCCAGGCGACGTTGCTTAACTTTAGTAATCGTACAGGAACATGTTTCAACGTGATGTGGCCGTAAGCCCGGAAAACGATCTGAAAATGTTTTTGGCTTTTTTATTCACATTTAAGTTCATGCCTTTGATAAGCAAATATAATTTCACTAACATTTATCAATTGGTGAAGTCATAAAAAGAAACTCACCTACAAACCCTTTTTAGTTGAATTTCATTCCAATTCGGAGGAGCCCCTGGGTAGACTGAACTGAGTTTAAAACCTGGTAAGACATAATCAAGGCACATCTCCGATGCTAGAATGATAGACTGCGGACTGCGATAGCCAAAGGAACCTGTAAAATAATTCATGGATTATAATTCTAATAAGAAAATAAATTAAAACGCTTCCAAAACGAAAATGCTCTCTGTCAATCACCTGAGAGTGCCCTTTCTACTTTCCATCAATATGGCTGATGCTAACGTCCAGGAGAGTGACTCTTTGCATTTTCTTAGACTAAAATTTTCGGCTGACAGGAACTGGAAATATTATATTGAATCAACTCTAGGTCTGCTGCTAGCAAAGTCAGTTCACTGTGCTGTACTAGACAATTTTTCTCCCTAGAATCAATCTTACATATTTATAAGTCTACCATTCGTCCTTGCTTTGAATATTGCTGATACATCTGGTCTTGTGCTCCTGCTATAAATTTAGAGCTTCTTGATAAAATCCCAAGAAGAATCTGCAATGTTATTGGTTCTGACCTGGCATCTCGGCTTCAGCCACTTTCTCACCATGATGTAGCTTCCCTGTGCCCTTTCTAGAAATATTTCATGGTAATTGTTCGCATGAATTTTCCCCTATTTTGTTTAGTTTTTTGTATAAATTGTATTCATTGTAGATATTCATTGGGGTTTCATTTTTTTTTAAATGTTGAGCACGTTGGTTAACTTTGAAACCCTCAGAATGTTAAATGATTTTCGTCACTCAACGAGACACAAAATTATTATGCCGAATTTATACATAACTTACACATTAAATTCACATTTTTAACTTGTTATACACACACACATTATGTATTATTTTAATACCTATATTCGGGCGGTGTGCAAAAAAAACTACAAATAATACAATTTGTAAATAAAAATATATTTGAACAAACCGACATCAGGAAAAAAAATCAGTAAAAAAAAAGAAGAAAAGACTAAAAACATCCGTTTTGGTCGAAAATAATCAATCAGCACAGCAATGCCTTGTCAATAGAAAAAAAACACCAACAGAATAAATTAAGTACAAACGAAAAAGTGCTCAGTACACTAAGAGCAAAACCTAAAAAACTTAGTGAGCCAGAACCTACCTACCAAGGTTTCACCTAACGGATCTTCAGGGTACTACGTTTCATTTTATAAGATTTCTAGGATATTTAGGCCGTTAGGCGAAAATAAATAAATATACGTCCACGCTTAGAATATTGCTGCTACATATGGTCCGGTGCCTCTGCTATTTACCTTGAGCTCCTTGATAAAATCCAAAGAAGAATCAGCAATATTATCGGTCCTGATCTGGCCGCTCGGCTTCAGTCACTTTCCCACCCCCGTAAGGTTGCTTGTGTCTGTCTTTTCTGAAATACTTACATGGTAATTATTCAGATGAGCTCTTCGCTATGGTACCTAGACTTTTTTTTTTATTTAAGCGCAGTATTAGACTGGCGTCGAGATCTCGTCTGAGAGCGCCCTTTCTATCTTCCATCAATATGGCTGATGCTAACCTCCAGGAGAGTGACTCTTTGCATTTTCTTAGACTAAAATTTTCGGCTGACAGGAACTGGAAATATTATATTATATATATATATATATGAGTTCCACTTGAGGTCCAGAGTGAGTTTCAGTCCCAAATGACGTTCAAGGCATGAAGCCTCCTTACGAGAACACCCATCCATCAGGATCGGCGAAAGTAATGTTTTTTTTGCTTTAAACGTTATTTTTAGCGGATACTCATATTTGAGTAGACGCTCCGTTTATTTATCAAACAATATATTTATTTATTTTCGTCTACCGGCCTGAATATTTGAGAAATCTTATTAAAGATAATTTTCTCTCGCCTGCTGGATTCGAACCTGCGTCTCTCTTGGCAGGAGAACTCGTTGTTAGACCAAATCACCCACCGAGTGGAAAGCGCATATTTTTTTCTTTTATAAGATTTCTAGAATATTTAGGCCGGTAGGCGAAAATAAATAAATATGCGTCCACGCTTAGAATATTGCTGCCACATATGGTCCGGTGTCCCTGCTATTTACCTTGAGCTCCTTGATAAGATCCAACGAAGAATCAGCAATATTATTGGTCCTGATCTGGCCGCTCGGCTTCAGTGACTTTCTCACCGCCGTAAGGTTGCTTGTGTCTGTCTTTTCTGAAATACTTTCATGGTAATTATTCAGATGAGCTCTTCGCTATGATACCTAGACTTTTTGAATTTAAGCGCAGTACTAGACTGGCGGTGAGGTCTCATCAATTTACATTTGACCTGGCTATATGTAACCACAAATTCTATGATAACAGTTTCTTTTCTCGTACTTCTCGCTTATGGAACTCCCTTCCGTCGTCATTTTTCCGGGGAACTTTAATCTGGAAAAATTTAAATGTGATTTCAATCGCGATCTATTTTCTTCATGATTACTTTTTCCTCTTTTCGCTCATTATTAATATTTCGTAATTCTTCCAAATCCTGTAACCACTTGTGTCTTAGTGGCTTTACTGCCTTGCGTGGAATGAAACCGATTTAAAAAATGATGTTTTATAAATAATAATAATAATAATAAACGGAGGTTCTTCTCAAATATGGAAATCCACTAAAAATAACGCTTAAGTAATAAAATCTGTTAGATTAATACAAAAAAAATCCGTACCATTCTTTAGAAATTACCATGTAAGTTTTATATATTTATATATATATATATATATATATATATATATATATATATATATATATGCAAGTTTCATTAAAAACGACAGACAAGGTACTACGGTTAAGTTTTTTATTTAATTTTTCTTGTGTACGAACAAGAGCTTTCTTTGCTGGACAAAGGGTGTGTAAGAACTGTCCAAATTTTTTATTTTTCCGAGCGCTTTCGGCTATACTTTTAATTTGATCACCGAATCGGCATGATTCCAAAATGGTATGATATGTTGCGCTACTGCCTCTAGGAGTAAAGTTTAAAAAGTGTGACTCAGTGACACACTGACATTCGCATTTATTATATAGATATAAATGTGTATGTGTATGTGTGTGTGTGTGTGTGCGCGCGCGCGGTATATTCTAAGACGTTCGCCATATTGTAAAGGCAGCTTCCCAACATTACCCTTGTTTAAACAAATAAACTTACTGCGAGCCGAAAATAATAAACATGTTCTGGTCAAAGGTCTGAATGAAGTAATCGGCCGCCATCTTTCGTGACGAATCTTGTTCGAAACGCTCAAATATTTTCTTGTCTCACTTTATTTTATATTTTTTTAAATTTTAACTTTAATTTCTTTCTTTTTTTTTCTTTCTTTCTTTTTTATTTGTCCATTGCCTCTTTTTTTCTTCTTCTTCTTTCCATTGCTGCCGGATGTCAAGAAAAAGGAGACGCCGCCCCAAATAAACAATCGAAACAAGTTTAGAATTTTCCTCGCCAATGCATTGGTCGAAATTTCTCGTATGTTTCTCGCTTGTAATTTTTATGCGTTTAATATTGACTTATTTTGACGCTTAACTTTTTTACAATAGATTTGGCTCTCCACATTCGCGCCATTTACGGTCACAGAATCCGCGCGAAAATGGAAAAACTGTGGAAAGCCCTCATCACTGTTAATGATGTTGACATTTATATGATTAAAAAGAAATGAAGAATTGGAAAAAAAATCTAAGAGAAAAAATTGTTTTTTTACGTCGAAACAAAGTAATGCACTTCTGAAATGGATTTTCATTTTGAAATTTTTGTTAGCAATTTTTACGCATGATGCATGTGTCGATTTAGCCTGCCAATAGATTTTTTTAATCTTTTCACCTCAAGCAAGACAATAAAGCTACTAAGACGTAAGGATTTACTGAATGAGAGAATATGCGAAAAAGAAAACATTATTAAGGAGAGAGGACAATAAAAGAATTAAGAAGACAGAAAATAACGATTGACATTGCACTTAAATTTTTGAAGATCAAAGGCAATAAAGCCACTAGGATGCAAGGGGTTACTGGGTGTTAGAGAATATGAGAAAAACTATTATTAAGGAGAGAGGACAATAAATGAATAAGTATTAAGAAGACAAAAGATAACGATTGACATTGCATTTAAATTTTTGAAGATCAAAGGCAATAAAACCACTAGAAAGCAAGGGGTTACTGACTGTTAGAGAATATGAGAAAAACTACTATTAAGGAGAAAGGACAATAAAAGAACAAGAATTAAGAAGACAGAAGATAACGATTGACATTACATTTAAATTTTTGAAGCTCAAAGACAATAAAGCAATTAAATTTTTGAAGAACAAAGTTGACTGGGAAGTCAGAAGCAGGAAGAGATTTCTACAAGCGTGAAGAAAATGTTAGCATCGAACTTACGGTTACATATAACCATTTTGACTGTAAATTTATGAAACCTTGCCACCAATTTAGTACTGCACTTAAATTTATAAAGCCTAGGTACCAGAGATGAAAGTTCATCAGAACAATTACCATGAAAGTATTTATAGAAAAGGAACAGGGAAGCTACATCACGTCGATGGGAAAGTGACTGGAGCCGAGATGCTAGATCAGGACCGATAATATTGCAGAATGTCAATTCAGAATTTAGTAATATTGTGCTTTCAAATACAGACGAGTTCGCTACTTGTAGCTCAATATGACAACGCTGATTCTAATTTAGAATTTAAATTATAGTAAAAATGCAACATTAGTTTCCAATGATACAACAGACCAGTTTCATAGGAAAGGCAATAGAAAAGCAGATCTCTAAATCTCAAACAACCACCATGCAGCAGATTTATATTAATATTTATTAATTGTTGCTTACGTTTATACGGACCTGACAAGAGGAAAAATGTGAAAAAGAGGGTTGTTCTACGAAAATCTACCATATGGACAGAACATGCCTGACTTGAAAAGCAGCATTAAAAATCCTTGCGTTTACCTGAATTCGGACACCAACCTCTTGCCAATGTGGAAAACAAGCTACAATCTTGACTTTGAGGCAGACTACAGAATGAATTATTCGAACAAATATCCCCATTTTCATTTTTTGGATCATAACATTTCGACCGATGTGTGCTTGAAGTTCTAGAACGATGATATATTTGGGTTAGTATCCTAATTTTCGGTTTTGATCGAAAATCTTTGACCGATATGTTCTTTAGCCTTCCTTGAGTATTATATCTAGCAGTCCTTGAATATCTCTTCGCACTTTTTACCGCTTTAATAGGAACAATAGAATTTATGATCAAACGATTTCAGTGCTAAAATCAATACAAGGCCCAAGAGTCATTCAAGCTAGAGCAATACTGAATAATGATGTTGTATGAACGTAAACAAAAGGGGTAATAAGTGCAGTTTATGAAGATATGTAGAGAAAAATAACGTTTAACACTAGACTTTAAGAGGTTAAGATTGTAGCGATCGAGGAAGTATTCATAGAGGTGTTCAAGCCTGATTGGAAGCCCCTGGCAGTGTTTTGTGACCCTCGCTATCTTACTAGCATTTGTTTTGTGGGGGGAGGTGTTTATTTTCTACCTACATTTATATATGTTACAAATTGAATTCCGTCCTGGGTATGACGATAAACTACGTCCAACAGCAAGGCCTCTGGTCAGGAGGTTTGGAGGAGCGTGGAACCACCTCTTAATTGCTGGTGTTCCCAGGTCCACTCTGATCCGGGGTGGTAGCACTTGTTAGGGTCCCAGCTATGGGCAAATAGTTAAACCCCGAAACTGAGGTAAGAAGCATTATGAAAGTGTAAAAATAGGTTTTAATATCAGAAATAAATTTTTGAAGAAAAAAAAATATTGCCAGCAATACGTTTTTGAAAAAAAAATTTTACCAACAATACATTTTTTAAAATATTACCAGCTATAAATTTTTGAGGAAAATATTACCCGAAATAGATTTTTGACAAAACAAAAATATTACCTGGAAAAAAAATATGCCGTAAAACAAACCAAACCAAAAACAAATTAAATTAAGCACAGCTGACTTTAAAGGAGGAAAAACTTTCGCTAATTTTGATGTCATTCTGGGGTCTTTCTTTCTTTCTTTTTCTTTCTTTCTTTCTTTCTTTCTTTTTTTTTCTTTCTTTCTTTTTTTTTCTTTCTTTCTTTCTTTCTTTTTTCTTTCTTTCTTTTCTTTTTTTTTTTTTTGGTCCAAAATGAATTTGATTTGCTCATGCTAGGTTTCCGAAAAAAAAAACTCCATATAAAATTCATTATTTTTATCCATAATATTGAATGTGTTAAATTATTCAAATATTTTAATACGAAAAATCCTAAGTTCATGTTAAAAATTGCCGTAAAACATTGATGGAATGATCTATTATGACATGTCTCTAATTTGTATTTTTAGATACATTGTATTTATTTTCAATTTTTTTAGTTGAATTGTTCATCTATATTGCATACGATCCATTATTGTACATAATTAGGTTAGAATAAAATGTGTATCTTATATGAAAACCACCTGATGAAAATTGAGATGTAGTGGAGTGGGATGCTGTATCAGAGATTGGGTGGGGGACCCGAGACACTTGCACCAGCCCTGATTTATTGGCTCTATTTTTTTATCCATAATGTTGGATGTGTTAAAATTATTCAACATGCTAACAAGAAAAATCTAAAGTCGATGTTGAAAATTGCCACAAAACATTGTTGATTAATTTAAGATGGAATGATCTATTATGACATGTCTCTAATTTGTATTTAGATACATTGTATTTATTTTTAGTTTTGTCTCGTTGAATTGTTCATCGATATTGCATATGGTCCATTATTATATGTAATTATTAGGTTAGGATAAAATTTGTATTTTATATGAATACTACCTTGAGATGTAGTAGAGTGGGGAGCCCCGTATCATATATTCGTGGGGAGGTTAACATAAATTCGGGAGAGCATGAAACCCTTGCACTGGCACTGAAGAAGGGGATACTCCAATGCATTCATTGAATACTGAAGACATTTTCTGAAATTAATGTAAATACAGTTTGTACGCATGTAAGATCTACTGCAACAATAAATAAATATTCCGTCATCTACAATGGAACAGACAATCCTTGTAAGCTCAAAACAGATTTTTCTTTAATTCAATAAAAAAAATCAAAGTCCGTTTTCTTGGCCTTAAAATGCCCAAGTAAAGAAAAGGGCGGGAAAATCCAGTCTGATTAAATTAAATGTTTTAAAGTTATTTCATTAGATTTCATTAGATATTTCTTAGTGCAATTATCGACTAATGAATCTGAAATAGTTATCTAATAAATGTTTATATCCGTCCAGGATAAGGCGATAAACTACGTCCGCGTCCTGGGTAAAGCGATAAACTACACCCGACAGCAAGGCCTCTGATCAGGAGGTTTTGAGGAGCGTGGAACCGCCTCTTAATTGCTGGTGTTCCCAGGTCCACTCTGACACCTGTTAGGGTCCCAGCTATGGGTAAATAGTTAACCCCCTCAAACCGGGATCAAAACACTATAAAAGTGTAAAAATAGGTTTTAATACCAGAAATACTTTGTAAAAAATATTTACCAGTAATACATTTTTGAAAAAAAATATTACCAGCTACTCATTTTTTGAAGAATATTACCAGCGATACATTTTTTGAGAAAAAATATTACCAGAAATTGAATTTTGAGCGAAAAAAATATTACCAGCAATACATTTTTGAAGGAAAATATTACACGTAATAAAAATTGTCACTATTAAATAACCCATTGTGGTTGATATGCCGTAAAACAAAACAAACAAAACCAAGTTTATTTTCATTAAATTAGTTTTACTTCAAAATAAAGCAAATACATTTTCTATTTCTATAATACAATTCCTAAACTTATCTATTAGTAAAAAATAAATTAAGTTTTCTTTTTCATTGAATGGTTATGGTTTGGTTTATTTTGTTTTACGGCATATCAACCTCAATGGGTTATTTAATGCCGACAACATTTTTAGGATAGATTCATATGAATAGAATATGTATTCTTTGGTTTAGATTGGTTTCGTTTATTTTGTTTTACGGCATATCAACCTGAATGGGTTATTTAATGCCGGCAACATTTTTAGGATAGATTCGTATAAATAGAATATGTATTCTTTGGTTTAGATTGATTTGGTTTATTTTATTTTACGGCATATCAACCTCAATGGGTTATTTAATGCCGACAAAATTTTTATTGCTGGTAATGTGTTTTTCTTCAAAAATCTATTTCTGGGAATATTTTTCCTTGAAGAAATCTATAGCTGGTCATATTTTTTTCAAAGAATGGATAACTGTTTGTCTTGCTGGTATTTTTTTTTTTTTAAGTATTGCTGATAATAATTTTTCCTTCAAAAATTATTGCTGGTAATAATTTTTTTATTACAAAGTATTTCTGATATTAAAACCTATTTTTTACACAAGTTTGGGTGTGAACTATTTGCCCATAGCTGGGACCCTAACAGGTGCTACCACCCCGGGTCACGGTGGACCTGGGAACACCAGCAAGTAAGAGGTGGTTCCACACACCTCAAAACCTCCTGATCAGAGGCCTTGCTGTTGGACGTAGTTTATCGTCTTACCCAGGACGCGGACGTAGATTATCGTCTTACCCAGGACGCGGACGTAGTTTATCGTCATACCCTGGACGAGAATGGTTATGGCGATCTACGAAGAAAATATGTGTAAAAGTGTTCAATGAGTAAGGAAAAGTTGAAAACCATTGGTTTAAGCAAACCACACGTACGATAATGTAACCGTTTACCTCTTGGCTCATTCAGGCTAATACAAAAAATAAAAACTAATCAATACTCACCTTTAAGAAATGATAGCAAAATGGCCAGGTGAAAAAATCCAAGAAGAAAATCCATTTGACGTAAAACTGTAAAAAGAAATCTTCGTAGTTTTATAGTTCGGATAATATAGCTTTTTTTGTTCCTTTTTTGTTATCCAAGTGATCACAGATTTTACAAGTATTCCAATTAAATAAATAAAGTTATTTATATTCGAAAACTACCACGGATTTTGCAATAAAGAAAACGAAAGTTTTTTGTCGTCAAAAACATCTACTAAATAAATTCACAGATTTATTGGCGAGAACGGTAACGCAGATGATCGAACCTTCAGTCCTTTAGTTCTAACCACTAAGCTCTACCTACAGCTGAGTAGTAATTCGTATATTTACTTATATTCGCGAAATTGCTTCTTTGTTCATAGAGTAGTCTGTCATGACTTTGGGATTTTACAAGTTTACGAATTAATTAGGTTTTACTTATATCAATTATGGTAATTTCAAAAATGCAATTTCCCCTCTAAATATTTCAGATTTTACAAGTACACAATTCAAGCAAATAAACAGTTAGGCTTGCGGTGCAATTAAAATTATTTCGCGTATTTAGTAAAAAAAATAAAACATCTTTTGTGCAGTAATGGCAGCGTAAGTAATAATCGTATTACACTGTGAAGTATAAAGTCTACACTGGAATAAAGTAGATTTTACAAGTATTAAAGTGGATTGATTCGTTAAACTGCAATAGAAAAGTTTTTAAATAACAATCTTACAAATATTTAAATGAATTCGCTTGGATAATAATAATAATAATAATAATAATAATAATAATAATAATAATAATAATAATAATAATAATAATAATGGTTATATATTTCTTTACTGTAAATTTACAAATATCTCAATGGAATGATCTCAGACAATGAATGGTCGTTATATAGAACTTGTTAAATTGTAGATTATACAAGTATATAATAATAATAATAATAATAATAATAATAATAATAATAATAATAATAATAATAATAATACTTGTATGACTGAGAACGAGAAGGCTGAACGATGTGATCTTTTCCAAATGACTCTCCGATGTTGTAGCAGACGAGGCAGAAGTTAGAAATTATTTCCAATGGAATGGTGCGTAGATGCAAATAACAACTCTTTGCAATGTCGTCAGCCCAATTCTCTGTGTGACTTTTGACGAAAATCCCTCCCAGTTTTTGTCACCCTTCTGATTCCTCTCCCTCTCTCTTTCACTCTCCCCCCTCTCTCTCTCTATCTCATTCTCTATTTCATCCCTTTTCTCCTCTTTCATTCTACCTCCCCCCCCCTCTCTCTCTCTCCATTGAATGTTCTTTTTCTTTTCTTCCGTTCTCTTTTGTCTCCTGGATCTTCTCTCTTTTTTCTCACAGAATTTCTTTCTTTCTTTCTTTTTTCTGTCTTTCTGATTTGCTTGCTTTCTTTCTTTCTGTCTTGCTTTCTTTCTTTCCCAATATCTATCATTCTTTCTTTCTAGCCTAACTTATTTTCTGAATTTTGTATAAATTTATATGTAATTTCTATAATATTCCGATTCTGTTAGTAAAAACAGAAGACTAAATGCGAGTATAATAATGATGTTACCTTAATTGTCAACACCCATGGAATTTCCACGGATCCAGTGAGTTATCCATTGGAATTTTCTTATCTGTCTATATTTCTGACATGAGGTATTGTATTTATTTACACTATTTACATTGTTCGGACTATTGTCATCATCTCCGTTGCCATACTCACGACGTTTCGGTCGTTGTACACTCCAGCCTTCTTCACGATCTGTCTATATTTCTGAGATGAGGTATTGTATTTATTTACACTATTTACATTGTTTGGACTGTCGTCCTTACCATCGTTGCCATATTCACGACTCGAGGACACACAGCACAGTGGATAAAAGCGTTGAATCCAATGACTTGACCCAAAGAATTATGAGTTCAATACCTGGCTACCGCGGAGGTGAACAAAAACTTGGAGAGTTGATTTAAAGGGAGATAACTGGGACACCCGGAAGAGGCATAGCACGTGGAACTAGAACAATCTACCCTGGTGGATGAAATAAAAGGTTGTTTGAAATTCCAATCAGCTGAAGAAGGCTGGAGAGTACAACAGCCAAAACGTTGTGAGTACGGCAACGATGACGATGACAGCAGTTCGAACGATGTAAATAGTGGTATTTATTTACAATAACATTCAATTTACCGATAGAAAAAATAAATTACAAACATTTTCGGGCAGAATAAATATATGTAACAATAACAGTTGCAGCAAATATTATTATTATTATTATTATTATTATTATTATTATTATTATTATTTTTATTTTCTTTGATATCTGGCATTTACACATTTCTTTCCGGGTCCCACCCAGGGACCTAAGGTTAGAAATGGCATCATGACACTTTCCACTGAAAAAAAAACAAATAATTACATAGATAAAGCCCTTCGTAAAGTGTGGGCTGTACTTGTAAGAACAATTTTTTGTATCTCTTTGGGGCATGGACTTCCAGGGATCCCTTCAATGAGTCTACTGGAATCTTTTCCAACCAGTCCAAGGGCTCCAACTACAACAGGGATTGTTGATGTTCCCATGTGCCACATTTTTGAGATTTCTGCTTCAAGGTCCTTGTATTTTGACAGCTTTTCGAATATCTCAAAGATACATTGCAGTCTGCAGGGACTGCCATATCAATAAGGTGGCACTTATTTTGTTTGTGGTCTTTAATAATAATAATAATAATAATAATAATAATAATAATTATTATTATTATTATTATTATTATTATTATTATTATTATTATTATTTGTGTATGTTATGTTTCCTGCTTTGTATCCTGAAGAGCCGGGTCAACAGATGGTGCTTAGACCCTGTAGGAGAATTGTCATTTAATTGATAGCATTTTTCTTAGTATATGAGATGTTCCTAGTAGGGCGATCTTCTGGCATCTTTTTTGTTGATGTTCCCTGGGACACTGTTAGTAGAATTGTCCATTCCTTTTCTCACGAGGCCCAGAGCTCCGATTACTCTCGGTACGACAGTCTCAGTCTTCATTCCCCACATCCTGTTAATCTCGATCGCCAGGTCCTTGTATTTGGACAATTTCTCAATAATTTTCATGGAGGTGTTTCTTTCAGATGATACTGCTATGTCAATAAGCATACACCTCCTGATTTTTTTGTCTTTTATGATAATATCAGGTTTGCTGGGTTTTATTTCCCTGTCAGTTTGAATTGGCAAGTCCCAGAGGATAGTTACATCGTTATTTTGGGTAACTGCGTCTGGTTGGTGCTCATACCATCTATCAGTGGTTTCCATTTTGTATTATTATTATTATTATTATTATTATTATTATTATTATTATTTCCTTTGATTTCTGTTGTATACACATTTTCTTCCGGGTGCCAACCAGAGATATCATCTCATTTAGCAACGAGCGTTTTTGCAAAAAACAAAACAAAACAACCTAAAATTACACGTATTTTGTATTTCTTTGAGGCATGGACTTCCAGGGGTCCCTTCAATGAGTCTATCGGAAGCTTTTCCAATCACTTGTCTATTTTAATTACTATTTTCTGAGCATGGGTATGTATCAATATAAACGTTTATTTAGTGAATTTTCTTTTTCTACTTTGTCATTATTAATACAAATATTTATTATTATTATTATTCTTATTATTCTTATTATTATTTTTTTTTTTTTTTTATTTCCTTTGATATCTGGCGTTTACACATTTCTTTCTGGGTCCCGCCCAGGGACCTAAGGTTAGAAATGGCATCATGACACTTTCCACTGCAAAAAAATAAATAAATAAATAAATAAAATAAAAAAATAATTACATAGATAAAGCCCTTCGTAAAGTGTGGGCTGTACTTGTCAGAACAATTTTTTGTGTCTCTTTGAGGCATAGACTTCCAGGGATCCCTTCAATCAGCCTACTGGAATCTTTTACAACCAGTCGAAGGGCTCCAACTACAACAGGGATTGTTTCTTTAATTCTCCCTTCCTTTAATGTTACTTTTAAACATTTATCTAATCCGAAATCCATAGTTATATCGTCACTGAAACATTTTACAGTATTGAGGAGACCCTTCAACTCATTGTCGTGATTTAGATATAATGTGGTTTTCCGTATTCTCATGCTGTGTTTAAGAAAATTTACTATCGCTGAGGAGACTTTGTACATTTAGTTTAAAAGTTAAAGTGAGTGGCACACTATCAAAGGCTTTACGGTAATCTATCCATGCTGTGCTGAGATTTCTACCTCTTTTCCTGCAATTTTCCAGGGGTTTTTTTCAATAGTTGATCTTTGCAACTATATGAACCGCTCCGGTATCCCTTTTCTCCATGGGGAAGAATGTTGTTTTGTTTGAGAAAAGAATAAGTACATTTCCTCAGGACAGACATGATCAATTTATATGTGGTAGGCAGACATGTTATTGGCCTATAATTTTTCGGATCATCTGTTTCACCCGTTTTTATCAGGAGATGTGTAATACCTACAGTGATCCATTCTGGGGCTTCGTTGGATCCATTCTGTATTGGGGTTATATTCCTTTGGGTTGCTCCTAATATTCTCCCTAAATTTCTGCATTTTTTTCAATAGATGGTGGCTTTTTGACGTCTATAACTGTTTTTCTATTTTCCCTGTAAAATGTAAGGTCCGTTTGCAATATCTTATTTTGGCGATAGAACCTACAACGCTGTATCGTCTTGTTCCCTGTGCCTTTAACTGCAGTTTCTGTTTTAGCATTTCCTTGATTGGTGGAATTTCGTTTAGTAATTTAATTTTAGATCTCCGCTTGATCATCCCACATTTGCATGATGAGACATTTGGGTTTCTTGAGATCTTATCTAGTATCAATAACTCACGTCTGATTTCCTTCATTTCTCGCTTCAGTTTTGCCTTCCAAGCTGGCTCTTTTTTACTTTTATTTGATCTTTTTATTGTCTTGACACTAAGCTGATAAAGCTGTTGCGTATATGATATTATTTACTTCTGTGTGTTTGCAGTGCATCGTTGTATATTTGCACAATATATTCATTGGACTTTGTCACATGACTTTTTGGGAGCTGGTCTCTGTCTGACATTTGTATGCGAGTTACACTGCTGTGTACTTGAATGATGTGCTTTTTCGCTTCGGTGATTTCGCTTCTGTTGTTTTCAAGGAATTCTGTTCGTTCGACTCATCTTCAATGGCATAATCTAAATAACTGCAATTTATGTCGCAGGTGGATCTGTCAGTTTTATTTCCTGAGAGATTATTATTTCGTATCTCATTCATTTTAGTTTTTACCTTTTCCTCGGTCAGTCATTTCCAGTCTCATCTCTTTATTGAGCGATGAGCTATTGTATTCCGTCGTATATTTAGTTTTATCTTATCTATTTCTGCATTTCACAGTCTTTTATTTCACACGATATCCCTGCGAACATTGGCAAGCAGATTTAGGTTGAGTTAGGGTCTTATTTCAGCTTCTACCATAGTTCGTATGTCTGATCCGTGATGTTCTTTTCTGGAATTTCGTGTCAAAGAATATCATGACTTGTTGAAATTCTTTGCCAGTCCATTTCGTTCGCTTTCTTTTTATTAATTGATTTGGCATCGAGTCACTTGGTCCAAGTTTGGAAATCGTCCGGGTTTCGTGACCTAGTGTCTCATCGTTGTTGGAAGAGTTTGTTCCAGTGACAGATTTTTCGGTCCCAGAGTGATTCCTCTCTGAGGTACGCGGCCCTTGTTGACCCGGGTGACGGCCGATCCGGTATGAGGATTTTTTTGTAAGCATTGAGATTTGTAATTTTTGGCGTTTTATCCTTGATCGCCAAGGACTAGTTTTATTGAAGATACAGGCTTTATTATTACTATTGTTTTTATTTCCTTTGATTTCTGGCGTTTACACATTTCTTTCCGGGTCCCGCAACCAGGAACCTAAGGTTAGAAATGACATCATGACACTTTGCACTGACAAACAAACAAAAATAATTACATAGATAAAGCCCTTCGTAAAGTGTGGGCTGTACATGTGAGAACAATGTTTTTGTATTTCTTTGAGGTACGCGGCCCTTGTTGACCCGGGTGACGGCCAATCCGGTATGAGGTTTTGTTTGTAAGCGTTGATTTTTTTTCTCATTTTTTTTTGCGTTTTATCCTTGAATATCAAAAGGTAATGTTGCTCAAGGTACCAGCTCTAGGATAAATGTCGACCAAGTCTAAAAAGCTCACCCTACTCATAAAATATGTTGGAGGGTTATATTCAGATGTCCAAGTTTCGAGAGTTCATCATCTAGTACTTGCATCCAGGGAGGTAACATATGACCATGGAAATGGTGTTGACTATAATAGGTTTTAACTTAGTATAAATTGCAATGATCACTACCTGATGAAAGGTCAGAGGTGGACATACATTGGAGTTTATCACAAAAAATATATTTCTAAAAATTAAAGTAAAATAAAGTCAAAGAGATTTAAAATAAAATTAAAAAGAAAATGTAATTTCAAATTAATTTTACAAAAGTACACATAACTTACATATTGAAAGTTGAATTCAGGGTTGCATTGGCCAAAGATTAAAATGTTCAACTTGCTGACGCCAATAAAAGTAATAATAGTCAACCAGGTTAGCGGAAGTGTCACTAATGGTTTTCATTAAACAAAAAAAAACAAAGGAAACATACAGTAGATTTTACATTTTGGGTCATTTCTCAACCTCCTTCTTCTTCTTCTTCTACTTCTTCTTCTTCTTCTTCTTCTTCTTCTTCTTCTTCTCATTATTATTATTATTATTATTATTATTCCCTTTGATTTCTGGTGTGTACTCATTTCTTTCCGTGTCCCGACCAGAGACCTAAGGTCAGAAATGGCGTCATGACATTTTCCATTGAGCAATTAAAAAAAAATCACACATATTTTACATAGATAAAGCCCTTCGTAAGGTGTCGGCTGGACTCGTGAAAACAATTTTTGTATTTCTTTAAGGCATGGGCTTCCAGGAATCCCTTCAATTAGTCTACTGGAATCTTTTCCAATCAATCCGAGGGCTCCAACTACAACAGGAATTGTTGATGTTCTCATGTGCCACATTTTTGTGATTTCGATTTCAAGGTCCTTGTATTTTGACAGCTTTTTGAAGATCTTTAAAAAATACATTGCAGTCTGCTGGGACTGCCATATCAATAAGGAGGCACTTTTCTTGTTTGTGGTCTCTAATAACGATGTCTGGGCGACTAGCTTTAATTGTTCTGTCTGTGTGTATTGTGAAGTCCCATAAAATTGTTACAGGTCCTATCTCCGTAACCGGGTCTGGGTGGTGTTCATACCAGTTATTATTATTATAGTTTTTATTTCCTTTCATTTCTGTCGTCTGCACATTTCTTTACGGGTCCCGCACAGAGACCTAAGGTTAGAAATGGCATCATGATACTTTCCATTGACAAAAAAAAATTCACATAGATAAAGCCCTTCGTAAAATAAGGGCTGTACGTGTGAGAACAATTATTTGTATCTCTTTGAGGCATGAACTTCCAGGAATCCCTTCAATTCCTCTACTGGACTCTTTTCCAACCAATCCTAGGGCTCCAACTACAACAGGAATTGTTGATGTTCCGATGTGCCACATTTTTGAGATTTCGATTTCAAGGTCTTTGTATTTTGACAGCTTTTTGAATATCTTCAAAGATATATTGAAGTCTGCAGGAACTGCCATATCAATAAGGAGGCCTTTTTTGTTTGTGGTCTTTAATAACAATGTCTGGGCGGTTGGCTTTGATTGTTCTGTCAGTGTGTATTGTATAGTCCCATAATATTGTAACAGGTCCTATCTCCGTAACAGGGTCTGGGTGGTGTTCATACCAGTTTCTTTCAGTTTCTTTCCCGTAAAAGTTGCAAATTTTCCAGTGCAGATATTGGCCCGCTCTGTCATGCCGGGTTTTATACTCAGTGAGTGCCAATATCGTGCAACCTGATACAAGATGATTAATTGTTTCTGGATATTTATCACAGAATCTGCATTTTGGGCTAACACAGTATTTTAGTATATGTGCTTGATAATTTCTAGTTAACAAGCATTGGTCCTGTGCAGTAAGGATAAAACCTTCAGTTTCAGCTTTCAACCCTACACTACGTAGCCACTGATGGGTACGGTTTTTGTCTACGTCAGCTTGTTTGGTACGGGCAGAGTATTATCCATGAAGCGGTTTATCTTGCCATTGTTTCTGTATCTGGTCGGTTGCATTTGTCTTTGCTTTCTTTTTTAAGTATTTTGCAGCTTCAGCCAGTGTACTGTGCTTTACTTGTATTTCTGCGTTCATTTGAAGCTCAATTTTGAATCTGTTGGCTTCCTTTATTACCGAGTAAAGACGCTTACTATTTTCATGTTCCTTGACACATACCATCATATAGTCTTCTGTAGTTTCCAAGTATCTTTGGAGGCCAATTGTTGTAGTTTTGTAGGTCAATTCTAGTTGAACTAATCCTCTGCCTCCTTCGGATATCAGCACATACAGACGATCAACATCAGCTTTGGGATGATGCATGTGGTAGCAAGTGAGGAGCTTTCTCGTTTTGGCGTCCATTCGCTTAATTTCAGCTATGGTCCAGTTAAGGACATTAAAGCTGTATTGCACCACAGGAACAGCCAAGATGTTTATGGCTGATATTCTGATTTTGAGTTTAGCTCGGTATTTAGTACCAGACGTACACGCCTGTAGCACTACCTTCTCCTTCATTTTGGGGTGTTGTATGCCATCTCCTTCGCTAATTCCTAGGTACTTATAGGCTTCATCATGCTCCAGTTCCCTAATCTTTGTGACAAAATCTAAATCTATTAAGGGTGTTTCTGTAATTCTCCCTTTCTTGAATGTTACTTTTGCACATTTATCTAATCCGAAGTCCATATTTATTTTGTAACCATAGCTACTGTTGTTCAGTTCACGCATAAGGGGGATTAAGGACAAACAAAACAGAAGGGGGGACAAAGAGTCTCCTTGAAAGATTCCACGTCGGATATTTAGTCGGTTGAATATGGCAGTGCCTCTGGTATGATTAAGGTATAGTTTGGTGTTCCACATTCTCATGCTGTGCTTAAGGAAATTTAATACCACAGGGGAGACTTTGTACATTTCCAAAGTCTTAAGGATCCAAGAATGTGAAACACTATCAAAGGCTTTACGATAATCAATCCACGCCTCGCTAAGATTTCTACGTCTTCTCCTGCAATTTTCCAGGATCATTTTATTTATCAGTAGTTGATTTTTGCAGCCATATGAATCTCTCCTGTATCCCTTCTGTTCCAGCGGAAGAATGCTGTTTGTTTCGAAAAAGGAGTAAGCACGGTTCGTCAGGACAGACGTGATCAACTTATACGTTGTGGAGAGACATGTTATCGGTGTATATTTTTTCGGATCGTCTGTTTCAATTGTTTTTGGTATGAGGTATGTAATACCTTCAGTAATCCATTCCGGGATTTCATTGGGATTATTTATTTATTTATTTATGTATTATTATTATTATCATTATACTTTATTCTTTCACACAGTTTTTCGTTTTTGCCCTAAGATTTGACTTGCCTGCCTTATAAGTATTCTTCATCCTGAACAGAGATGCGCAGTGTGTCAGTCCCTAGTAGGGGGTTTATACCCGAATGGTTGAGTTCAGGCAACTGACGAGCCAACCTGTAGTACCGAACGGGATCTTTATTGTAGCCCATCTTAATATACGAAGGCAAAACATGTACATGTAAAAACTTCTAATGAATTACTATCACAAGCCATGAGAGCCTTGCCAGATGTAGCATCAGGGCATTCATTATTATAATTATTATTATTATTATTATTATTTGTGAGAGTGACATGCCAATAAATTGACTCCCATTATAGGAAACCCAATATACCTGCTCATTAAAACTAGTTTGATAAAGGTATACCAAGCACATGCGTCACAGCCAAATGGACGCGATATGGTGACGAGTTTTGAGAAAAGCATCGCATAACCTCACAGGTTTGACCGAATCTGTGGTACTCTCCAAGTATAACGGAATCTACAGAACTCTGCAAGTGTGATCGAATCAAGAGTACTCTACCGAATCATCGGTACTTTTTAAATATGGGTTACATTATTTTTCTCGACAATTCTCACCCACCCACTGGTCAAACGGAAGAATTCGTCTATCACTGAATAAACACTCACCAGAAGATGACTGGAGAGCCCGTTAGTCGAAATACTGATATCAAAACAACTAAGATTAGGATGATAGGATGAATCATAAAATTATTATTATTATTATTATTATTATTATTATTATTATTATTATTATTATTTTCACATTCAAACCGAAGAAATTAAATTATAACAATTTTCAGATGTCTGGATTCCAAAGGCTCCCTCAATTAAATTTGTCATCAAAAATTGATTTAGCCTTTCTATATCTGAAGCTTATCTGAGTCTGGTACAAGGCCAAATTGTAAGGTAGAAAGATTAGCTTGCGCCAATTTTCCATATGGCTGTGTCTAACTGCACTGAAAAACAGCATTTTCCTAGATTTGGAAACCGACCTATGGAGTCGTTATTAAAAAAAAGCGTAACAACTACCTTAACCACCAATCAGGTCAGATTATACAATATTATAAAGGGCGCCTACCATGGTGCTGTGGTTAGCAAACTTGTCTAGCGGATTAATTTTCTATATTAATAGAATTGGTTTGGTTTGGTTTGTTTTGCTTTACGGCATATCAACCTCAATGGGTTATTTAATGCCGACAACTTTTTTTTTCCTGGTAAAATTTTTGCTTTGTCAAAATTTTATTTCTATTAATATTTTTTCCTCAAAAATGTATAGCTGTTGATATTATTTTTCCAAAAACGTATAGCTGGTAATAGTATTTTTCCAAGAACGTATAGCTAGTAATATTTTTTTTCAAAATCGTACAGCTGGCAACATTATTTTTTCAAAAACATATTATCAGAGGCCTTGCTGTTGGACGTAGTTTATCGTCATACCCAGGACGCGGATGTAGTTTATCGTCATATCCAGGAATCGGATGTAGTTTATCGTCATATCCAGGAAGCGGATGTAGTTTATCGTCATATCCAGGAAGCGGATGTAGTTTATCGTCATACCCAGATAGAGCGGATAGAGTATTAACTATTTGCCCATAGCCGGGACCCTACCACCTGGATCAGGGTGGACATGGGAACACCAGCAATTAAGAGATGGTTCCACGCTCCTCAAAACCTCCTGATCAGAGGTCTTGCTGTTGGATGTAGTTTATCGTCATACCCAGGACGCGGATGTAGTTCATCGTCTTACCCAGGACGCGGATGTAGTTTATCGTCATACCCAGGAAGCAGATGTAGTTTATCGTCTTACTCAGGTCGAAGTAGTAAAATTGATTCTCATTGCTTGTCCAATTACTTGAGTGTCTTACGATATAATTTAAGTATTAGGACGCCTCAGTATGGAGCAATAGTTAGTACACTTGTCTCGCAGCTAAGTATACTGAACTGGACTCGATCATTCTATGGTTTGGTTTGGTTTGTTTTACGGCATATCAACCTCAATGGGTTATTTAATGCTGAGAAAATTTTCATTGTTGGTAATATTTTTTTCCAAAAATCTATTTCTGGTAATAATTTTCCTTCGCTGGTAAAATTCTTTTTCAAAAAATGTATAGCTAACAGTGTATTGCTGGTAATTTTTTACAAAGAATTTCTCGTATTAAAACCTATTTTTATACTTTCATAGTGTTTTGAGGCCAGTTCGGGGGGGTTAAGCATTTGCCCATAGCTGGGACCCTAACAGGTGTTACCACCCCGGGTCAGGGTGGACCTAGGAGCACACGCAATTAACAGGTGGTTCCACGCCCCTCAAAACCTCCTGATCTTAGTTTAATATGGCATAAGAAGGAAAGGTAAATCAGATTGGAAAGACTGTGTTGTGCCAAATTTCCCAACGGGAAGGGTCAATTATGAAAATCCGTGTCTAAAATCCTAGCTTTCATTTGGTGGTGGTGTGCATTTTTTTTTTTTTGTCACTAAAAATGGAGACACTGAAAAGCTCTCGGCCCAACCAAGAAATTTTTTTAAAATTTGATATTTTGGTCAACATCCCCTCGTGTGTGTGTGTGTGTGTGTGTGTGTGTGTGTGTGTGTGCGCGCGTGTGTGTGTGTGTGTGTGTGTAACGTCTCATATGTCGAACAAATCGGTTTTCGAACAGATAAATTCAAGATGAAAATTCTTCGGTTATCGAACAAAATTTCGGTTATCGAACGATATTGCCGACCTGAACCGAACCGAGTTTAACACGAATAGAATAATTTCTGAATCGATTACTATGTTGTATACATTCTTTTATTGTGCTGGGCTTTTCTTTTCCATTTTTATTGTACTGTGACTTTTTTTCTCTACATTGATTCCTATTTGAAAAATAGTTTCTGTTTACGAACATTTCAGGTTACGAACGGCCTTCAGGAATTAAATTCGTGAACCGAGGTTCCACTGTATTTCGCCGATCTCGTACGATGCGTATATATATATATATTGTGTAATCACTCGGCCGCCCGTGTGAACATGTTGGTTGAAACGACAAGAGGTTAAGATAACTGCTGAGGGGTCAGTAAAATGTACAGACGAATCGGATGATTTAGTCTGGGGCGGAGTTTGCTCCGAGATGATCACCTTATTTAAACTCTCTCTCTCTATCTATCTATCTATCTCTCTCTCACTCTCTCTAACTCACTGTCTCTCTTTCGCATTCTCTCTCTCTTTTTCTCCATCTTTTTGTTTATCTGTTTTCTCTCCTAATATTTTTTCCTTTTTCTACCGTTTATGTATTTTTTTTCTTATACTTTTCATTTTAATCTCACGCACATACAATTACAACTGCAGTGACGGCCACCTATCCATAATACCATACTAGTGCACGTAATCATATTGTATATTCATCGGTTTGTTTGTTTTTTTATTGCGTCTCGTCTTGTCGGCTTATAAATATGGTGACTGAGAAAATGAGAAAAAATTATTAATATTTGATTAAAGAACCGGAAATATGATATGGAGATAGATAGATAGATAGATAGATAGATAGATAGATAGATAGATAGATAGATAGATAGATAGATAGATAGATATGAAGAGGCAGAGATAGATAGATAGATAGATAGATAGATAGATAGATAGATAGATAGATAGATATGAAGAGGCAGATATATATATATATATATATAGATAGATAGATAGATAGATAGATAGATAGATAGATAGATATGAAGCGGCAGAGACATATAGATAGATAGATAGATAGATAGATAGATATGAAGCGGCAGAGACATATAGATAGATAGATAGATACATAGATAGATATGAAGAGGCAGAGATAGATAGATAGATAGATAGATAGATAGATAGATAGATAGATAGATAGATAGATATGAAGAGGCAGAGATAGATAGATAGATAGATAGATAGATAGATAGATAGATAGATAGATATGAAGCGGCAGAGATAGATAGATAGATAGATAGATAGATAGATAGATAGATAGATAGATATGAAGAGGCAGAGATAGATAGATAGATAGATAAATAGATAGATAGATAGATAGATAGATAGATAGATAGATAGATATGAAGAGGCAGAGATAGATAGATAGATAGATAGATAGATAGATAGATAGATAGATAGATATGAAGAGGCAGATATAGATAGATAGATAGATAGATATGAAGAGGCAGAGATAGATAGATAGATAGATAGATAGATAGATAGATAGATATGAAGAGGCAGAGATAGATAGATAGATAGATAGATAGATAGATAGATAGATAGATAGATAGATAGATAGATAGATAGATAGATAGATTGTATAGCTGGCCACTCGTATTCGTGTATACCCGTCAACGAGGCTATTGCAGGCGCTTGATTTATTCAACACCCACAGAGTCCACCAGTGATTTATACTGCAACTACAGTTTCTGGGAGAGATCGCGTTATCTAGCGTGATCAACAATTAGGAACAAGGCCAGCACGCTCAAGCCCTCGGCCACGGTGACTTGTAACAGCTATTGACGGGTTACGTCTACCCAAGTTCACTCACAAGGTTTAGGTCAACCCGTGGTATGATTTTCAGGTACTTTCCAAAGGTGCCACACGCTGGGATCGACCCATCCAGTCAACTAACATCAGGAAGTCTCCTTCCTGACAAATCGACCCTGGTGAGATTTGAACCCGGGTCTCATGCTCAGGATGCGAACGTTCTAACCATTCGGCTAAGTGCCTCTCTTTATCTCTCTCTCTCACTCTCTCTCTCACTCTCTCTCTCTCTCCATATATATATATATATATATATATTAACTGACTGAGATAGACATAAACACACTGCTAGATAGATAGATAGATAGATAGATAGATAGATAGATAGATAGATATGAAGAGGCAGAGATAGATAGATAGATAGATAGATAGATATTTTTAAAAAACTGGGGTAGATAGATGTATAGATATTAACAGACAGAGATAGATAGATAGATAGATAGATAGATAGATAGATAGATAGATAGATAGATAGATAGATAGATAGATATGATCAGACTAAATTGTTGTGTCAGCATCTAGGTAAAAAGCTGTTACTCTAACAGTCAACCTTGTCAGTAGCCAATAAGGCGTAATTAAAAAATAATTAATGAAGGAAAATATGAAGTTGGGGTTCAATTTTGTATTATAATCAACTTCTAAACTCATCCCGTATTTTGTCAAAGTAATTTTTATCTATTTTTATAGTCAAGTAAAACGTGCCAAAAGACGTGTTAAAGGTCACATTCCATTCGGTCCTTATCTTTAAAGTAACACTCTTTACAAGAGGTCATAATAAATGTGTCCCTTGAAGGTCAATAACGAGTAACGATCTTGGTATCAATGGAACAAATCTTGAACACTATGGAAAAAAAATACATTTAAAATGGACGCCATATTTAGGCCGATGACGCAGCATTTCTCGTTCTTCGTCATCATTCGTTGATCTTCGTCATCATTCGTTGATCTTCGTTGATCTTTGACATTGGAATAAGCTCATTTTATTTAACGAAAAAAATTGTGTTAATCATTTCACCCCCAAGGAAGGCGTTACCGAGAGTGAAATAAACTGAGAAAACATTATTGAGGAAAAGAACATTATTCAAGCAGACAGAAGATGACGATTGTCGTTGCATTTAAATGTTTGAAAATTGTATTTGACAGGAAAGTAAGAAGACATAATAGAGTTTCACAAGCGAAGCGCACAAGAGAAGAAACTATTACAGTAGAACTTGCGTTTCATCTATCAATTTTAACAGTAAAATGATGAGACCTAGCCGCCAATCTAGTGCTACGCTTCAATTCATGAAGTCATGATATCAAAGAGGAAAGTAATATTTATTTTGTTTTAATATAAAAATGTGGCACAAGGCTAAAAGAGGGATAGGGAAAGGCTGGTCATCAATCTGTCTTAAACTTAGCTAACCATGATTACTGACCCAAATATAACACAGTATTCCTTACACCAAACCAACACATCCTTACATGCCATTTTTACTACAGCCACCATCAAACCTCAAAGTCTCTATGTAGCCCTGACTAGCTTTCATATGTATAATTTGACTATAGGAGAATTAAAAAATAATAAGCAAAATTATGGGTGCGTATTATGCACAGCTGCAAAAACTCTTCAAAAATTTGCCGATTCATAGGTCTATTTCATATGCAAAATGACTACTCACCACAACGATACAACAATTTAACATTCGGCGATTGCGACCCCATAAGGATGTCAAATACAATCATATGTACCTAAAAATACTTACAAATGTAAAATAAAATAAGAATTATCATAAAACTAAATTAGAATAATTTTATTCTGTGTTTAAAACCATTTTTTATAAATAAGAGTAGGAAACGCTGGCCGTAATGAAATTGGAGAGGTATAATTTATAGGGTTTGATTACCAAATAAGGGGTGCGTATTATGCATGAGTGGAAGAATTTTCCACACTTTCAGCACAATTTTAGTGGGAAAGGAGTATTATACATGGGGAATTACGATATATATATATATATGCTTCTTCCGGGTGTCACAGTATCAGTTATCTCCCTTTAACTCACATCTCACCAAGGACACATGACCCAGGGGATAAAAGCATTGTTTGAATCCAGTGACTTGACCCAAAGAGTTGTGAGTTCAATACCTGACTATAGCTGACGTGAACAAAAACTTGTAACTGATCGAGAAGTGGCACAGCACGTGGAACTAGAACAATCTACCACGCTGGACGAAATAATGGGTTCGAACGAAGTTTCAATCGCCTAAAGAAGGCCGGAGCGTACAACGGCCGAAACGTTGTGACAATAGTCCAGACAATGTAAATAGTCAAGGAGCTGAGGGGACCAAAATCGGACAATGCGGGGGAACAAATTTTCACCTATATCATATGATAGGGTAGGATCTCCAGTTTTTCAAACCATTTGTTGAACTTCCTCTACGAACTTATTTACATGTATTTTGCTGACCAGCATATACTGACCAGTTATGTTTGAAAGACCTCTTTGTGCTACTAAAATGACATTTTTGAGTGCCTGTACACTCAATTTTATGGATCTTTTGCTCCGTAAGACCCATCTAGATGTGAAACTGTTGTAACCAAGTAAATGGTTAAGAAATAACAAAACAAGAGGTTGCAGATAAATCGTGTATTGAACAGTAAATACAACAGAAGTGTGTTACACGACTTGGGAGTGTGTGTCAGTTGACCAGCGTTCAGTCTATACTACTTTTCCCCTGAGGCTTACTCTCCTACTAATTTTATAGTAAGTGGAAGAGTCCACAATAGACTCAATAGAGGGAGGACACCACAACAAAAACTAATAAACAAAGTTGAATGAAAGTTTGGCTCACCACTTGATTAGAATTTTGGTAAATTTTCGTAATTTAAGAAATTATTTTTTTAGTTTTGCATTATTGGTGTGTTGTAGATGTGGGGACTTATACTTATCAAATAAACTTGGATTTTTTTTATATCTTTAAATAATCTTGTAGTTATTTAAATTGTTATCTGACCAATGTCAGTAAAATACTTTGATTCATCAGGAAGAAAACGGTTATAGGAAAAAGCCACATTCACATGCAAACAAAAATAACTCAATTGTCCTAATACGACAAACAAACAGTTCCCTTCACTCTCTATCACTGTTACTTTCGTCATCAGAGTCACAGTCATCCTCCTCATCGCCGTCCGTCATGGCGTTTCCACAATTCGCGCATCCACAAACATCTGTGCATCTCAGACTGTTCGAACGGCAGCGGTAACGCGGTGTTGAGCAGAACCTAGATTTGCAGTTGCATCAGATACATTCCAGTAAATAATCTGGTGCAGGTTTCTTTGCCATCCAATGAATTTGGAGGCTGTCGTCATCGCTCATCTTCCAGACATGTTCTGTTGGACTCAACTTACTTGCGTTCGCTTTCAGTGCCAGTTTCCACACCCTGGTAACAAAATTCTCTCTATCAAGGTGAAGTTACAAACTGTCACTTGTAGGTGATAGCTTTTGTGGTTCAGGAATTTTCTTTTTGTCACAAAACATCTGATAGCGAGCTTCGTTGACAGTGGTCGCAGTTTTGACACCATTCAGGTGCCAAACAAACTCCTGAAGAACGTCTTGTCAGGTACTGCTTACATTATCTTTCATACTGTTATGGTCCAGGTCCTCGTACCACGTTGATGGTTCAAGGTAGAACCAATGAAGAATAACTCGAACACAGGTATGGAATAACACAGATATATATTACAAATAGAATATATGTACAAAAGAGTAGAAGTGTTAGTAATAACAATCAGGTTAGGTTAGAGAGAACTATGTTGTCTCGAAGTATCACTATTCCAATGTCTTACAGTAATCGTCTAGCCGACTGCCCGACTCACTCACTCTGTCTGACTCACTCACTGTCTCCTGCTTCCTCTTGAGGCGCAGTATTTATGGGGTACGGGCTAGTCCATTACTATTATGGGTAGGTTCCCATAACACATACCAAGCAAGATGAATGCCTCTTGAAGCGATTCACTCTCTTTTATGAGCTCCATTCATTTCAATTTTCCCAAACAATGGAAAGAACTTGTGTAGTCACATCCTGTAACGGCGTGGTATCCAGGAAATGCCTCACAAACTCTAGCATCAAGTTAATGCTCACTAAAGTCAAAGATGCGCCCGGGCTTCTCAACAGATTAATGAAATTTTCCCAGAATAATAGCAGCCAAGAACGGTGTCCTCAGTAACAATGCAAACCGAATTGAAGCCAAGTGTCAATGCGAACGCAGCACAGAAAAACATTTTAGCATCCGCCTCTTCTTGGTTAGAACAAATCTCAGGTGCGTTTTCAATAGATGGTTATCCGTTTTCTGCAGAAAATCCTATATGCATCGCTTCTCACAGTCACAAAAACCTCCTTTGATGTAATCAAAAGAATATAGAATATGTTGACCAATCATGAAGGAAATCTATCAACTCCAGCTTATTCTGAGTTACAAACAAATTTTACGAAATTCACTGGGACTTTCTGATCTCTAAGTCTTGCAGTTGTGCGGATTTGGCCAGATTAGACTCTTGCTCCTCTTTCCAGGCTTTTACGGAGACAGAGTCATACTAATCGCTGACGAAAAACACTACACGTAATGACTGTTTTGGATTTTTACTCCATCTGTTTTTTTCTCTCATATATATATATATAATCTAATAAATATAAGTAGTTATACTCGTTTGGAAAAACCTTAGGTGTTTTGGCTTGTAAATGGAAATACCAATACCCAAGGAAAAATAAGAAATAAAAAGAAAGAACTAAGAACATGTAATTGAGGCGAAAACAATCGTCCAGAATCCCAGCTCAGAGTCCAAAGAAAAAAACCTTCAACACTAGTAAAGCAAAAGTAACTAAGCAAAGTGCTCAATACACTAAGTAGAGCAAAACTAACTATGAACCTAAAGAGCCAGGTAAACCTACCTAGGTTTCACCTACATGGATCGTCAGGGTACGCCGACTAAAGAGGCAATAAAAACAGCTCTTTAGGTTCATAGTTATATATATATATATATATATATATATATATATATATATATATATATGTGTGTGTGTGTGTGTGTGTGTGTATGTGTGTGTGTGTGTGTGTGTGTGTGTGTGTGTGTGTGTGTGTGTGTGTGTGTGTGTAAGCAAATATGTGGATGTAGATCCGACGGTATGATGAAAAATATGGAAAAGATAAAACAAAATCCGAATATGCAAGTTTACTGTTTTAATGTTGTTTTACTGTCGACGTCAGACGTTTCGGTCTAGTAGACCATCTTCAGGACATGGTTATTAGAAACATACTTAGGATTAGACGATATTTAAGTCAACATGAAAAGACGATAGACACAAGACTAATCAGAAACAGAACAACTGAAAATCTTGACACTACATTTGAATGATAACTCTAACATTTTTAGGCATTTAAAACAACATGTCTGGCCGAGTACACAATTCCGGAAAATCCTCGTCGAAAACACAATTATACTTAAGCATGAAAACAATAAACAAAAACTAAAAATTCTTGAAGCTATATACATAAAACAGTTGAAACCCAACCTGAACAAAATAAACTATGAAATCTCCACAAACATTCTTAAATGCCTATAATCTATAGCAGAAGCCATTGTTTTATACCAACGGCTTCCCATACTCAATACTCATCGAATTCACTCTCGCGTGGTCATGTGTGACGTCATGAGCTGTGGTGCGATTTTCGCTTTCAGCGTCTTATATGCACGTGTTTATCGTTGCTTGGAAATCATCCATGTAAACAAAAACAGACTATCATCAATTTCTTGTTCGTGTATTGCTTAATATATTGTGTAATTGTCATCTTTGATAATGGCTTATGTAAGCCGAAAGCTTAGATTGGATTAAGAAAATATGTATCAATATTGTGATTTTCTTTCTTCGTTTAATGATAATGTCATTAAGCTTATCAGACGATATGAAAAGAACTTACATAAAATATATAGACAACACTTATCTATATTATTTAATGAAACATGTATGAATATAGATAGATAGATAGATAATATATATAATATTTTTTTCTTTTTCTCGTATTCTTTCACGTTCAATGATCCCTTGTACGTCTTATTGACTTTATTGCCTTTCTTGGGTGAAATGATTTAAAAGTGATGCCTTTCGTTCCCAGAAAAAATTTCTCTACACTCGTAATGGTTTATTGATGGAATCAGTCTTATATATCAGTAGAAGTGGAAGATAGATGCAACAAACTCCGGTTACATCTTCATATCAAAAATGTTATGCATTAAATCTTCCCTCTCCATTTTTATAAGACTTTATCGATAAAACCGTCGTTCGTACAATGAAGTTCCTTCACGGAACAAAATATGTTACTTATAAGTTTCGATTGCTTCGTGGGAGAGTCGAGATTGTCATTCGCTTACTCACTATTATTCTCATATATAGATTTATATATCAAGTAGGTTATCCCGATACAGCCTTGTCACTTTTGTCAAGAAGTCATTAGATGACACTGTCAAGCGCGTATAAAAACGGGACACTTCGTCTACATCATCTTATCTCTCTTTTTCCTCCCAGCATGCCTTAGTGACAACACCACCTGGACCTTGTTCCTGGGTAGATTTCTCCTTAGTGACTGAACTCTCCCCACACACACGTGCATCACCCACATAATTCCTAACTTGGAATCTCTTCTTTGCTTTGCATGGATACCAGCGTATTTTTCCATTTTACTTAGCTATATAAAAACCAAAATCTAAAATATCGCCTCGTTGAAATTGTCTTTTATTTCCTTACACCCATCATTTACACACGCAAAATATTGTTGTTAACGATTTATTATTTAACTAGCCATTGGGGTCGTTCTGTCACACCCCACTAGGGAGTAGGTTCCCAGAAATAACTAAATCTACTGTGTATGAGGTGTAAAACTTAACTCCTTCAAATCCTTTTCTATCTCTCTAATATTGCCACGCTAGTTTTAACCAATCAAAAATGACTTCCTCTGAAAATGAAGAATAAAAACAATAATTAATACAGACATGTTTTTAGTCTAAAAGTTGAAAAACATTTAAGAATAGTTTTCCATTGTACGTGTGGGTTATCCCACAGAGCTTGGCCTGTTTTGCCAAGAAGTTTTTAGAGGGCGCTACCAAGAAAGTATAAAACCTGGACATTTCTTGCCTTTCTCTTTTCCTCCCAGTATGCTTTAGTGGCAACACCACCGGAACCTTGTTCCTGGGTATGTTTATATATTTCTCCTTAGTGACTGACCCCTCTCCACCCCATACACACACATGTGCATCACCCACATAATTCCTAACTTGTAATCTCTTCCTTGTTTTGCATGTATACCAATGTATTTTTTTCTCTTTTTACTCAGCTATATATAAACGAAAATTTAAAATATCGCCTAATTGAAATTGTCTTCCATTTCCTTACACACACACCATTTTCGTGTGCAAATTATATTGTCACCACTTCTTTTAGTCTAACTATCAAGCAGCTATAAAAGTGGGACATTTTCTGTCTTTTTTCTTTCTCCCTTTTCCTCCCGGTATGCTGGAGTGACAACGCCAACTGGGACCTCCCCGTGTACGGAGGCCTTTTTCCCCTTTAGTAACTGAGATTTTTCACACACACTTATCACTCGCTTAATTCCTAGCATGTCTTCTTCCTTTTGCATTTATACTTGTCTATTTCCTTTTTTTTACTCAGCTATATAGAAACGAAAATCTAAAATATCGCCTTCCATTTCCTTACACACACCATTTACACGTGCAGAATATTGTTGCCATTGGTTTTAGTCTAACTTGAAGTAACGTCCTCATCAATCATTTCCTCTATATCGTCGCCATGAAAAATAACAATACAAGTCTAAGAGAATTTTAAATTTTTAGATCGATGTATGAAGAAAGTGTGCAGTAATGGATAAAGAGAGAGGGGTTCGAATTCCAGTCGAGTTCATTACATTCACTTACGTGCTAATACCCGTCGTAAAGCTATGAATCCATCTCTTCTCCACCTAACTATGGGCAAATAGCAGCAAAGACTGGATTCTATAGGCTTGGATGGCAACTGGTCTAGGAAAAGGAAAACTCTGAATTCAAACCAGCCTAGGGTGGGTTGGGATCCGGCAGGCTATCTTACCCAAGACACACCACTTCTGCTGTGGCTGCAGTACATGAAGTGCTCCTCCATATCTGGTGAGTTAAGGGACCCTCGTGATCGTGATTTTAGACCGGTGACGCTGTTTGCTTCACCTTAGGAAATTTGGGATTCGAATGTTGTTCTAGAGAGGATGTTGTTTGTCACATTTTTGCTCAATGTCCATATTCATTTCTAAGCCGTGAACAAGATTGCCAGATTAAGCTAACAAGTAGTGAATTGGCTTATATACATTATACACATTAACTTACAAATGGCGTCTGTAAAGATTTACCATCTAAAGTTAATTCAAAATTTAGTTTCTCCGGTCTTAAAAGACCGGAGAAACTAAATTTTGAATTAACTTTCTTCTCATTAAGTAGCCAATTCTAGCTAAGTTTATATCAACAGTAATTCGAACCAATTGCAAGTAACCAAATTATATAATGATGTAATGAAATAAACAGTCACCCTATGCATGATTACACTATAGGTAGTAAGTACCTATAAAGTCGACCGTTTACGAGAAAAAACAGAGGGAAGAGAGAGAGATGACGCAAGCACGTCCGACCTTCCAATTAGTGGCATTCACTACTAGATTGACCTGTGTGTATAACTGTACCGTATTTCATATTGTACTTGTTGTGTACAATAAACCTTTCTTTTAGTATCCACCTGGTGTTATGTGTTTATCCCCTGAGCACGGAATATAACAGAAAATGTTTAATATAACCATATCTCATAACCCTTGTCTCCAACGAGAACTGTACTGCGAAATTTTCCAACTAATCTTGTATTTTATTATATATTCAGTTAATGAATTTGATATCCAAATGTGGATGGCGCAAAATATGGTAAATCTTTACAGACGCCATTTGTAAGTTAATGTGTAATTAGAGTAACCTCCATTTAGTATTACGTCTTCAAATTTTGTTGTTTCTCTCTTCAGAATTGAACACAAATAAATTTAAAAGTTATTCAGAATAATGAGAAGTTCCGACTATCGGGTTTCCTCAAATTTGATCAAACATCGGAATTCTTTTTGATTTTCAGCAAACCTCGAACAATTATACATAGCTAATATAAGCTGGACGAACAAGAATATGAAAAGTAGGTACCAGCAAAGAAAAGCGATACCTAAGGTTTAAAATTAAAATGCATTTTAAAAAATGAAACCTCTTTCTTGGTGCATTTATTTTAGTTTTAATTTCAAGCTAATAGATTAAATTTAATATTTTCAATAATTAAAATATTTTGCTGTATTTCAAACAGAATTTAAATTGAAGTGAATCTTTTTCTTATTTTTTGTTTTTTGAAATTACTAAAAAAAAAATGAATGAAATCGGCTAGGTTGATAAATCTGTCAACACAACGTACTACTCTTAAGTAAAAAAAAGCTTCCAAAAATAAAATATACTTTTCTGAAACTTTATTTGAGGAAGATTAGCTGATTTAAAGTTCAATTAATCTGATTTGAAACAAATATTACTTTTAGTTTAAAATATCACAGAAAAGCATTTTCAAAACGGAGGTGGGTCTTTTTATTGGGGGTGGACAACTTTCAATAGATTTGTTTGACATAGCTGGGGAGACAGCTGTAACAAATACTTGACGAATATAACGTAAGCAACATTTTTATATAATTTTTTTAACTATCCAGTACCTTAAAAATTTAGGAAAATATTCTAAGTAATCTAATATCTTATTGAATTTTAGGTACTTTAACTTTATAGTTTTATTTACGAAGCCGCTTGTTGAGGAAATGTTAGAAATACCAATAAATTACCAAATTGTTACCAATAAATCTTAAATTTACTAAAGTTACTATTTTCTTATCTGATAATGTATTTCTCCAATTTTCATAAAATGAAATAAATGAGGGTAACATATGTCAAAATATTTTTACCAAGATTTTCTAAAAATGAAAGATTTCTAAAATAATTTCTTTCATTTGTAAATAAGTTCTGAAAGTTTCATTAAAATCAGACAATAATCTAACTTCTTTAAGAATTTATAAATCAGTATGTTTTTAAAAGGAAAAAAAAATGATAAAAAATCCCATATTAATTCATGGTCCCCCGTTGACCCAAGAAAAATAAAATTTATAACCATAATTTTGAAGGTTCTAGAAATGATTCTAAAATATAATCTAATAATCAAATAAACATTTTGAAGATAAATCTTTGTTTCTATTAAGTTTAGGGCATTTTTTCATTGTGGTGCTCATTTTTAGCGAATCTTTGGAGGTTCTTATATGAAAGTATTTTGATATTTAGAAAAGGTCAGATTCGACTTATAAGTTTATATAAACTTATATTTTAATATATTTCTTGTTTATACGTTATTTTTATAAATACAAATATTTAATTAAATACACTGTTTATAATAAACAGTATTAACAAATTTACCGGCCGAATGTCCGAGGAATCTCAAATAAAATATGTATCCTCCGACAGGAATCGAACCTGTATGCTACACGGAACCGTCATATATCCTGAAGTACTATACCATTTAGCTACAGAGGAAGCGTCTGGTTAGCAAGGTCGAATTACTGCTTTTAAACTACAAATTTCCCATGATTTCCCTTGAACGCTCATATCTGATGTCCGAGAATGACGTTTCCGTGTAGGATACAGGTTCGATTCCTGTCGGAGGACACATATTTTCTTTGAGATTTCTATAAAAGTTAATTATATCCGCATAGTCATTAGATTAAAGATACGCTCATCTTAGATAAAGATTAAAGATAAGATTAATTATAAGATGAGAGACATTAGAAAATACTAATATAAAAATTATTCGTCTTTTCTATACTGAACCGGAGGCATTTGTATTTGAAATTTTTTTTTAATGTTTTATGTTAGAAAGAGTAATAGTAAATTTGTATTTTAAAATTTCAGGTCAAAATGTTTTTTAAAATCCTTAGAAATCAACAAATTATTGAATCTCAATCAAACTGTTGGCGTTTTTTTTTTTTTTCAATAATTAGTATTTAATAAATGACGACAATTAAGAAGGTTAAGTTCGAAAATAATTTTGAATATTTTTTCATGAGACTACTGTGGGTTAAGGCAGGCTGATTTTTCACTTATTTAAGAAAATCGACCTTGCATTCGATCTGTAAGCTGAAGTTTAATATGATTAATATTGACACTAAAAATTAGATTTATATCTGTTACCAATTTTTGAATATTTAGTTTTAAATGTCGTCTGAAAAATGTACAGAAATACCTAATTTTTTTTTTGCTTACAAACTGACTTCAAAATTTTACTATTTCAAGAATTAATCCAAATAAAGTTGATATATTTTGTATTAGATATATTAAATGGAAAATATATTCAAACCAGAATTCAAATTGTGAATCACCACGAGCAAAATATTCAATTTTTTACTGTATTCAATAATATAAAAAAATTATTCCCTACTAAATCTAAGTTTTTGTGCCAAACACAATAACTTAGCTCGTAGGAATAGCAAGTCATGATAACCGCAAAATAATAAAACAAGACTCGACCCTTGCGTAAAATTCTAAAGGAAAAACATTTATTACACAATTATAAAAAAAAAATAAGGTACAAAGTTTGCACAAAAATTTCCTTTTCTGTGTCTATTAAGGCAGGACAACAAATTTCTGATAAAAAGGATTACCATCGAAAAATGGAAATAAAATACAATTTCAGATTCGAAAAAGACAAGCATTTTGAAAATGACGAAACAGAAAAGAATTCGAGAAGGTCTTAAAACAAAGGTGCAACCACATTTGAGAAAAAACGAAAACACTTTTACTTGCCGCACGAGCGTCTCTGGGATATAAAGTAATTTTAGAAACGTCCCTTTTAAATTCACGCTTTTCGTACTCGGGGAAATTTCTTAGCATTATTTTCGTTCTTTAATTTTCCATAAACTTGAAATGGCTCCTTAACAATGTTGTTGGTTTTTAACCACAGAGCCGAAAAAGGTACAAGTGGAGCAATATTTTACACAAACCATCTGGGCTTCATAAAAATACACTTCTCTCAAAAGAACGTGTACAAAAAACAAACCAGACGATTAAACATTTATTCAAGACTAACATTTTTCAAGTAGTAAAAATAAATTTTTATAAGTATAAACTGTAAAAAAAAATTGTAAAATATTACAAAAAAGGCTACTCAATAGATAAGATTTGTTAGGTCATTTTTAGATCATAATTAATAAAAACAACACACATATAAAAGTGTATATAACACTATTTACATTATTCGGACTATTGTCCCCATCTTTGTGTTCAAACAACCTGATGCCTTGTCGGGCCTTCCTCTTTGGGTAAAGGCAAGAAGAAAGTAACTTCAAAAATAAATCCACCTCATATGTCATTTCAAAGAAAGGAACTGGTACCCCTATTCCAAGCTACGACAGAAAATAATGGACTCCCTGGGTTTAGTACAATGGTTCGGACAAACACAAGGCTAGGACACGGTCCTCTCTGATTTTTGACCATTCGCCCATGGTACTGTGGTACTATGATACTATGATACTAGAGTACTATGGTACTATGTACTATGATACTATGTACTATGGTACTAGGTACTATGGTACTATGGTAGTATGTACTATGGTACTATGTACTATAGTACTATGATACTTTAGACGACGAATGACTTAACTTTTTTTTTTTAAGTTCTAGAATGCTGTAAAAATCATGAATCAGTTTTATATTTTAAATATTTGGATCGTTTATAAATTAGCGGACAAAAAAAATGAATATCACATAATGTGAGAAAATTATGAAAAGGCGATTTACACCGAGGGCTGAAGCGAGGAGAGAAGAAACGGACGCTTGCCACCGGAGAGGGGGTAGTGTGTTCGAAGAAAAGAAAACATGGCAACATCGGGGGAAGAGCGTCTTCACATACATTGCTTGCAATTGAGACTGTCACTCTCGTACATAGTACCATAGTACATACTACCATAGTACATAGTATCATAGTACATAGTACCATAGTACATAGTACCATAAAAAAAATTGTATCTCTTGTAAGCTCCTGGTAAAATCATGGATGTGCAGGATCGGATATCTATCTGCTGTACTGGCTGCATTAAGACGGTGGAAATCTACGCATGGGCGCCAGGCAGTGACGTCTAGTCTTAATACCATGTATAGTGGTGATGACGATGGGTTTTTGGGTGGACGTATTAAACCGAGATCTAAAATGTATTGGAATTCTGTCTTTGCAATTTTATATTTCTCAGGATTCAGTCTATGCTGGGTCGAATGGGTTGGATGTCCGGTAGTCTTTATTTAGTGATTTACAGAGTTACGCACTTTGTCGGTATATGTCTGAAAGGAGTTGAAATATCCGGAATTTTTTAAGAAGCTCTCGGCATGTTTTATCTCAGCTAAAATTCAATGAATTCCAGTCGAAATGTATGGAGACTGACTTCCTTATATTGCAAATTTTGTTACATTACCTGTGAGCATTGGAATGGACATATTCACAGAAATGCCAAAATTGGTTAGAAAATATTCGCCTGGTATCGGGGCCTTGATATCAGCTTGAGTAAAAATCCAGGAGAAAGCACGGCATAATTCGAAATCTCAAGTGAGGGGTTTCTCGCCGTATGTGTCGATCTTGGACCCGTTTTGCTGCTAGTAATTTATATGATGTAAGTATTAACTGTCATCCTGCTTTGGGTTGTATGACGCTGACTTCTGTTCCTGTGTTGACTAAAAATAGATATCCGTGAATTTTGTCACGGATGTGGAATAGACGACCTTGTTTTGTTTTGTTTGTTTTTTTCAGCGACATTACAGTCCGGAGAGTTCGTTTTCCTGGAATGCACTGTCTGTTTGGGTTTTGAAAGTACATGGCTCACTTCACTACCGTGCATCTTTTCCAAATTTATACTGAAACCGACATATCGCCGTCGCTCTCAGGACTTAGTCCGGCTACCTCGACGTCTTGGCTGGAAACGGTCTTTATCATGAGAACAAGAGCGGGAAAAAAGCGGACATTTTTGCTTCGCCAAAATTTAAAGTTGAAACGTCAGCTGCGTCGTTTTCTCTTCTATCCGAGATCATTTATATCCTGCTTGTCTTGGGGCGGTTCATTTGTGTAATACAATTTGTTATCTCGGTTGTTATTGCCACGCATCTTATCAGCGATTTCTGCTAAGCGATCGAAGTTTAGTCCTTCAGGAAATCATGCTAAAATATGTATCGTATGGGCATGAAGTTTTTTAGCACTGTCAAACATTGACTTGTTATCCAACAACGCTCTCGTCTTTCTGAGAAATTGGGATGTGGCTTTATGTCATCAAAATTGACGTTGTTGATAAAATCATGCAGTTTTCTTTCATTTGATTTTTCTGAGCGACGGACGATGGCATTTTTTAAAGTGTCGTAGGATGCTACCCCTGGCAGTTCTAATAAATCAACCACCTAAAGTTTTTCTCCAATATAAGTGTATCGAGATATTTGCGACATGATTTTCTTAACATTGAAAATTGCATGAAGCTGTGAAAACTATATATATATATATATATATATATATATATATTGCATGTGAGGTTTTATAGTGGCAAAATGATAGTCATTGCAGCCTCTACAGGGTCGGTAGTTGTATTTGTAGCCATCTTTTCGTCCGTCATGGAGTTTCTCGTCGGTAATGTTGAAAAGTTTTCGCCTTCGTAATAACAAACTTTTGTTGTTGTTTGTCACGGTGTGTGTACTCGTTTCTCACGTCGTTCAGTCACCAATTTTTTTACGGGGTTCAATCAGTCCACAATAACAAAAAGTTGAAAAACGTGTTTAAAATATAAAAATATAAGATATTTTTATTTACGTGTTTCTTTTTTACAACTAAAAAATTCTTAGCGTGTGTGAGCGTTAAAGTTATATTTGTCAGGATGCGGTACTTTCGTTGCAGTTGCTTTCCAAGATGAAAAGAAATAAGAAATAAATGTGATTTCTTCGTGTGTATGTGTGAGAAAGAAGAGGTGAGAAGAAGTGAGAAGGAAAGTGTAAGTGTACTGTAGCTTGGTGGAGAAAATGGGTGAATGTGAAAGGGAATTTCGTTTAAATCGAGCGTCGTCACCTGTTACCGTCTGTTGCCGGTTGCCTCTCTTGGTTTGTCTTTCTGGAAACTTTGCTTAAATACCCTTCAAAGGGATCACGAAGCATTTATTTTTATTGTTGGCAGGAAGGCGACCCATTGGTTGCAAAATGTTAAATATTTATTTTCGAAGCATTCATTTGTTAACCGGAAGGATGCGCAAATTCTCCGTCTCAAGAGCGATTTATTTGTTATTTGGTGTTTGACTGTCTTTATTTCCGTTTTCGCTTCACAGTATATTAAAGCAAATTAGTTTTTAAATACGAGACTCTAAAGTTTTTTTCCCAATTCTAGATAAATAATGCAAATATGTAAATTTAAGTCCTTCAACCTTTATTTTTCATTTGGATCTCATACACCAGTTTATAAAGTGTTTGTTTTTTTTCAGCGCGCCCACGTCACTACCAAATGTGGCACAAGGCCGACGTTTAAAGTGGGTTTAATACCAACACTGTGGAAAAATTACTCAAGACCTCTTGGCACTTCCCCTTTTGAGGATGACTCGGCGGTCGGGTTATGACCCCAACCCTCTCCTGAAGGAGGGGTACTGTCTGGGAGAATGATTCTCTGGGGCTTGAACTTAAGATTATTTTGAAACTATCCGTGTCGAAGCCAGGTATGTTTAAAAAGAAGTGCTTAAGTTTAGATCGTGTGCGTGTGTGTGTGTGTGTGTGTGCGCGCGCGCGCGGTTGCGTAGTGTGCATGTGTGTGCTATCATTTAAATTTAACCAGTTGTCCCGAACTAATGTTTTATCGTCCCCTTGGACGACGAGAGAAAGTTAATCTCGAACCTTGGAACAACTGCCATTCGAATTTAGATGATAAGATGATTACTAGTTCAGATATAATATTCCAAACTAGCAGTATGGCCCGGCGTTGCCCGTGCTTAATTCAAAAATCATACGACTCATGCAGCAATCGCTATCACTTGACTTAAAATATTTTTGCCCTTCCTTGCCTTTAAAGGAGTGCCCTTTGCCGTGCTGATGTTGCTACATGCCTTACTTCTTGCCTATCTCACACTGCGAATTTTTTCTAATCTCTATACTAAACATTAAATCTGTTACGAAAAAAGAACTAAACAAAATGAACACAAAACGATCAGCTTTAAAAAAAGAACTCGTAACTGGAAAAACCGAATGAAAAAAGAATGTTAACAACAAATACTTTTTCACACCCAACCCAATTCTGCGGAATCAGAATCAACGTTGAGTTTAAGCAAGCGAATGAGCCAATTGGAGTAAAGTGCCATGCAGGTTTAAATTTTTCCCACTTGTGACGAATGCAGCTATCGATTTTTTTTTTTGCATGCTAGCATGCTAGTTAACATTCGTGTCAGTCAGCTGTTGGCTCTCACGCTGGCCAATAGAATCTTCCTGCCTATTCGTGGCAGCCAGCTATAGGCTCTCACTCTGGCCAGTAGAAAATGGCCGCAAACTACATGAAAACTGCCGTAGAAGCATGAAAACTCGATTACTTCCACTATCGATGGGAGTTGGGAAATGCAAAGTCAGTCTTGGCCTTTACGCTAACTTGGAGCATGTGCATGTAAATTTTGGTGCAAATCCGTCGAAAATTGCGGCCGTGCATTCGTTACACACACACACACACACACACACACACACACACACACACACACACACACACACACATCCTGCCTTTTATAGATAGAGATGTAATACGTTTGTCACCACGGGTCATGCGTGAAGAGGCTTTTCACTCAATTTCTCGCCAGACTATTAAGCAGACCAGGTGCAGTGTTGACCTGAGACGATCCCAGCCGGTGAGGGGGTAGGGAAGATCCGTGATTCGCCTAAAATCAATACTAACCCCCGAGAGGTGAACAGCTCTCGACCTGACTTCGCCTGTTATATGCGCGCGTCAGAAACACCGTTGGAGAAGTCGTTATATAAATCACTCCAGAAAGGAGTAGGGCGATCTTTCATACATCGCAGACGAGTATGTAAGGCCACGTTCGGTTTAGGACTATAAGGGGCTGCACACAAACACACTGGCCGAAATTAATTGACGAAATCAGGAGTTGAATAAACTATTAAATATGAAAATAATAAAACATTCAAGTCTCACTTTGTTCTTTTGTCCGCAGGTCTTACCATTTTCTCATATCGTTGAAACACCTGTTCTCGTTTGATCACCGAAGTTAAGGAAGGTCGAGCCTGGACAGTACCGAGATAAGTGGCCGCTTATTTATACCTGGTGCTGTAAGCTTGGATGTACGTATGGTATAATGGATAACGGCTCGGAATGAAAAATCGAGAAGCAGAGTTCGGTTTCGTTACATTCATTTACGCGAAAAATACTCTCCTCCCAGCTATGGGTTAAATGATAGAACTTATATCTGAAAATCGTCATTATCTGTCAAATATTATTATTAAAATGTTTAATCGCAAGAAAAAAGGGTTATTTATTATCCAAAAAATATGTTTCGGCTTTAAATAACCTACAATAGATTGATAACTCATGAAAAAAAAACAAATCATCCGAAGACGTTATCTATAGAAATATACGTAATCTGTAGTCTTGTCTTTTTACTATTAGAAATTATATAGAAGTCACCCCACAATTTGGGCAGAATTATTGTAGTAATATTCATAATGTAGTAGTAGTAGTAGTAGTATCGGTTGTGTGTTGTAGTGTGGAATGGACGACGGCTCAGAATGAGAAATTGAAGAGCCAAGTTCAAATTCCAGTCGAATTCGTTACATTCACTTAGCCATGAATAACATTGGGAAAGGTATAAATCTGTGTTTTCTAGACCCCGTCAGCTGGGTTCAATAGCAGGAAAAACCGGTTGGCAACCAGTCGACCACGGAAAGAAACGGCAATCGACTGCGTGAAAATTAGCCCTGTCAGACATAAATTAAAACACATGATCGCCCAAGCGTGTATCGGTTATGGCACTTAACTGAGTAGTAGTAGCAGTAGTAAAATTGTATTTTTTTTAATTATTTCATTCCAAGCAAGGTAATAAATCCGCTAGACATTGCACTTAAATTTTTGAAGATCAAAGGCAATAAAGCCACTAGAACGCAAGGGGTTACTGAGTGTTAGAGAATATGAGAAAAACTACTATGAAGGAGAAAGGACAATAAAAGAACAAGAATTAAGAAGATAGAAGATAACGATTGACATTGCACTTAAATTTTTGAAGATCAAAGGCAATAAAGCCACTAGGACGCAAGGGGTTACTGAGTGTTAGAGAATATGAGAAAAACTATTATTAACGAGAGAGGACAAAAAAGAACAAGAATTAAGAAGATAGAAGATAATGATTTACATTGCATTTAAATTATTGAAGATCAAAGGCAATAAAGCCACTAGAACGAAAGGGGTTACTGAGTGTTAGAGAATATAAGAAAAACTACTATTAAGGAGGGAGGACATTAAATGAACAGGATTTAAGAAGACAGAAGATAACGATTGACATTGCACTTAAATATTTGAAGATCAAAGGCAATAAAGCCACTAGGACGCAAGGGGTTACTGAGTGTTAGAGAATATGAGAAAAATTACTATTAAGGAGAGAGGACAATAAAAGAACAAGTATTAAGAAGACAGAAGATAACGATTGACATTGCACTTAAATTTTTGAAGATCAAATATGACTAGGAAACAGGAAACCGGAAAAGAGTTCCACATGTGAGAAGTGCGATGGAAGCAACTGTTAGCATAGAACTTACGATTACATCAAGCCATTTTAAATGTAAAATGATGAGACCTATCCGCCAATCGAGTTCTACGTTTCAATTCATAAAGTCTAGTTTCCAGAGGGCAAATTTAATCCGAAAAATTACCAAGGATTTATAGAAAAGGTACAGGGAAACTACGTTACGGCAGTGGTAAAGGGACTGAAGCTGAGATGCCTGGTAAAGACCAATAACATTGCAGATTTTTCTTTTAATTTTATTAAGAATCTCTAAATACGTAGCAAGAGCATCAGACCATATGTGACAACAATATTCTAAGTAGGGACGAATGGTAGTCTTATAAATATGTAAGATGGACTCTGTCGGGAAAATTGTCAAGAAGGACAATCATCTGAGAAAATCCTGTTTACCTTCCATAAGGTAAAAAGGTTTCTCTTAGATGATTAAAAGAGAGCGCTTTCGTTTTTGTGGCGTTAAAATTAACAACCCATTCCTTGCCCTATTTAACAACAGATTGTAGGTCATTTTTGAGAATTAATATTCATATTTTGAGAATTAATATTCATATTTTGACAATTAATATTCATATTTTGACAATTAATATTCATATTTTGACCATTAAAATATCTAGCGTATCAGGATGTCGTAAGCTCTGACTGCACATAAAAGAAGGATATAGGAAAAAAACACCAAAATAATATAAGAAATTTGCGCACCGAGTAGAAAACAAATTTCAGTATATATCCCGTATATACTCGTGTATAGTGAGAGTGTTTATGACCATCTGTCCTTCTTTATGGCAGCGAATGTTGGGCGATTTCCTCAAAGACGAAGAAGAGACCCGAGGCGACAGAGATCTGGTTCTACAGGAGGATGCTAAGGATATCATGGACCGAGCGTGTGAGCAACGATGAGATCTTAGAGAGGTTGCAAACAAGGAGGAGGCTTATACTTAATATCAGGAAGAGGCAGCTGAAGTTTCTGAGTCACATAATGAGGAAGGGGGCCTTGAGAATCTGATACGCACGAGTTGAATAGAGGGAAAGAGAGAGACAAGGGAAAACAACGGGTGACATACTTGGCGGGCTTATGCAAGTGGATGGCAGAATGTGGTCTGGGGGGGTGGAGCTGAGGGGAAGGAACTTGTGAGCTGCAAGGGATAGAGGGAGGAGGTGGAGAGCCATGATCGCCTACGTCCTGAAAGGACATGGCACATAAAAAGAAAGAAAGAAGAATGGCCTGGAGAATCTGATACTCACGGGGTCGAATAGAGGGAAAGAGAGACAGAGGAAAGCAACGCATGACATACCTAGCAGCCTTAAGCAAGTGGATGACAGAACGTGGTCTGGGGGAGGAAGCAGAGGGAAGGAACTTGTTGAGAGCTGCAAGGAATAGAGGGAGGTGGAGAGCCATGATCGCCTACATCCTGAAAGGACATGGCACAAAAAGAAAGAAAGGAGATCGCAGGTAATATTTTTAATACGTTAAAATACATGCATTTTAGGCGACCGGTTGTATCGTTAATGACTGGTTGGCTTTAGTGAGTTTCCAATGCATAAAATGCAGTACTTAACTATTTACGGTATTTTTTATGTTACGTGTGTACTCGCTTCATTTCACAAGGATAAAATAAAATCCATCATTCAATAACTGCTTACTGTAAAGTTTTAACTGCTTAAATTGTTCAAATCACTATACGTTAACCAACACCTGCCAGTCGGCAGCAGCAGACAGCCACCACAGCACACATTTAAACAACCTCAGTTTGTTAGAGTAAACTGTGGATGTAGTTACCGCCCTTTTAAAGGATCTCTAAAAAGGGGTTAATTTTCCTGTATATTTTACCTGTTGTAAATCACTTGGGGAATAAACCTGTTACGTTGTACATCGCTTGTTCCGTTCTCTTCCTACGTACTTTTTGCCGTTGTAATATGTGCACTTACCACGCAATTCCAACACAGTTTGTAGCAAAATAAAGCAAAAAACAATATATGTTTAGAGTACAACATATTATGTATACAGCACTTTTTACTCAGAATGACGAATTATCATAACCCGAGGGAGGTACCCCATGTCGACCGTCCTGAGTATGACGATAAACTACATCCGCGCCCTGGGTAAGACGATAAACTACATCCACTTCCTGGGTAAGACGATAAACTACATCCGCGCCCTGGGTAAGATGATAAACTACATCCGTGTCCTGGGTAAGACGATAAACTACATCCGCGCCTTGGGTAAGACGATAAACTACATCCGTGTCCTGGGTAAGACGATAAAATACATCCGTGTCCTGGGTATGACGATAAACTACATCCGCCTCCTGGGTATGACGATAAACTACGTCCGTGTCCTGGGTAAGACGATAAACTACATCCGCGCCTTGGGTAAGATGATAAAATACATCCGTGTCCTGGGTAAGACGATAAAATACATCCGTGTCCTGGGTAAGACGATAAACTACAATCGCGCCTTGGGTAAGACGATAAACTACATCCGTGTCCTGGGTAAGACGATAAACTACATCCACGTCCTGGGTGAGACGATAAACTACGTCCAACAGCAAGGCTTCTGATCAGGAGGTTTTGAGGAGCGTGGAACCACCTTTTAATTGCTGGTCTTCCCAGGTCCACCCTGACCCGGTGTGGTAGCACCTGTTAGGGTCCCAGCTATGGGCAAATAGTTACCCCACAAAGTGGGCTCAAAACACTATGAAAGTGTTAAAATAGGTTTCAATACCAGAAATACTTTGCAAAATAATTATTACCACCGATATATTATTCCAGCACTAAATTTTTTTTTTAAATATTACCAGCGATACATTTTTGAAGAGGAAATGTTACCGGAAATATATTTTTCAAGGAAAAAATATTACCAGCAATACATTTTTGAAAAAAAATATTACCAGCAATAAAAATTTTGTCAGCATTAAATAATCCATTGAGTTGATATACCGTAAACCAGACCAAACCTCATCTCGAGGGACATTCTGCATTATAGATAAACCTGACAAAAACATTGTCATTAGAAATGAATATTTCAGTTATGTAAACAATTGTGAAACTAATATGGATGCAAATTTGAGATAGGAAAAAATTATTAATTTTTAATTTATATAAGGTATTTGTTGATTTTAAGTGGCATACATAGTGGATGAGTTTTCGCTCTTCATGTGGCGACAAAAGACAAGAAACTTAAACAATTGTAGAGGACCGTGTGTGTATTTGCGTGTTGTTGTATTAGAAACACGTGTGTAACTCCTGGTAGAATATTAAAAGGTCCAACTACATGAAAATTGCCGGACTTAATTTGTCCAACCGAAGATGAAAGAAGACAAACAAGACAGATATATATATATATATATATATATATATATATATATATATATATATATATATATATATATCAACAAATATGTATTAAACAAATTACAAAGCACATAGACAGATAACGTTGTGTTTGTGTGTGAATATTTATGTTTGTTCTTTGGTGAATGTTCGTACGTACGTGTATGTTTGTAATGTTCATAGCGTCTTCCCACAAGTGGGAAACGCTGATCTTCTAAAAGCTTACATCTTGTCGCTGAAATGAAGAAGAAAGTGAGATTTACCTCACCACCACGCGAGGTGGGATTCGGCACCAGGCCTGAAGGAAAAAAGAGAAAGAGGAAAGAAGTTTCCCAGTATTCATAGTATGGGGAGAGAGACCCATGGTGAAGAATTAGGGAACTAAGGAGGAGCTAACTCCGACACAATGTAGGAGAGATTGTATGGGTTAGCTAAAACCCTACTGCATTTATATAAACACAAATGTAACGAAATAAACAAAGACAAAAGAATAACAAAGTTCAAGGCAAAATATGTATTAACAATGAATAGATTATATTTAGATACAATAACACGTACAATATTTGCTGAGTGTAGTACAGGGTGACCCGAAAAAATGGGAATTTTTTATGTGCTAGATATGAGCGTATTGCTAGACATGAGCAAGTGGCAACACTGCGAGACAGTGACGTTGAGCAAGTAAACATTTCGCCATTTTAGTAACGAGAATGAAATTCACAGTATCCCAGCTGAGATGTTGCAGCAGTCAATGAGGAATCTCAACAGCACATTTCAAGAATGCATTCGTACAGGAGGACGCCATCTACAGGACGTAAATTTTAAAAAAATGAAAATTCCATCATTGTTTCTTAAATGGCATGTTTTAAGGTTTCAATTACTATGAATTAAATATTTTTCTTCCATCGCTCTTGGTTTTATTGGATTGTTAAAAAGTTCCCGTTTTTTTCGGTCACCCTATATTTTAAATTGTTTAAATGTTTCTGTTTGATGATTTGAATGTCAATAATATTTTGGATCAAAATGTTCTGAATTTTTATATTGTGTGTTCAAATATAAAAAAGTATATTTAAGCATTTAAGTATTTATGGTGAATTTAAAACTGTTTAAAGGTAAAAGGAGTCCCCCATAGTCGGGATTATCGAGTGATTATGAACGATCATTTCTTTAACTGCATAGTATGTGCTTTACCAGGACCACATACAATTTTGAATTCAGAGTTTTCCTTCTCCTAGACCGATTGCCATCCAAAGCTATATAACCCTACTATTTAACCATAGGTGGGAGGATAGGGTATTAGCACGTAAAGAAATGTCATGAACTCGACTGGAATTTCAACTCACTCTGAGCCGCAATCCATTTCTTGACTGTGCTGCCTGAAAATGGATGTTCTTTACTCATGAAAAAAAAAAAAATTCTGCTGGGTGCGATGGATAAACTGTCGTGTAAATTACGCAAAAATGAAAATAACATTCACATCTCATTTTAACAGATATATTTAACAAAATGACACAAAAATATCTTGAAATACTAAAAAGTGAATTTATTCAATAAAATCCGACGACTTCGAGATCTCCTGCAACTCTTTTGGACGGTCCCCTTGTTTAAGTTGGTGAATGAGGTCATAATGCTTGTTTTCAGTTTGTAGGGGTTAGATAACACTCTACTGCATTTATATAAACACAAATGTAACGAAATAAACAAAGACAAAAGAATAACAAAGTTCAAGGCAAAATATCCATTAACAATGAATAGATTATATTTAGATACAATAACACGTACAATATTTGTTGAGTGTAGTATTTTAAATTGTTTAAATGTTTTTGTGTTTAATAATTTGAATGTCAATAAAATTTTGGATCAAAAGGTTGTTTTGTTATAATGTCTGCTCAAATATAAGAAAGTATTTTAGTATTTATGTGAATTTAAAACAATTTATGTTTGCAATTAATTTGTATAAATTTCAAAACTTACTGAGAGTTTAAAAGGGTTATCTTTCTTTGATCAGATATTTTATATTGAGTTCAGTTGTGTATTCAAAGTTGTAAGTTTGTTTGAAATAATATATATTGCAGACTGGGTATTATGTTAAAAATAGGTTTTTAACGTGAAGTCTGAATATTGAAATAATGACACGCGTGGACTGGCGTCGAGTAAAAAATGTCCCTCCTCACGAGATTTATTTTGTAAAATTACAAAATTGTGTCACAAGGCCGAAAAAAGGTGGGTAGCTGAGGTTGATCATCACAGCTATCCATTCACTGGTTACAATTTACTACATTCACCAAAAAACCTGTCCGTCATCAATCAATCCTCCATTTACCATAATACCTCATACACGCAGGGGGGGGGCTACAAAAATGCACCCCATGACATGAAAATTTGAAAATTCCATGATTTTTTTCTTTCACAAAAATTTATGAATGATGAGAGGTGGGGTAGAGTTAGGGTTAGGGTTAGCCCTAACCCTATTTCCCTCCTCACTGAAAAGGAATGATTTAAGTGTCGCTTAAATAAGAAAAGTTAGTCACGTGATAGGCTCACAATGATTTGGCGAGACTGTCTTTTCATTCAATTCGGACGTAGTTGAAAACACTTCATCTCTTATTTTTCACATTTAATAACCAATCAGAACGCGTCATTCTGTATTTCTGCTTTGAGTCTATTTTAATAGGTTTTGAAAAGAATGTAGGATTTTGAATCCTACAAGATGTCCAGGGTAAAGGAGCTACCGTAGTCAGGCATGAACAAAGGCAAAGTTTGTTATCTAAATCTTCGTACCAGATATTTTACACTAAGTGGTTTTTCTCGCCATTTTGGGGTAGCTTTGGACAAAAGGAATGAAGACCATTTATTTGCTATAAAATATGTCTGTGATGATGCCCAGTACTGCAGTATTTGACTACGGAAGGCCTACTAGTATTGCTCAGATGTTGGGGTCGCATTATATACGAACTATAGGAAAAGTCGTGTTTTTCACAAAAATATCCGGGGGTCGCCTTATATTTTCGTGTATAGGTAGGCAAAGGGAATTTTCAACCAGCTGTTGTTAGTTTGAGTAAATACAAAAATCTTCAAACTCTCTCCCCTAAAACAGATAAATAGGAAATTTAGCAATAGGTCTCAGTCAGTCAATCAAAAAATACCAGCAAATCAACTCAAATATACACAAAACGACCCCCTTTCTCTGAAAGATGAAAGCAAGCCTTTAATGATTAAAAAGCTCAGGGAAGTTGACAGAGTAACATCTGTCAGTTAGTCATTTGATCTCCAGCTGTTTATACTTCCATTCGATGCGCTTTGTATTAGCTTTTCTCCCTGTGACACTTCATGACATTTATTCTCTTTCTTTATATCCGACACGCGTCCATTTCTGCGAACATTTCAAATAATAACACTGTTTATGACAAGAGATACCTATTAAAGGCAATTTACACACACGGATTTGCATACAAAACTTTTTGTTGTAAAAATGTAAATGAATTCCAGTTTTTAATTTTTATAAGAAATATTGGAAGTCTGTTTTCTATATTAATTGTGACAATAATAAATTAGCAACGTCTCGATAAATTCAGTCCATATTATTTGCCATTTAGTCGACAATGTATAACTGCGCATGCGTGGACAATAAGCAGACAATCTCTTTAACCTTTTATTTCACTTAGCAGACGGAAATGTTTTTCAAGCTTCTATAATACAACATTCTGAATAGAAAAACAATGAACTGGATTGGAACGGCTTCTTTTGTAACGACTATGCATTTATAACGTGGCGGCAAATGACCTTCCTACGTTTGCGTCACACTTGAAAATAATTTCAAAAGTAAAAGGTTCGAGGTAATGCTTTCTCCATCATTGCGGCTGGCAGAGGAAAGAAAAAAATTGTTTATAGTTACTTTCTTCAAACTTTTTTTTTTTTCAATAAATATATTTCTCATTGATCAAATAAAAAATATAGCTCTTTAATTATGACGGAGCGCGTTTACAAAAACGCATGTTTACAATAATCACCACCACAACGATTATGTAGCGGACCGTGGGGGGGTGTCTACTCTACAGCCAGTCATTTATATCAATTTAGGGATAAATTGTAGTTTATCCGCCCAAAGGCAAATTGTATTTGCTTGCCGACCAACGCTGGCTTAATGTGACACAAGTCCAGTTTAATGTGGGGAGACCAAACGCGGGTACTGGGGCTAGGTCCCCCGCCCAAAAACAGGCCCCTCAACAGTCGACCTGCACTGGCATCGGTATTACTGCCGATCCCACCACTCTTTAGTGCAATGAGGTAGGCACAGCTGCAGGCAGCTGTTCCCCGAGACCGGGCACCGCTCGATAATATTTTCAGTTTCGCTCTGTCCGAAAACAGGCACATAAATAAGTTGCGCTCTGTCCGAAGACAGGTACATAATTGAGTTGCACTCTGTCTAAAGACAAGCACATAAATGAGTTTCGCTCTGTCCGAAGACAGGCACATAATTTAGTTGCACTCTATCCGAAAACAGGCACATAAATGAGTTGCGCTTTGTCAGAGGACAGGCACATAACTGAGTTGGTCTCCGTCCGAAGACAGGCACATAACTGAGTTACTCTCTGTCCGAAGACAGGCATATAAATGAGTTGGGGTCTGTCTGAAGAAAGGAATATAATTTAGTTACTCTCTGTCCGAAGACAGGCACATAACTGAGTTGGTCTCCGTCCAAAGACAGGCACATAACTGAGTTACTTTCTATCCGAAGACAGGCACATAATTGAGTTGCTCTGTGTCAGAAGACAGGTACATAACTAGGTTGTGCTGTGTCCGAAGACAGGCACATAATTGAGTTGACCTTTGTCTGTAGACAAGCATATAATTGATTTGCGCTCTGTCCGATGAGAGGCACATAATTGAGTTGCGCTCTGTCCAAAAACAAGCCCATAACTGAGTTGCGCTCTGTCCGAAGACAGGCACGTAACTGAGGTGCGTTCTGTCCAAAGACAGGCACGTAACTGAGTTCCGTTCTGTCCGAAGACAGACATATAACTGAGTTGCGCTTTGTCAGAAGACAGGCACATAACTGAGTTGCGCTCTGTCCGAAGACAGGCACATAAATGAGTTGCGCTCTGTCCAAAAAAAGAATATAATTTAGTTGCGCTCTGTCCGAAGACAGGCACATAATTGAGTTGCTCTGCGTCAGAAGACAGGTACATAACTAGGTTGCGCTGTGTCCGAAGACAGGCACATAATTGAGTTGCGTTCTGTCTGAAGACAGGCACATAATTGAGTTGCGCTCTGTCCGAAGAAAGGAATATAATTTAGTTGCGCTCTGTCCGAAGACAGGCACATACTTGAGTTGCGCTCCGTCAGAAGAGAGGCACATAATTGAGTTGCCCTCTGTCCGAAGACAGGCAAATAATTGAGTTGGGCTCTGTCCGTAGAGAGACACATAATTGAGTTGCGTTCTGTCCGAAGACAGGCACATAACTGAGTTATTCTCTGTCCGAAGACAGGCACATAACTGATTTGCTCTCCGTCTGAAGACAGGCACATAACTGAGTTACTCTCGGTCCAAATACAGGCACATAATTGAGTTGCGCTCTGTCCGAAGAAAGGAATATAATTTAGTTGCGCTCTGTCCGAAGACAGGCACATACTTGAGTTGCGCTCCGTTATATAGGGACACATAATTGAGTTGCACTGTGTCCAAAGACAGACATATAACTGTGTAGCGCTCTGTCCAAAGCTCATAATTGAGTTGTGTTCTGTCGGAAGACATACACATAACTGAGTTACTCTCTGTCCGAAGACAGGCAAATAACTGAGTTGCGTTCTGTCCGAAAACAGGCACATAATTGAGTTGGACTCTGTCCGAAGACAGGCACATAACTCAGTTGCGCTCTGTCCGAAGACAGGCATATATCCGAGTTGCGCTCTGTCCGTAGACAGACACATAACTGAGTTGCGCTCTGTCCGAAGACAGGCACATATTTGAGTTGCGCTCTGTCCAAAGACAGGCACATAATTGAGTTGCGCTCTGTCCGAAGACAGGCACATAATTGAGTTGCACTGTGTCCAAAGACAGGCACGTAACTGAGTTGCGCTCTGTTCGAAGACAGGCACATAATTGCGTTGCGCTCTGTCCGAAAACAAGCACACTATTAAGAGTAGGGAGTGAAGAAAAGCACAACTCAAATAGCACTGGCTGCTTGGCCAATGAATTCCGAATGTTTCTTTATAAGGAAACGGTTAGGTTTTATGATTATTTACATTATTGACATTATTCGGACTGTTATCCTCATCTTCATTGCCATATTTACAACGCTTCGGCCTTTGCACGCTTTGGCCTTCTTCAGGTGATTGAAATTTCGAACAGAACCCTTTATTTCGTATCTCTTTCGAGTAAGACCCCATCCCCATACAGGAGAACATTACTAAGGACTGCGTTTACGCCATCCCGTGCAGCTGTGATAAGAAATAAAAAGGAGAAACAGCCCTCCCCTTTAAGATAAGACTGCAAGAACAACATAAAGCGGTAGCACGAGGGGAAATAGAGAAATCAGGCCTAGCTGATCACATATGTAGGGAAAAGGGAGATCACTGTCCACAGTGGGATGAAGTTGAAATAATAGACAGAGAACATCGCTGGAAAATACGAAAACTTAAGCAATCAGTACATATGCTAGGCTACAAAAATCTCCTGAGCCGACCAAGCATAGAAATGAATATAATATGGGAACCCGTAATAAGAAGTGGTAGAAAAAAGCAATGAATGTTAACAAAAAATTGCAATATAAGCTCTGGTACAATATGCGTTAATAATAACAGAAAAATTTCAATATGAGCCCTGGTAAAAAATGTTGCTGAGAAGGTTTATAAGTTCCAAAAATTCATACTCATGGACACATGGTCCAGTGAATAAAGACGTTGGTTAGATCCAGTGATTAGACACAAAGAGTTTTTGTTCATCTCAGATGTAACCAGGTATTGAACCCACAACTCTTTGGGTCAAGTCATTGGATTCAATCAATGCATTTATCCACTGGGCCATGTGCCCTTGAGGCACGGTACGTAGACCTAGAACAATTTACCCGGTGAACAAAATAAAGAGTTCAGTTGGAAATTCCAATCACCTGAAGAAGGCTGGAGCGTAAATGTCGTGAATATGGCAACAAAGATGAGGACAACAGTCTGAACAATGTAAATATTGTAAATAATTACAATACCTCATTTCAGAAATATAGACTGATCCTGAAGAAGGCCGGAGCGTACAACGACCGAAACGTCGTGAATATGGCAACGAAGACGAGGACAACAGTCTGAACAATGTAAATAGTGTAAATAATTATAATAATCATCTCAGAAATATAGACCGATGAGGAAATACCAATGGATCACTCCCTGGATCCGTGGAAATTCCATGGGTGTTGACAATTAAGGTAACATCATTATACTCGCATATATTCAATATGTCGTAATATAAGCTCTGCTAAAAAATGCGATAATAATAACAAAAAAATTCCAATATGAGCACTGGTGAAAAAATGGTGCTGAGACATTAGGTTTATAAGTCCCAAAAATTCATACGCAGATGTCCTCAAGGGCACATGGCTCAGGGGATTAAGGCGGCCAAAACGTTGTAATAAATATGGCGTCAAAGATGAGGACAATAGTACATAATACCTCATCTCAGAAATATAGACAGAAAACAAGGAGAGTTGAGTTAAAGGGAAATAACCGAGACACCCAGAAAAGGCATGGCACGTGGAACTAGAATAATCTACCCTGGTGAACGAAATAAACGGTTCGGGTCGAAATTCCAATTACCTGAAGAAGGCCGGAGTGTATCACAATCGAAACGTTGTGAATATGGTAATGAAGATGAGGATAACAGTCCGAATAATGTAAGTTGGAAACGATTAATATTGCCCTTCTCTTTGATATTTTGTTTGTTGCTTTTTTTTTTCTGTTTTTCGAATCTTTTCACCCGTATATAAGGGAACTTGGGTGTTTTTAATTTTTAGCTTTGAAAATGGAAGTATTCACTTCCGGTCCTTATACCTTATAAAATCACTCGAGTTTTTTTATTGCCGTTTCCTCAAGTGAATCTCTAAAATTTCGAAAAAATATTTCAATTTATTATTACTTGTGTCCTCCTCGAAAATCAAAATCTAAAATTATAGATCATTATCTGTTGATAAATAGAAATAGACAGTTTCGCCTATCGTCCAATTCACACTCCTCTCTGGTCTTTTGAACAAGAGTAGCGGTTTATCCTTTGTTTCCTGTTTAGAATTGGGTTTCTGGTTCCTTCTGATGTCTACTTCAGCACTGTCCTCCTAATCTATATGCCTAAACTCTGAAATTTTATTCACAATTTATTTCCTTTTATTTTTTTTTCTCCTCCACCAATAGAAATAGACAGGTTCACCTATCGTCCAGTTCACACTCCTCCCGGTCTTTTGAACAGGAGTAGAGGTTTATCCTTCCTTTACTGTTTAGGAATGGGCAGTCTGCTTCAGCTCTGTACTCCTAATGTTTGTTCTTTCCTATGCTAATATAAGTCTTCACAGTAACCCTCTACTTTGAGGGGCGCTTGGGTCTTGTATTAGTTGAACATTAGTAGAATTTTTTTTTAAATTAAAAATATAAAAGTATGATGCGTTGCCAGAGGTCCAGGATTAATCTTGTGAAAGCAAGTTTCCTCCTTTTTGTGATTAAAAAAAAATGAAATTTCACATTTTTCCATGACAATTAAATTTAAAACGCTTAACAGAAAATATTCCTACATTATTGCAGACGCTACATCCGGTTTCACCAGAAGCGCATGAGTTGAAAACGCTATCAGCGGTAGAGCCACTTCTTCAGCTTTTAGGCATGCGTAAAAAGAATTTTTTTAAACATGTGCGCGCACAGCGCGAATCTCTTTCATGTTGTGCCTGAGACAAGGTTGAATGCGAAACTCAACAGTCTGAGAATACACATTGCTTAAACAAGGCACCTCGGCGTGCTGTAATGGTTAACAAGCTTGTCTTATTAAAACAGTTACAACTGAATAGTGAGTTCGATCCTCGCTGGGCGTGCCATACGTTTGGCCTTGTGCCACATCTAAGATACGCTTAGAAAATCAACATTGTTTAAAAAAGGCGCCTCATTCATTCTTGTCCTGGGTAAGACGATAAACTACATCCGACAAATCCTCTGTTCCGGAGGTATTGAGGGGCGTGGAACCATCTCTTAATGGCTGGTGTCCCCAGGTTCACCCTAACCTGGAGTGGTAGCACCTGTTAGGGTCCCAGCTATGAGCAAAAACAGTTAACCCCCAAACCCGTCCACGTCCTGGGTAAGACGATAAATTACATCCGACGTCCTGGGTAAGACGGTAAACTACATCCGCTTCCTGGGTAAGACGTTAAAATAAGTCCAACAGCAATGCCTCTGGTCAGGATGTTTTGAAGAGCATGGAACCACCTCTTAATTCCTAATGTTCCCAGCTTCACCCTGACCCGGGGTGGTAGCACCTGTTAGGGTCCCAGCAATGGACAAATAGTTACCCCACCCCCGCAAACTGGAGTCAAAACACTATGAAAGTGTAAAAATAGGTTTTAATACTAGCAATAAATTTTTTGAGGAAAAATTACCAGAAATATATTTTTGAAGAAAATAAATATTACCAGAAATACATTTTTGAAGGAAAAAATATTACCAGCAATACATTTTTGCAAATAATTATTACCAGCAATACATTATTACCAGCAATATATTTTTGAAGAAAAAAAATATTACCAGCAATACATTTTTGCAAATAATTATTACCAGCAATACATTTTTGGAAATAATATTACCAGCAATAAAAATTTTGTCGGCATTAAATAAATAACTCAATGATGTTGATACGCCGTAAAACAAAACAAAAGAAACTAAACCAAACCTCACTTTCAGTCACCAACAGAGCAAGTTCAACCATTTTCATTTCTTCCTTTTTACAGGGACTATCATAATAACATTCCTTAAATTTACACTCTCTTTCAGGGACTATACTTAAAGATTCTTTGTACTAAATGTTACCGATAGAATAAAAATTTATCTCATTTTACTTATTCTCTTTTTTATCTATTTCTCTCAAGCACTCGTGGTTTTTGTTCAACACATGACCTTCACAACTTCAAACAACGGCCCACAAAACAAACACAATTTCCTACCTATTTCTAAGGTGAGAGAAAAAAATGACAAACATAAAATTTCGATGCAAAAAATACAAAAGCCACATATTCAAAGATGGCTGCACAAAAATGTATTTTCCCTTCTCCTTCTTTCCCCAACTTTTCCCCAACTTGTAAATACGTTTGTCGTGGCATGACAAAGAAAATAGCCCAGCAAATACTGTCAGGAGACACACCTCAGAAATGAAAGGAACCAGAAAAATAGATTACGACAAAATCCACCAATCAAATGACAGCATTAAGGGTTACTAACATCGAACCTTTTTTTTTTTTTTTTTAGCTTTCCTCATTTAACTGTTTAGCTAGTCACCGACCGATATAAACAATCGCAAAACATATCCGGCTTTGACAAAGAGCGACACGCATGTTAGTGAAAAATGTCTTCATGTTTCATATCCAGTTTTAATGAGGTTAATGGAATTAACTTTATTACCTTCACTCCATGTACAGAGGCGTGAAATAAGTATACCGTTTGTTTTTTTATTGCAAACACCCTACTTAACCAGTCAACGACCAGTGTAAGCAGAACTGATTTTCCCAGACCGTTACGACTACTAACACGTGCTACAAAAACGTCACACGGCCAAAAACTGACGCACGACAGTAAGTAAAAATATATACAGAAACAGGAGAATAATTATTATTGTTATCAACCCCATGACCGGTTGTGGTCGTAGGATGGCAACGGAGCTTAGAACGTGACCAGCTTCTTTCACATGTCGGGGTTGGGTGCTACTGAGTCTCAGTGGAGGCACAGTGGTTAGCGGCTCGGATTGAGGAATGGAAGAGCCGGGTTCAAAATTCAGTCGAATTCATTACATTCACTTACGTGCTAATTGTAATACATGTTTAATGTAGTTTGAATGTAGCAATCCGACGTAGGAAGTAATTTGTTCAATGTAACAGCACCAATGTCTCGTAGCAACTATTTAGGAATTCTTAAGGTCTTCCATATCAGAAGTTGGCAGTGGATATTCGGGGAGAGTAGGAAAACGTAGTTCTGCAGGTTTTTCATATCAGAGGTTGGCAGTGGGTATTTGGAAAGAATAGGAAAACGTACTTTTGCAGGTCTCCTCATCTAACAGGTTAGCAGTGGATATTCCGACAAGAAAAGAAAACAAAATGGCCGCCTTTATACACATCGGATCGAATATTTCAAGTCTTCTGATTGGTTAAGCTTCTATGGGTGGACTATAAAATGAGTCAGCTCATTTTGGTTTGCTCACTAGTTACATCATCTACACAAAATAACTTAACACTAATACCCTTAGGAAAGGTATGAATCCATCACTTCTCCCCCAGCTATGGGTAAAATAGCAAGACAAATTGGGTCTTATAGCCTTGGCTGGCAACCAGTATGACAGAAGGAAAATATGAATTCAAACCGGATCTAAAAGTGTCTAGAATCCATATTCCCACTGAGACTCCGAATACTTCTTCTGTTTCCCAAGTGGGGGGTGGGGTAACTTGTTGGATGGTAGTGAGAAAATTGTTGGCTCTTATGACGTGTCTGTAAACTTTTATCTATTTTTCTTATGCCTCTTTTCAGTTTCTTTGATCAACCGCGATGACTCCGACTTCATCTGCAAGACCCAAAACTTTACGATGTCGAAAATGTCATCAACCAATAAAAAAACATCTTACTGCATGCCCAACAAACATTTATCTACTTCGTCTGTTGATATAATGGAATATGCATACACCTGTGTTCCCCCTCACTGGAATATGATTGGCTGCTGTCATAAATACAGACTGGCGGAGAGACCAAGTCAGAGGACTGACGACGCCATTGGCTATCCTATTGGTCTACACCTATTGCCTAAGCATATTACCTGCGACTACGACCAGTACCAGTCGATCACTGCTACCGTGTACTAATTGGTTATAGTAGCCAAAACAACTTACCTACTTCGATCAAATATATCCCTTTCCGGGACATATCATCTGTAAAAACCGGAACTTTGACAATGAGTCAAATCTCTAAAGGGCCAATGAAATATTCCTAAATTTCTCCACATCACACGTACACATCTACATGTAAGCAAAAGAAAAGTGAACAATTTGTAGTCGCACACTTCCGAGATTGGTCAACCACAAGCCAGTCTCTCCATTTGGATATTGAACAAAAATATTTTTTTAATCGGTATTATCCCATGCAAGGCAGTAAAGCCACTAAGACGCAAGGGGGGGGTTACAGGGTGTGAAAGAATTATGAACAGAAACATTGATAATGAGCGAAAAGAGGAAAGAGTAATCTGAAGGACAAGTGATAACGATTGACATTGGATTTAAATTTTTTAGCAGATTAAAGTTGGCTGGAAAGCATGGAGCCAGAAGGGTATTCCACAAGTGAGAAGTGCGAGAAAAGAAACTGTTAGCATAGAACTTACAGTAACATCTAGCCATCTCAATTGTAAATGATGTGATCTCGACGCCAGTCAAGTACTGCGCTTAAATTCATGAAGTCTAGGTACCATAGCGAAGAGCTCATCCGAACAATTACCGCGAAAGTATTTATAGAAAAGGCGCAGAGAGGCAACTTTACGGCGGTGGGAAAGTGCCTGAAGCCGATCCAACAGATCAGGACCAATAATATTGCTGATTCTTCTTTGAGTTTTATCAAGGAGCCCAATGTAAATAGCAGGACCATATGTGGCAGCAATAGTCTACGCATGGACGAATGGTAGACTTATAGATATGTAAGATAGATTCTGGCAAGAAAAATTGTCTCGCACGACACAATGAACCAACTTTCTTAGCAGCTGACCGAGCAATGGATTTAATATAGTCTTTCCACTTTATGTTAGCTGAGAACGTTAGCCCTAGAAGGCACAACTAGTCATTTTCCTGGGGGTTAGGATCAGCCACGCTGATGGAAGATGGGGAGTAGTCTCTCAGATGATTAATGGAGAGAAGTTTAGTTTTGGAGGCGTTAAAATTGACAAGTCAGCTTTTGCCCCAGTTATAAATCTTCCTCTTTGTCGCGTTGCAACGAAGAGGTGCTACAAATTTGTAACGGGTGGGGTTGCTTTCTTACAAAATAACTGAATTCAACATTTTCAAAATAAAAGAATTCAGCGGATAGACGATTTTTATATAAAAATAACATAGCCCGCAAAAGAATAAAAAGAGAAAAATGTATTAAAAATATCTCAAAAAAGGAAAAAAAAGTACATTTTTGTGTATACCCAGACAGAACGCGGAAAAAGAGAAGAAAACATCTATGCGATTAACGGTAGTGTGTGTGTGTGTGTGTGTGTGTGTGCGCGCGTGCGCGTGAGAGAGAGAGAGAAAGAGAGAGAGCGCCACGTGGCTTGGTGAAATTACTAAGTCGGCTTGCCTAAGAGAAGAGATCTCAGAGGAAAAAAGAGAAAGAAAAAGTGAGCATTTCCTTTTATACCGCTTATTTGCACATCGCTTAGTCCACTGGCAGACAAGGTGGGGTAAAATCCTACATCATTTAACAGTAACATAATTATGTCGAAATATATATTCAAGTATTTTAATAGTAATTCTTGCGTCATTTAATTATGTTGATACTAGTCAGCTGGTAGGTAACCGCTCCTTTTCGTCTCCACAAAAGGCCATGTGATAACAGAAAGCTGTCAACTTTAGTAACTATTTACACTATTTAATTCTTTCGGGCTGTTGTCTTCATATTTATTGCCATATTCACGACGTTTCAACTTCCTTCAGAGGATATGCGTTGAAATTTCGAACAAACCGAAACCTTTATTTAGTCCACGTGCCATTCCATTTTTTTTTTTTTTTTTTGGTGGGGGGAGATCTCAGTTTCAGCTAATTTATTGAAAGGTATTGAACTCACAACTCTTTGGGTCAAGTCACTTTTTGGATTACTCAGCCAATTCTTTTATCCACTGAGCCCTGTGTCCATGGGGATATCAGTGAATGAATTTTAGGGACTTATAAACACAATATCTCAGTAAATATTTTTACAAAAGCTCATAATACAATTTCTCTTATTGTCGTTTTGTCTAACTCTCTGTATTACTGGTTCCCATGTTGTATTCATGTCGAAAAACGTCTGACCGTACAACGGCCAAAACGTCGTGAATATGACAATAAAGATGAGGACAACAGGATGAAAGATGTAAATATTGTAAATAGTTACAAAACCCAACTCAGAAATATAGACACATCCTGAAGAAGACCGGACCGTACAACGGCCTAAACGGCGTGAATATGACAATAAAGATGAGGACAACAGTATGGACGATGTAAATAGTGTAAATAGTTACAATACCTCATCTCAGAAATATAAACACATCCTGAAGAAGACCGGGCCGTACAACGGCCGAAACTCCGTGAATATGACATAAAGATGAGGACAACAATCCGAACGATTTAAGTAGTTTAAATTAAATAGTTACAATACTCATAAATGTAGACAGATATCGAGAGAAAAGTACACATTTGCAAGTTTTACAATCCCATTTACGATTCGTAAAGAAATATCGATCGATAAAATAACTTTTAAAAAGAAACAATGCTATAATATTCCAGAGTTGAAAGAAAAATATATGAAAAAGCCAGAAAAAAACCGGACTGGTGTTGTGGTAGGATCCACCTAATCTGCATAGGTGACTACCAAATATATAAATAATGATTGGTACCGGAAGACAGGGGAGGTAATCACGAGATCCAGCTAGAGATTCTGCCCGACTGCGACTTAGTCAACACATTCTCCAGGAACGTCTTCCCAGAAATATACAGAAATACTATATGTAAATATTGTGTACATTTTCTTGTTATAATACATTCTTGTTCTAAGTACATTTTGTGTTGCATTATTATTCCATGCATTAGTCGAGATTCAACAATGAGTCAAGACTCAACAACTGGTTAAGGCAATTTTTTCAAAATGAATTCATGACACTTATCTTGTATGTTCAAACAAAACTTACAAGAAAAATAAAAAGTTAATTACGACCCTGTCGACCGGATCACCATTTTATGTACATGTAGTGACGAAAACGTTTTTTCAGTTATCATTTACACTTCAGCAATCACTCAAACCTATTATCATTTGAATAAGCATATCGCGTGCCAGCCATTTTGATCTTTGAACTGTGTTGATAGTTGAAAACACTCTGTTAATGTCTCTTTCATTGCCTTCTAAACAAAAAAAGGGATATTCTTTGCAGCTGAGTTTAGCAACCATGAAACTATTTTTTATATGATGATGATGATGATGAATTTCATTTCTGTAGAATTTCTCATTGCTGAGTTTTATCTTCAAAGATCGTCTGAGATAATCGTTTTTTTTTTAATTTCCATTATGGTCGATGGTAATCTCCAGGACAGTAACTGATTGCACTTTCACGGACTAACGTTTTCCACTAACATGAAGTAAAGAGAATATATTGGATCATCTGTTTATATTTCCGAGAGGACGTACTGGGCGCGATGGATAAATTGTCGTCTAAATGACGCTAAAATGAAAATAAAACTGACTTCTCATTTTAGCAGATGTATTTACCAAAATTACACATAGATATCTTGAAATTCTAAAGAGTAGATTCAATAAAATCATCATTAGCTTCAACCATGGCCTCCAGACGACTTGGGATCTCCTGCAACTCACCTGGGCGGTTTCCTTGTTTGTTGGTGAATGCTACCATAATCCTTACCTTCAGTTCATCTTTGGTTTTATAAGGAGTTTTGTTGGTCTCTCGCTAAACTGTGCAACACACATCATAATCAAGGGGGTTTCAATCTAGAGAGTTAGGTAACCAGATTTAAGGGGTGATGTGGTATCGCAGAAATTGTCTGACAGCTATGACTGAGTTGTCCTGCTTGTGTGACATGGTACAGAGTCCTGTTGCTAGACATAGGCTCTTCCAGCAGCCACCCTCTTGACCCAGTGCAGCACTATATCATCAAGGTACTTGATGTAGGCCTCCATGTTGAGTCTAAGGCCCTGTGGGAAGATGAATGAAGACATAATGTTGTCATCACTAGTGATCACGCCAAACACCTTCGTAATTACCATTGAACTCATCCAACTTTTTTTCGAATCCTCTGCACTGATCTCAGATTGACACTCAAACACTGAAATGTTCATATTGGAGCTTCCGGCGTGAATGCCAAGCCGGACAGCATGCTGTTTACAAATTTCTGGCGGAAAGAATTGCGTCATGGTGCTCTTTTTCTCACAGACAGTGCCCAACCGACCCTACTTTACTGTGCAATCGACAAAATAAAAAACAAGCAAAGGGTATACGCGAAATATAAAATAACGACAATTTACCCATCGAACCCTGTATTGTATCCCCATATTTATTGCCATATTCACGACGTTTCCGCTGGTGTATCTCCGGACTTATTCAGGTTTGCTAAGTCTGCAGCGAAGAAAGTTGGTTAACTGTGTCGAACTAGACAATTTTTTTCACCAGAATCTATCTTACATATTTATAAGTCTACCATACGTCCTTGCTTTGGATATTGCTGACACATATGGTCTGATATACTTACTATACCTTTAGAGATTCTTCATAAAGTCCAGACAAGAATGTGCAATGTTAGTGGTCATGAGCTGGCATTTCGGTTCAGTCCCTTTCCCACCGCCGTAACATAACTTCCCTGTGCCTATTCTATAAATACTTTCATCGTAATTGTTCGGATGAGCTCTTCGCTATGATACTTAGACTTTATGAATATAAGTGCAGTACTAGATTGGTGGCAAAATCTCATCACTTTACAACTGTAACCGTAAAAGTTATATGCGAAGTGATTCTTTGATTGCACTTCTCAATTATGCAACTCTCTTCCAGCTTCTTGCTTCCCAGTCAACTTTGATCTTCAATAATTTAAATGCAATGTCAATCGTTATCTTCTGTCTTCTTAATCCTTGTACTTTTATTGTCCTCTCTCCTTCATAGTAAGTTTTCTCATATTCTCTAACACTCAGTAACCCCTTGCGTCCTAGTGGCTTTATTGCCTTTGATCTTCAATAATTTAAGTGCAATGTCAATCGTTATCTTCTGTCTTCTTAATCCTTGTACTTTTATTGTCCTCTCTCCTTCATAGTAAGTTTTCTCATATTCTCTAACACTCAGTAACCCCTTGCGTCCTAGTGGCTTTATTGCCTTTGATCTTCAATAATTTAAGTGCAATGTCAATCGTTATCTTCTGTCTTCTTAATCCTTGTACTTTTATTGTCCTCTCTCCTTCATAGTAAGTTTTCTCATATTCTCTAACACTCAGTAACCCCTTGCGTCCTAGTGGCTTTATTGCCTTTGATCTTCAATAATTTAAGTGCAATGTCAATCGTTATCTTCTGTCTTCTTAATCCTTGTACTTTTATTGTCCTCTCTCCTTCATAGTAAGTTTTCTCATATTCTCTAACACTCAGTAACCCCTTGCGTCCTAGTGGCTTTATTGCCTTTGATCTTCAATAATTTAAGTGCAATGTCAATCGTTATCTTCTGTCTTCTTAATCCTTGTACTTTTATTGTCCTCTCTCCTTCATAGTAAGTTTTCTCATATTCTCTAACACTCAGTAACCCCTTGCGTCCTAGTGGCTTTATTGCCTTTGATCTTCAATAATTTAAGTGCAATGTCAATCGTTATCTTCTGTCTTCTTAATCCTTGTACTTTTATTGTCCTCTCTCCTTCATAGTAGGTTTTCTCATATTCTCTAACACTCAGTAAACCCTTGCGTCCTAGTGGCTTTATTGCCTTTGATCTTCAATAATTTAAGTGCAATGTCAATCGTTATCTTCTGTCTTGTTAAATGATAAAAAAACATATAATAATACTACTCAGTCAGTTAAGTGCTCTCGAGGGCGGGGGAGAAAATTAAAATCCATGTAATCATGTCTTGGAGACCGTCGCATCTCTGTTCCCTAAAAGATGAACTTTCCCCAAAAGAAGAAAGGGTTTTAGTTTTCTCTGATTGGTCAAATATTTCACATGGTGATGTTAATATCTAATCAATAGACACTTTTATTTAAACGCTGTTTGTTGAATTGTGGACTCTTTTTGACGTGTTTGTAATATTGTCTGTTATTGGGCAAAAAATCTTGATATGGTATTATGTGGTTTTTGCAATAGTATTTCTTTCCTAAAAATGCAGTCATGGCACCTACCGCGAATCTATCACAAAGATTCAGAACGTGAAAGTAGTAAATACTAAAAACTTCAAATACTTTTGTGTATGAATCAGTCATAACAAACTTAGTACAGGAGATATGGAAATGGCTCGGGGTAGTTTCGCCCAAGACTGTAAACTACTTTAAAACCAAAATATTAACCTAAAAACTCAATTCGTATTCTTTCATCGTCTTGTCAGATCGAGACTTTCATATGGATGCCATGCATGGCGCCAAACTTGTCCCGAAATATCTAAACAGTCAGCTCATGTAACAGCACTTTCTCAAATCAATGGTGTAAATAGCTTCGACCGAAAGAAGTCTGTAAGTCGCAGAGACGAGAATCCTTCTTCGAAACTTATAGACTCGTGCTGCAGAATCACAAAGAATTATACCAGATAACAGAAACTACTTCTTTTGAGGACTTTCAACAGCGGCAACAACTAAAATGGATAGCACATGCAACTTGGGGAGAGCGAGAATAATGACAGTCAAAATGCTGACATTCAACACGACTTCAAACAAAAGGTTAGGAAGGAAACAGCCCATCAGTTCTAGAAAGTGCAATAACAGTGGACTTAACAAACCTATTTTCCTGAAAAATATTTTAATAGAAATTTTTAAATTTCAACTGAGAGTAGCACTAGTTGTTTGAGGAATGAATACCGAATGTTTCCTTATAAGAAAACGGCTAATATTACCTACACCATTAGAGATTAGGAAAACAGATACTATACGCTGATCTCAGTTCGATGACAAAAGAGTAAAGAAAAGCGCTACTCGAGTACTACTGGCGACTTGGTCAATGAATACCGAATGTTTCCTCGGACACAAATCATCTATATCCAGTTTTGTTGTCACTTGATCCCAAGAGCCTTTATCCACATCCATTATCGTGTTCCTTCTCGGTCAAGTGGGTGCTACTTAGATGATCTGGCTTCAAAGATCCCCATCGCCAGCCTTAAAACTCGATACACTTGAGACAGAGATAAAATCCTACTTACTTCTTCTCTCTGGGTGTTCCAACCAGAGTGTTGTTGATGTGTAACATAAACTTTTTTGTTGAGACAGGTGTGTGTGTGTGAATGTGTGTTTGTGAGTGAGCGAGAGAGAGAGAGGGGGGGGGAGAGAGAGGGAGAGAGAGAGAGAAAATAAGACCTGAAAATGGATAGAATTGCAAACTACAAGGACCTCACTACAGACTGCAACCGCGCTTTTACGTATCCACATTTACCTCAGTTCACAGCACTTAACAATAAACGAACTGCTTTATTAAAATATACTATAAAGAAGTAATATATAAACAAAAAGGCATAGATATAAATCTTTAATAATGATAGTATTTTGAAATTATAAAAAGAAAGATTGGTCAGTTTACCGTATTTTCCGGTTTACAAGACGCTGCAGCATGGAAGACGCACCCTTATATTGGAAAGAAATTTCTAAGAAAAAAAGTCATTTTCATACAGCAACACATTTACCATGCGTCTATCACATAATTGCGCCACGTATTGTTTCCATTAAGCACTCGTTCGACTTTGTTTGTATGGCAATGATATAATAGTCAAGAGCAGAAGGACTCCCGCTACTGCTAGTAAACAGAGCATGTTTAGGAAGGTTTATAGTCTTGGAAATACTTGTAAAAACTAAGTACTGAGGTTACCTCATATAAAAGGCTGAATTAGATAGATAGCTAACATTATATAATCTAATGACTCAACATACAAATCCACGACCCAATCAGTCAAGCCAATTAGGTGACCGTTCAAGCTTACTTGAGCCAGGGCGTTTCCTTACATTCGTCTTTGATGACGCGCATGTATTGTTCAGGGTATTTTTAGGAAACAAAATGCGTCTTAGAAGCCGGAAACTACAGTAGTTTTTTAGTTTTTCAAACGGACAGTTGGTTAGTCGTACAATATGGAGAATAACTCACTGTCCGGGTGGTGGGTGTCGTTTGGAATTTGATGAATTGACGTGTGATGCTGACAAATCAAGTGAATACATGATTTGGTGAAACCGTTTTCATTCTGATGTCATCAATAATAATTTAATGAATTGTCGTCTGGTGCTGACAAATCAAGTGAATACATGATTTGGTGAAACCGTTTTCATTCCAATCTCATCAATAATAATTTAATGAATTGTCGTCTGGTGCTGACAAATCAAGTGAATACATGATTTGGTGAAACCGTTTTCAATCCGATCTCATCTATAATAATTTAATGAATTGTCGTCTGGTTCTGGCAAATCAAATGAATACATGATTTGGTGAAACCGTTTTCATTCCGATCCATATCTATAATAATTTAATGAATTGTCGTCTGGTTCTGACAAATCAAGTGAATACATGATTTGGTGAAACCGTTTTCATTCTGATCTAATCTATAATATTTTAATGAATTGTCGTCTGGTTCTGACAAATCAAGTGAATACATGAGTTGGTGAAACCGTTTTCATTCTGATCTCATCAATAATAATTTAATGAATTGTCGTCTGGTTCTGACAAATCAAATGAATACATCATTTGGTGAAACCGTTTTCATTCCGATCCATATCTATAATAATTTAATGAATTGTCATCTGGTTCTGACACATCAAGTGAATACATGATTTGGTGGAGCCGCTTTCATTCTGATCTAATCTATAATATTTTCATAAATTGTCGTCTGGTTGTGACAAATCAAGTGAATACATGATTTGGTGAAACCGTTTTCATTCTGATCTAATCTTAATATTTCAATGAATTGTCGTCTGGTTCTGACAAATCAACTGAATACATGATTTGGTGAAACCGTTTTCATTCCGATGTCATCAATAATAATTTAATGAATTGTCGTCTGGTGCTGACAATTCAAGTGAATACATGATTTGGTGAAACCGTTTTCATTCCGATCTCATCTATAATAATTTAATGAATTGTCGTCTGGTACTGACAAATCAAGTGAATATGTGATTTGGTGAAACCGTTTTCATTCCGATCTCATCAATAATAATTTAATGAATTGTCGTCTGGTGCTGACAAATCAAGTGAATACATAATTTGGTGAAACCGTTTTCATTCCGATATCATTATAATAATTTGATGAATTGTCGTCTGGTGCTGACAAATCAAGTGAATACATAATTTGGTGAAACCGTTTTCATTCCGATCTAATCTATAATAATTTAATGAATTGTCGTCTGGTTCTGACACATCAAGTGAATACATGAATTGGTGAAACCGTTTTCATTCCGATCCATATCTATAATAATTTAATGAATTGTCGTCCGGTTCTGACACATCAAGTGAATACATGATTTGGTGGAGCCGCTTTCATTCTGATCTAATCTATAATATTTTAATGTATTGTCGTCTGGTTCTGACAAATCAAGTGAATACATGATTTGGTGAAACCGTTTTCATTCTGCTCTAATCTTAATATTTCAATGAATTGTCGCCTGGTACTGACAAATCAAGTGAATATATGATTTGGTGAAACCGTTTTCATTCCGATCTCATCAATAATAATTTAATGAATTGTCGTCTGGTGCTGACAAATCAACTGAATACATGATTTGGTGAAACCGTTTTCATTCCGATCTCATCTATAATAATTTAATGTATTGTCGTCTGGTTCTGACAAATCAAGTGAATACATGATTTGGTGAAAGGGTTTTCATTCGGATCTCGTCTATAATAATTTTCTGATTGTATTTGTAGCATAAGAATTGAGAATATCATATATCAAAACAATCCTTTTACTTTTCTTGCTCAGAATAAAACCTTTTTTCTTCTCATGTGTGATTTGAACGAATCAGTTGCGAAGTTACTCTTTACTCAAGCTACGGCAATTTGTTATTAAAACAATCCCACGGAATTCCACTCTCCTGAGTAAGACGATTGAGATTCTTAAGCTTCCTAGTGAGAATTGTGCCAAAGAGATTTCTTCTTGGGTCAAATTTGGCATCCATGTTTTTGTTCCTTCTCAGAAATACCAGGTGAAAGCATAAATTTCTCCTTGGTTCACACAATCCTGTTCTGCTGCTATATCCTTCAGCATGTTAGTTTGGATAGAAGCCTTTTCTCTCATTTAACATAAAACTAGATCACCCAATCAAGTTAAAAAAATTTTAATTTGTCAATAAATATGAAATAGAATAGTATAATATTGTCAAATATACGGGGTGTAGCTGCAGAATTGTCCAAATCGTATAACAGCAAAATTGCCCAACTCTTAGGTTAAGCTTTGATCAGTTGTATCTTAGAAATGATTAAAGATATCTTACTGGAATTCTCCGAGATTTTTATAACACTATTGGACTCTACTTTGAACAATAAGAATATATTTAGCTGTAAGTTAAAAATGATGATCCCACTTTCTGTTGTGAACTCCTGATCCAGTTTTTCTCTCTGCTGTTCCCTCTTTTTTAAACTTATTCACCATTCTCTTGATGGTTCTTAAATGGACTTTGAAGATGAAAGCCAGAGTATGAATGTTGATACCATTACTGAAGGCCTGAATGATCTTTTCCCTCTCACCATTGCTCACTTGGGAAGACAGTGGGTCTGACACAAAACGATTTTAACCTGTTCTCTTTCTAGCTGAATGACCCCAAATTGTTTTTCAGTGATTCTCACGATAAATGTTGTCAAGATGGCTAAACGGCTTATCTGAAAACCTAGAAAAAAGAAACTCAATTAGTTTAGTGAATTTTTAGATATTAAACATTTCGTGGGATGAACAATTATCCCCTGTTGTTACACGATTTGGACAATTTTGCTGTTACACCCAGTATATAAGACCATTTTAATTAATATTGTTAAAATGAGTTGATAAATAATAGGGCGAAATCGCCTCTGCAAAGTCATCAGTCAAAAAAAGAAATAAACAAAACGAAATAGTCATTACGACTAAGTTATTTTCATACAAAGAGTATTACGAGATAAAGTCTCTGGGTCTTTTCTGTTAATTCACCCCAAAATATTTGTCAGAGTTAACTCCTCCTTAATTGTCCAAATTGTTCACTAGAAGGCGCTCTCCATACACTATAAATACTGGGCGATTTCCTTGCCTCGTTCTCTTTTTACTTTGCATTTCAGCGAACACATCTACAATGTAAGCTCTCGCAGAAGATTGCGTCTTCCCATTTGTGGGAGACGCCATGAACATTATAAACACATACACGTACGTACGAACATTCACCAAAATACAAACGTTTTACCTTCACACACAAACACAAATGTTAATGTCTATGTCCGTTGTAAATAATGTCGTTTAATGCATATACTTGTTTGTATATATATATATATATATATATATATATATATATATATATATATATATATAATAAAAACGCTTAAACACTAGTAGTCCATTGTCATAATTTATTCCAGTGGAATCGTAAATACGATCCAATTCATCAGACCTTTCTGGTTAAGCCTTTTTATTATATCCTTACTCTGTCCTGAACATTGAGTTCTACCTAGATTTTATCACTCTTGGAATTATTTTATATATATATATATATATATATATATATATATATAATGATTCATCGAGTCTGAAACCTCAACAGAATGCAGAAAGCACTGGACGGCCGTTTCGTCCTATATTTGGGACTCATCAGCAGTGCGCATCCACTACCGAGAATTGAAACCCTGACAATTAGGTTGTGAAGCAAACACCATACCAATTGTTCCAACGGGCCCCGGTGACGAAGAGGTAGCTTCTAATGTTCTGGAGTGAGCGGCTTGGTGATAGTAGTCGTGGCTCCGGGAGACACCGTCCTATGGTTAAAGTGAATCTCAGTAGAGTTCCACCAAGGAATATATTGAGTCTGATTTGCTACCTCTTCGGCCCGTTTGAACAGTTGGTATGGTGTTTGCTTCACAACCTAACTGTCAGGGTTTCAATTCTCGGTAGTGGATGCGCACTGCTGATGAGTCCCAAATATAGGACGAAACGGCCGTCCAGTGCTTTCTGCATTCTGTTGAGGTTTCAGACTCGATGAATCATTAAATATAATTATCAATTTCTCCTAATAATTTCAAATAATATATGTATATGTATGTATGTGTGTGTGTGTGAGTGAGTGTATGTATGTATATTGACACCTATCAGATGTGAACTTGTTTGTGCGTATGTGAAGGTTTGTAAACTTTGGTTTACTGCTGCGTGTGTAACTCTATGTGTGTATATATGTATATGTATGTATATTTGGGTGTGTGTATATATATATATATGTGTGTGTGTATATGTATATATATATATATATATATAATATCTGGATAAAATAAATGAAACAAAATTGGGTGTTTTTTTTATGAAAGTATTTATTTCTGTGTTTTTGTATATATTTAATATTTCAGACCACCTCGGTCTTTCCTCAGAAATCAAATGAGATACTGTGTGTGTTTGTTTACAGCGTTTGTCGTGAAGCGTGGATGTCACGTGATGTGGAATGTTACTGTGTTTGAATTTTTGGCGGAAGACTGATGATAGTGTCTTAAATGTTGTTTAAAAGGGTTTTTGACCATATCTTAAGAAATATTTTTAACTATTGAAATATTTATGTAGATTTAAAATATCCACGTGTTTGTTTACCCCTAGTTTATTTGTGTCTAATTTTAGAATTCAGTATTTTTCTTTTTTTCTTCGTATGTGTGTTGTACCTAAATTACTGTGTTTGTGTGTTTGTTTTTAGAGTCGGACGACACGTGGTGTGGAACGCGATTGTGTTTGAATCTTTAACGGACAACTGAAGATGGTGTTTTGGTTATTGTTTAAAAAGGATTTTTCACTATATCTAAAGAAATTTTTTGAAGATATATTTTAACTATTGAAATATTTATACAGATTTAGAATACCCAAGTCTTTGTTTAACCCTAGTTTAATTTTAAAATCCAGTATTTCTCTTTTTTTTCTTCGGATGTATGTAGTGCTAAAATTTGAGTCTATCAATATACATTTGCAATTATCTACCGAGTGTCGTGGTCGATTGAAGTGTTCTGCTACTGGGGAATATGGATTATTTTATCGTATGTCTTGTTTATGGTTGT
>OZ038501.1:94191954-94309454 GCA_964036315.1 Acanthosepion esculentum | reverse complement strand
ATATTATTTAATGAAACATGTATGAATGAAAAAATGCTGCCTAAATACACACAATATATATATATATACATATATATATATATATATATATATATATATATATATATATATATATGCATATATGTGTGTATGGGTATGTATATGTATATATATATATGTGTGTATGGATGTGTATGTGCTTATATATATTTATATAGGTGTATGTTGAATTTACGTTTGTAAATTTTTTTTTGTATATACGTGTGTTTGTATATGTGTTGGTATATATGTATATTTGTGTGTTTAGTTTATATACGTATACATGCATATGTTTATGTATGTATATGTATGTATGTGTGTATATTTATGTATTTGTGTTTTTGTATATATGTGCATGTATGTATATATATTTATATTGGTTTGCTTATATGTTTTACCTCGCTGTGTGTGTTGATGTGTTTATACTTACTTCTGTATGTGTATATATACATATGTGTATGCGTATGTGTATATGTGGGTATTTGTGGACGTATATTTGTGAGTATGTCAGTGAAAATATGTGTAACTGTACACTTATATCTGTAGGTAGTTCTTATTTTCTATAACCTAATGTATAAGGCTTATATCGAATTATATAATTATATGTTAAAAATATATATATATTTTTTATATATGTTTGTGTGTTTGGAATTTTCGTTTTTCATATATTAGATAATGTTGTTTTAAAACATATGTATCCGTTTTAATGTCCTTCCTTTCCACATTCTTTCTCAAATTCTATTTGACCATTTTTATCTATGCATATTTGCCCGTATAAGTTATATTTTAATATTCTTGCTTGTTGTATCAGAATGTTTAGGTCAATGTATGTGGCTGTGTGTACATGTATTTATCGGTGTCTGTGTGTATAGAAAATGCATGCATATTTAATTGTGTATGTATGTATGTGGATGTGTATTTATCGATGTCTATATGTATAGAAAATGCATGCACATTTAATTGTGTATGTATGTATGTGTTCGGTTTTTGGGGGGTGGGGGGTAATATATAAAGTGCCGTGGAGATGTCTCCTGTCTCGTCACCTATTTGTGTGTGTATATATCTAAATATGTCTGGGTGCTTATGTATTATAATCTGAGTGTGTATATTGTTTTATGCGAGAGGTGAACACCCTATTCATACACTTGGAATTAAAATGTATACATTTTTGTCGGGAAGACCAGTTGAAATTAGCGTCTGTTCTAACGTAATTTCAATGAAAAAATAAAATAAAATAAATTGAATAACATATGTATTTTTTCTTTTCTCATCATGTTGAGTCTTGACTCATTGTTGAATCTCGACTAATGCATGGAATAATAATGCAACACAAATGTACTTAGAACAAGAATGTATTATAACAAGAAAGTGTACACAATATTTACATATAGTATTTCTGTATATTTCTGGGAAGACGTTCCTGGAGAATGTGTTAACTAAGTCGCAGTCGGGCAGAGTCTCTAGCTGGATCTCTGTATTCGTTCTCTCTGTCTTCCGGTACCAACCATTATTTATATAGTCGGTAGTCACCTATGCAGATTAGGTGGATCCTACCACAACACATCAGTAGTTTTATAATTTTAAACTTAATAGAGATTAAATTTAGATTTTAAAATTGGTAATTTTTTACCTTTAATTTTAATATCAAATTTTATTATATAATTTAATACTTATTGGTTAGAATAAATTCTATTTTAGTAAAACCCCAACTTTAAAGCTTTTAATAGCTATTATAACCTTACTTCGTTGTCAAGTTTTTTGAATTCTCGTATACTTGTATTTTGATTGGTCATTCCTGCTTATGTAACAGCGTTTCCCCTTACGAAGGATCGTTAATTATTTTGAAACTTTTAAAACCCTTTATTCTACATTCAGCATCATCACTTGATAAGACACCGGAGGTGTTGAAACAAAATGGCTATTTTTGTAGTGATTTTATAACATTTATGTTATAATTTTTAAATAAACAATTATATATGCTCTACTCTGTATTGAGCACTCTTTTAAGAATAGTAATTGTTGTTGGTTATTGGAATTTATTCCGCATACATCAATCCTAGACTTGTATATATATATATATATATATATATATATATATATATATATATATATATATATATGTTTGCGTATGTATGTATGTATATATATATATATATATTTATATATTTTAGATATATGCATATATATGTATGTGTATATTAACTACTAATATTATATATATATATATATATATATATATATATATATATATATATATATATATATATATATATATATATATATGTCGGTCTTGTTGGTTTTCTTTACACTTCTTTATGGTGGATTCAATCTCTGAGTCCGCCATGTTCTTGTAGTGGACCTTCTTCTAGCAGGAAGAAACACACGTGTTCCTAATTTAACAACACGTAAACCCACGGTCCGCTACACATTAATTCACCCCAAAATAAAAAGAATATATATATTTACTAAAATTCACACCAAATTCTCCCAGGGCCAGGGACTTTCCATTGCACTTCGATTGGGTTGAATTTTACGATCACCCCAAATGTGGGCGACTTGGGTGCGCTATTTCTAAGTGTGGGGTCTAAGTAGCGCTCACCCCGATAAACAAGCCAAAAACAGATTTTTTAAATTTTTTTTTTAAATTATAAAAAATTCCTTATAAATACCTCAAATATCATTCGCACTGACGAAAATGTAAATAACTCCCCGATTTTTGGTCATTTTTCATTTTGAGGGTTAGACTTGCTGCGAGGCAATCTAAACAAATTTTCATTTAAAACGTATAATTTCAAAAGAGTAGCAAAAATTTAATTAAAAAAAATCTTTGATTTAAAATTTATAAAAAGTGTTAGCAATGGAAACAATCCACAATCCGTAATTGCAGCAAAAACATCAATTAAATGGACGAAATTAAAGCGGGACTTTAATAATTTAAAAAAAAAAATTCGACCAAGCACTCTCAAAAATACACTCATCCAAACACAACAAATATGAAAGGCACTAGAAAAACGAAAGGTGCCCCGCATCGCACAGAGAACTGTAATCTCTGGTCACCAGACGAGGAGAGTGGGCATTAAACAAAAGAAAGTACACTATTTACATTATTTGGACTATTGTCCTCATCTTTGTCGCCATATTTATCACAACGTTTCGGCCCTTCAGTATCTGTCTATATTTCTGAGATGAGGTATTATGTACACTATTGACATTATTCGGACTATTGTCCTCATATTTGGCGCCATATTTATCACAAAGTTTCGGCCGTTGTACGCTCCGGTATATATATAGACATATACTGAAGGGCAAAAGTATACATAATCCTAGTCTCATTTGATCCAAAAGTGAACAAAATCCCAATCTCTAATGATCCCAAAAGTGTACATAATCCCACTCTCATTTGATCCCAAAAGTGAACAAAATCCCACTCTCATTTGATCCCAAAAGTGGACAAAATCCCAGTCTCTTTTGATCCCAAAAGTGGACAAAATCCCAGTCTCTTTTGATCCAAAAGTGGACAAAATCCCAATCTCTAATGATCCCAAAAGTGTACATAATCCCACTCTCATTTGATCCCAAAAGTGAACAAAATCCCACTCTCATTTGATCCCAAAAGTGAACAAAATCCCAGTCTCTTATGATCCCAAAAGTAGAAAAAATCCCAGTCTCTTATGATCCCAAAAGTGGACAAAATCAAAGTCTCTTATAATCCCAAAAATGGACAAAATCCCAGTCTCTTTTTATCCCAAAAGTGGACAAAATCCAATTCTCTTAAGATCCCAAAAGTGGACAAAATCCCAGTCTCTTATGATCCCAAATGTGGACATAATTTCATTCTATCATGTTCCCAAAAGTAGACATAATCCCATTCTCTTATGATCCCAAAAGTGGACAAAATCCCAGTCTCTTTTGATCCCAAAAGTGGACAAAATCCCAGTCTCTTTTGATCTTATGGTGATGGGGGATAGAGTTCTCGTTGTTAATTGTTGCTTGTATCAGAAGGTAGATAAATAGTAGCAGTCCTTCGGGACAGCCGCTAGTTTGGCCTAAAGGTTCAACAAGCAATCAAATTGGGGTCACCATAACATAAACAAAATAACATACGAAAGAGAAGGGTATATCAAAAACACTTTGTATTTAAATGCACATCAATGAATAGTACAATGTTTCTTGATTTACACGCACAAAGTCCGTTACAAAATGTTCATTCATAGAAGAGAAATCCGATTATTAAAAGAATATAAGTGTCTTTTGTTAATACTTAAGTTCATGACGTGCTGGTCACAGGAGATGAAAGGTGAGGTCAATGGGTTGGTAGGAGTCCTTTGATATCTCCGTTGGTGAAGGAAGGCTGAAGGCATCGGGTTTGATGGGTGAGAAAAGCGTAGCGACATTCACTGACGGTACTTCAAAGCTTTTTCTCCTAGAAGTGAATTTATCGCTCTATTTATGTGTGCCCATCGGATCAGAGTCAGTCTGCTGAAACAAACTGTTGGGTATGGCGCGGAGCCGTTTAATTGGTGGAAATTGCTTATTATTCTTTTTATTTCTTTTTAATTTTCCCCCGGAAATTCTGCGTGGAGCCGGGTGCGCAAAGACCAGTATTGGTCATTTGCTGTCTAAACCTCTGAGGGTTAATATCCGGTCCTTCGCTTGCTCCGTGCCACCACATAACTTTCGCCCCAGTAAACGGAGTTGTTGTTGTTGTTTTTTTTTTTTTGTTTTTTTTTTTTAGTAATAAAAATATGTGTTTTCTTTCTTCCATTTAATCGTTCTACCGGACTTCGTTCTAGTTTCTGGTTTGTTATCATTAGTTTCTTCGGAACAAGATAGGGAGTTATCCAAATCCGGTCTTGATCCAATGGAATCTTTTGATTTTATATTTTCAGAAATATATGCAGGTTTTAGTCTATCTATTGAAACATTACTATGTACGTCATCCGATCTTTTAATAGTAAAATATTTTTCATGACGACTTAATACTTGGAATGGACCTGTGTATGGAGCTTCCAATGGCTTTCTCACTCTGTCTGTTCTTAGCCAGATACTTTTACATGTTTGTAAATCTTTTGGAATGTAAGAATTAGGTATTGTATGCAGGTGTCCCCTGGATAATTTGTCCATGTCAAATTTTTGCATCTCGTCGGCTAGAATTTTAACGTGCGAGTTTGTCATTTCACTATTCTCGTTCTTGATAGAGTCAATTAACAATCGGGGGACTTGTGCATGACTCCCTGTTACTGCAGTAAATGAAGAATAGTTTGATTCGTTAGGTGTTATCCTCATTCCCAAAAGGACGATAGGAAGAGCTGACAACCACGATTCTTTCCTGGCTATAATAGCCGTTTTTAAAGTTCTGTGTGCTCGCTCAACTAATCCATTCGTTTGCGGATGGTACGCCGTTGTTCGTAATCTGTGGAAGCCTATTATTTTTGATAGTTCTGAGAATAATTCGGATTCAAATTGGCTTCCTCTGTCCGTAACGACATGAAGAGGAACCCCGAATCGGGAGATCCACAGATTGACAAAAGCCGTTGATATTGATTTTGCCGTAATTTCTGTTATTGGGCATGCTTCTATCCATCTCGTATTTCTATCAATGCATGTTAATAAATATCGATATGGTGAAAAATAAGGGTCAGTTTGGTTCTTTACTGGTGGTAAGGGACCGACAATATCCACATGCACCGTTTCAAAACGACTGGAAGGTAATTCAAATGGATTTACTTTGCTCTTTGTGTGTTTTATTATTTTTGCTTGTTGGCAGTGTTGGCATTCTGTGCACCAGGTTTTTATTGACTTGTCCATCTTCGGCCAATAGTATCTGGATTTTATTATTTTTCTTGAAGATGTTATTCCTGGATGTGATAGATTATGCAGACTGTCAAATACCGATTTTCTGAGCTTTTCAGTCACAAAAGGTCGTGGAAAAGGTAATGTCGTGTCACATAATATGGTTTCATTTTGATTTATTGTGTATGGTTTCAGTTGATCTTTGAATGCCTGAATTTCATTGTCAGTAGCTTGATGCTTCACTATTTCTTGTAAGTCACATATATCAATAGTGATTGCGTTGACAGGTCGTGATAAACAATCAGCTACTATATTTTGTGAACCTCTTATATGTGAAATGTCATTTACATATTCGCTGATAAAACAGAGGTGACGCTGTTGTCTATCTGATTTTAAGGAAGACTGGCTTTTAAAAGCACTGCAAAGTGGTTTGTGATCCGTCAGTAACATTACATTTCTGCCTTCTATTAAATGTTTAAAATGGAGTACTGCTAGATAGGCAGCTAGTAGTTCTCTGTCAAAAGTAGAATATTTTTGTTGGGTTTGGGATAATTTCTTTGAAAAGAAACCTATGGGGATGGGTTGATTATCAATCATTTGATGAAGTGCTGCACCCACCGCATAATTCGAACTGTCTGTTACAAGTTGATAGTTGTTAGCTTTCGAGCTGGGGAAAGCCAAAACAGTTACATTTGATAAAGACTTTTTCATATTTTCGAAAGATTCAATTTCTTCCTTTGTTAGGGTTAATGACTTGGAATTTTGGTTTAAACGTATTTTTTCCGTGAGAGGTAGTATGATATCGCTGAAATTTGGCACAAGTTTTCTGTAAAAATTTGCCATTCCGATGAATCGGCGTAGTGATTTGGAATCGTTTGGTTGAGGAAATTCACTTAATTCATTCAACTTTTTAGCACTGGGTTTGAGACCACTAGCAGAAATATGAAATCCTAAAAAGTCTAATTCATTAGCACTAAATATGCATTTGGAGAGACAAATTTTAAAATCGTACTCACTCAGTTTTTGTAGTACTAGGTCGATATGCTTGGAATGAGTTTCTTCATCTTCTGAGAATATAAGGATATCGTCGATATATACAAAGGTATAATCAGTATCACGAAAGATATTGTCCATCATTCTCTGAAAAGTACATGATGCGTTCCGTAGTCCGAAAGGCATATAGTTATATTCAAATAACCCAAAAGGGGTAGAGATGGCTGTCTTGCAAACATCCTCCGGATGTACAGGTATCTGATGATAAGCAGACGACAGGTCTATCTTTGAAAAGAACTTCTTATTATGAAGCTTCGAAGACAAGGAATTTATATTTGGGACTTGATATCGATCGGCTTTTGTTATGGTATTTAAATGTCTGTAATCGCCAACAGGTCTATATGTGCCGTCTGACTTCGGTACCATATGTAAGGCTGAACTCCATTCAGAGTTTGAAGGGGAAATTATTCCTGCCTTTAGGAGTTTCTTGAATTCCTCTTTTGCAATTTCACATCTCTGAGCTGATAATTGTCTGGCTCTGGAGAAAGTAGGAGGGTTGCTACCAGTTTCTATTCTATGGAATATCTTTGGTTTTGTTGCATTCGTGTCGCGATGAGGAGAAATTAAGTTTGGGTATTTCTCCAGAATTGCTCGTACCATTTTGTTAGCATCTTTATTCGGTACTAAATCTATATTCATGATAATAGACGATGGATGTGCATCGGATTGTCTATTAGTCATTTTATCAATCAGCTTATTGTTTGTGCAGTCCACCATTAGCCCGAAATGGTTTAGGAAATCGTATCCTAGGAGTGGCTGAGCAGTTTCGGCTATTATAAATGTCCAGGTAAATTCTCGTCTGAGGTTCCGTAGTGTTAGATTCAGTACTGCTTGTCCTGAGCATTCAATCTTTTGACCGTTGGCAGACACTAAAGAGATATTGGTTGGGTATGTTACAGCTCCGCTTAAATATCTCTTCGGAAGTATAGATACGGCAGCTCCTGTATCCACAATAAAATTTAAACTTTGAGCTCCTAACCGTGCGGCTACAATGAGAAGCGGCGAGGAAATGGAAGCTAACACCTCTCGCCTAGTTAGTTTTCCGAAATCTCACGAGGAACTGGTGAATTTGGGCGAGAGTTGGGTTGCATTTGAACATTCCGTTTATTTGGCCATCTGCACCACGGCTTACAAAATTTTGCACGTTCCGCAAAGTATAAATGCGCTCGGCAAATTAGAGGTTTTTGGTCCTTGTTAAAAGGGCGAACACTGGTAGGGAATTTATTTTCACTGTGGGAACAGCCATGTATCCTTTTAGTTTCATTTTTATTTTGCTGTTCATCCCTTTGCTTCCCCGAAATCTGTCGAATATGTGCGGTGTCTTGTTTGTTAAAATATAATAGTAAGTCATCCGCCATTCTTCCAAGGCGATCTGTGTCTAAATCGACTTGTGCCGCTACCACTGGTTTAATGGAGTGAGGTAGGGCTTGAATAAATTTGTGACGTACGATATCGTCCCCTACGCCAATTCGGCTTGCTAATGACATAAGTTCATTCAGGTATACTGAGGGACGACCTGTTACAGTCGATGACGACATTAATTTGTCCAGCATCTCTGGTTTTGTTTTCTCGTAAGCGCCCGTCACTGCTTCTCTTAGTGCGTCGTAATCTTTTGATTGCAGTATAGTTGGCTGTATATTTCCTACTATGTCCACAGGGAGAGCTGCCAAAGTGTTAAAAAAATTTTTGACTGGTCTGTCTTATATTTGCAATATTAAATTGCGCCTCCATTATCGCAAACCAAGCTATTACGTTTGATTCAATGAAGTTTGGTGGTTTTATCGCAACAGCTTGGATTGGTTGGTTTTGATTAATTGTAGTTTCTTCAGCGTCATCTGCCATGTTTTTGGTTTGTGTTGAATAAAAATTCTAATTTTGTGACAGTTCAATTTTTTTTTTGTGCGTGCGTGTATATATATGTGTTAAAATCACGTCGGGGTCACCACTTATGGTGATGGGGGATAGAGTTCTCGTTGTTAATTGTTGCTTGTATCAGAAGGTAGATAAATAGTAGCAGTCCTTCGGGACAGCCGCTAGTTTGGCCTAAAGGTTCAACAAGCAATCAAATTGGGGTCACCATAACATAAACAAAATAACATACGAAAGAGAAGGGTATATCAAAAACACTTTGTATTTAAATGCACATCAATGAATAGTACAATGTTTCTTGATTTACACGCACAAAGTCCGTTACAAAATGTTCATTCATAGAAGAGAAATCCGATTATTAAAAGAATATAAGTGTCTTTTGTTAATACTTAAGTTCATGACGTGCTGGTCACAGGAGATGAAAGGTGAGGTCAATGGGTTGGTAGGAGTCCTTTGATATCTCCGTTGGTGAAGGAAGGCTGAAGGCATCGGGTTTGATGGGTGAGAAAAGCGTAGCGACATTCACTGACGGTACTTCAAAGCTTTTTCTCCTAGAAGTGAATTTATCGCTCTATTTATGTGTGCCCATCGGATCAGAGTCAGTCTGCTGAAACAAACTGTTGGGTATGGCGCGGAGCCGTTTAATTGGTGGAAATTGCTTATTATTCTTTTTATTTCTTTTTAATTTTCCCCCGGAAATTCTGCGTGGAGCCGGGTGCGCAAAGACCAGTATTGGTCATTTGCTGTCTAAACCTCTGAGGGTTAATATCCGGTCCTTCGCTTGCTCCGTGCCACCACAATCTCAAAAGTGGACAAAATCCAAGTCTCATAAATAAATTAAAAATTCAAGGAACTTTTAATTCAAATTTTAATGTCAAATTGAAACTTTCTCCACATGAAGTCTAGTCTTATGGAATAGGACTTCCTAACTATGAAATATGTCGAATTTGTTAGAAAACGTTTTTTACGGCTTACTATCTTCGTATACGATCTCCTTGGTTTGTTTACGTTTTGGAGCAAACTTTAAAAACACTCTTCTTAAGACTTCTTCACATAAAGTTGGGTCTTATGGGACACTAGTACTCTCCTAACTATGAAATATATTGAATATGTGACTGTAGCATTATTAGAAAATGTCTTTTGGAATTCGAATAATTTCTACTATGAATTTCTATTGCAAACAGAGCGGACCCATAAACTCGTGAAGTACCGGACAGAAAAATGACTTCATTGTCGGCCATCATAAATTATTTGCGACTTTTTACCTAGACAAAATTATGACTTTTTCTGGGATTTTATTACCGGCCACGGAATAAGCAATACTTACTTACTTCAAACAAGTTGTTATTCCAAAACCGTAACAGAGACAATTGGGTTTTTTTGTGGTGGGTGTGCAAAAAGTTTAGAATTCAGCCTTAAGTTATGAAAGGCCGCCAACATGGTTAGCGGCAAGAACATTTAAAATGTCCAGCATCTCCTTGTTTTGATAGTTTTTCCTTTCTTTTATTACTTTCTTTATTGTATTTTGTTAAAATTGTAGTGGACCCCCTGGAGTGGATGCGATATAATATACCCTGTACGCGCCAATAAGGGATAAATGCCACAACACAAGAGGCCCACTAACATTTTAAAATTAAAAGACGTAAATTTGACTGGTCAACAAGAGGACAACAAAACGACAAACTTAAAATTAATACATACAAAATTTATTTACATCATATACAAAAGTAGTGTTTCGATTACTAAAGGAATATAAACAAACAGACAATCAAATAAACAGAGGCTGAATTAAGTTAATTGGGGAATACTAAAAACGGATAGAAGAACATAGATAATATAGCTGTGACTATGTTAAAAGTAGAGCCCAGGGAAATTAAATTGTCATGAAAAAGCAAAATTCGAAAGTTACGTTTAAATGTCCAGCGAAAGTCTGGAATAATCGCTGGTTAAGTCCAATGGTGAACCTTCCGTAGTATTTAAGTGTACGGAATAGGTTGTGTGAAGTCTGGACGATATGCATGCTTCCTAAACCAGGTGAGTTAAGTTGACAAGAAACGCCTTAAGTAGGTACCTATGCGTAACCGGAAGTTCAGGGCTGTTGTAAGTAGGTCCATTAACGCAGATCAACCAAGTGAGTTAGATTGTAGTAAGGACCGAAAGTAATAAAGGCCAAGTATACCGGAAGATAAGGGTCCGTGGTAACCGGAAGTAATAAAGGCCAATGACATTAACTGGGCCTGCTATGCACTCAAAATCTAAAGGAAATAAATCCAGAGTTGCTACGAAGTATAAAAAGTATAAAAATCTTGACAAAAAGTATTTAGATTAAGTTAGTAATAATTAACCAATTAAAGAGAAATTAGGTTGGTTATAAATCTAAATAAACTTGCTATATTAAATTGAAAGGAGTGGGGTAACACAATGAAGAGAATGTCAAGATCTAGATGAAAATATTGCGTCAGCCATGATTACGTGATCGGAGTAGTGAAGAGCCATGATAAAATAAAACCCTGTAAAAAATACGATTGGTAAACATTTTAGGATGTAAAGTAGGCAAAAGTCAACAACATCAAATCAAACGAGCAAATGACAAAATTAAAGACACCGGGTTTAAGCATAGTTCAAATTTACAAATTAATAAAAATAAGTAGCCATTAATATCAGCTCCTGCCCGTAAATAAACACAGGCCTCTGGAGCCTACACAAGACCATAAAAACCAAGCATTCATTCAACTCAGCAGAAGGACTGACAGCAGTAAAGAGACACGAGTCAACCTCGGCATCTTGTCTTTCTTATCAAAACAAAAGTGCTAGATTGTTCAACTGTCAAACTCTCTGCCTCAGCAAAGAGGAACCCGGAAAAAGCTTTGCCGAAGAGCAAAGTTTCGTCCTGGGTGGTAGAATGGCCCTGAACCCGTTTATGCAGGTTCTAAGGGAATTTTTTGGCCGAGCCTACGGGCTCGGAGAACCCACGGTAAACTTGGCCTTGTGCCACATACATCCCTCGTGGTGGTGGGGGTGTTAAATATTAACAGCGGACTCCCTTTGATCTTGTCTCCCATCACTTTGTTTCTTCCTCACTAATTTATGACTATTTATGTTTATTTGCTTAAGAGAAGAACTTTCTAACTTTCATTTCATGATAAGTAATTACAGTTAAAATCTGTGTATCTTAAATTTAAATAAATATCATTTCATTTGAACACACAACAATCTTTTCTCTCATTTTTTTTATTCAAACAGTGACCCAAGAAATCTATCCCCAACAAGGGAAGCCAAGGCTCGCCCTGTATTCTATTTTTTTTTTTTTTAAAACAAATCTTTGACTTATTTTCCCCCGCATAATATGTTCCTCACGCCACCAAGAAAATTTTAGGAATTGTAACGAAACTTTTCCATTCGTATAAAAAGGAATACTTTAAACTTTACAGTACACTGATCTTTCAAAAATTTACTCTTAGAATAAAAATGTTTTTACTTTCACACTAATAAGGCAAATTACATTTACCGTTGACATTCAGCTATATTTTGTAGGTAGCACCTGAATGCCTTCAAAATCAAATTTATTCATTATACTAAGTTTAATAAAAGTGTATAGAATAAAAAATTATGTTACTTATATAAGGGTGTTGCGATTGCTATGGAATGAGTGTGTAATCAGAAGGTTTTTTGTTTTAAGATGATGAGTTTGAAAGCATGTTCTTCATATTAATCACAACAATATTAAGCATAGACAGACAAGTTGAATAAATCTCAAGGCAAAATTGAACAAAGAAACAACGGTAGCCGTGAATTCAATTAGAAAATATCGAACATTTATATACAATTAATACAATTGGAAAAAGCTTGTGTTTTGGTTATATGAAAGTTGACGAAGTGTAAATTAAGTATCTTAATGAATTACAGTTCAGGAATGTTCAATTGTTGAAGAAATGTTCAAATAGGATAAGAAAGGAAAATTTATCAAAAAGGTAATTTAGGTAGTAAATATGCGAGATTAAAGTAGGACTTGTTTTCTTATTCTTCCAGAGTTGTTTACCTTGGACTGTCTTTTGTTTGTCTTTTGTTGAAATTACAATTTCTATTTAGTAGTGTAAATGAACACTTTTTAAGAAAGTTGTAATGGATTTAGAGAGAGAATGATGTTGGTGGTTGAGTCAGCAGTTGACGCGCGAAAAGTTTCTTAAATCAAAATAGTGACACGCGTGGATTTGTGTGACATCTTTTTGAAGCTGAGTTACTGACTGGTGAATTGGACTGAAATTTGTCCTTTTATTTGTTTTGGGAAGTCAAAGTAGGCTCCAGCGAGCTTGGCGAGAAATAGATTTTCGACAATCGATACACATTTTGGTGTCGTCTCGACCAATAAAAAGTCGAGTTTCGCAATGTGAGGTGTTGATTGGTTAAAACTGATTCTAATGGAAGAGTGTATTTTTTACGGAGGTGAGTAGAAAATATGGACGATTCTATAAGGTTGAAGAAAATTTATTTTTATCATAAGTAACAAATTCTTGATTATTGCACTGCTTGTCTTCCGTATTTCTTTATTTTCTCGCTCCTTTTTCGGGGAAGGGTAGAATTACAGTATTTTTATTTGTCCTTTGGCCTCACAAGCTACCGAGCGTAAATAAAACGTTATTTTAATCCTGTTTTAAGTAAAAGGTAAGCATTACTTTTAGAAAATCCAGTTAGTAAATCCTTAAATTTACTAACACACTACGAAACACATCACTAGAACAAATATTGGATTTTAAAGAGAATTTTAAACTTGTCTAACAATTTTTCGTATATAATGTCGGTTCAGTTAGTAGATAAGTGACGAAAAAAGTACTAATGCTTTACAAATGCCTGAAAAATATATTTATATATGGAAATTAATTTTTCTTTTGGTTCGGATTATTTCCTATTTCAAATAGAGCTGAAATCTAGGCTCAAAAAAGGCATTTAATTTATTTAAAATTATTTATAACTTTTTTTGCCTTAATTTTTTTTAGAACGTATGACATTTAATTACCTATAATTTTGGTTTGGTAGACCTTTTTGGTGATGATACCCCACGTTGTGACTTGTTATATTCAGTAAATAAATTAAGTCAGTTAAAAATGATTTTCTAATTTAATGACTAATTACATTGCTAAATTAAAAAAAAAAAGAAAAAAAGAAGAAATACATTTGTTAACTTGTAAAATTTGCGATATGCAAGGGTTAAAAAAGATAAGTGATTGAATGGAAAATGGTGGTTGATGCCAGAAATATTCGGACAGAGTTATTTCCCTTGAACGTTCCGATCACAAAGTTGACATACGTCGGTGAAGGCCGGGATTTTGTACTTTCTCTTTTATCCGCTAATGTTAGTAGATAAATAATATCTACAAAAGTGGAGGAAAAAAGAAGCGCTCTTCTTATCGAATGAAAATCAGAGCAAAATGACTTTTAACAACAACATTTCACACGTGTTTTGTGGATCTCCGTTCTGGGTATGTGCGATTTTTTTCTCTCCCGTGATTCTTCTTTGCTTTGCTCTTTCTCCTTTTCTTTTCTTTCGCGTAAAAATTAAAATTACTTAATCTCTTTTAAATGTTGTATTTAAACTTGGTTTTTTTATAATGTTTTTTTTTATGTGAATCTAAAGTTAAAAACGAAAAAACAACATACATTTTAAAACCCGGAAAAATATTTCTTCATTTTTATTTTTTTTCAGGGATTATATAATATATATATATATATATATATATATATATATATATATAAATAATAATGAGCCCCCACAAGAAAAACGTAAATAGAAAAAATATCTACCGACAATTTAGTTTGGTTCAGAGTTTAAAAAGAAAGAAAAAAAGAGCTTTCAGCCTTTTTTTCTTTATTTCGCGCGACATTGCGGCAATAAATGAATCAATAGAATTTTTTTAATTAATTTATTTTTATATTTTCGTGCGTGTTTTATTTTCTATTTAAATATGTCATTCAACATTTTGAACTTTGTTTACACTTTTGTTTGAGTTTTGAATATCTTGGCTTAGACAAAAAAAAATGTGAATATCTTTTTTTCGTAAACCTTGAAAAAAAATGTATTTATTTTTCTTTTTGTTACTATTTAAATTCGGTTTACTAAAAAATGTATACATTTTTTTTAATAAAACTTTAGTTTAAACACTAAGTGTTGTTAAAAAAATATTTAATTTTTAAGCAACAGGCTACGCAACTAATTAGTAACTATTATTATTATTATTATTATTATTTATTAGTAATAAATGTAATTTCTGTTCTTTTTTTCGTGGCAGCACTGTGACGAAATAAAAACCATTTTTCTTTCTTTAATTTACAATTTAAAATATTTTGTTAGTCATGTGAAAAATCTTTCAGTTTTTGTTTTGCTTAAAAATCTCAATGTCGACGATTAATAAATTGCTTTTTTTTTTCTTTAATAAGATCGCAAATCATTTATCGATCCTCTTATCAGATTATCAGTTAATTTGATTCTAAAAATCACCACCTTGTATTTCATTTCCTTATGATCCATGAAAGAACACAATGACATTTTTTAAATTCACCATGTACAATTAATTTAAGTATATTAAGTTTTTAATAATGTTGTCAAAGTTCGTCATAAAATTGCATCATAAATTCTTTAAAAAGACATTTTCAAAGATTGACTGTACATAAAAAAAAATAAAAATGATTTCAAAAGTCGCCTACTTTTTTATTCACATGGCAAATTTCGAACGAGCTAAAAAAAAAAATGAATTAAAAAAAAATAATAAATACTTCGGTCTTTAACTCTCCTCTTAGTCTTAATAAACATTTTGATGATGACAAAATTTTGTTATTTTTATTTAGTTTGGGGCCTTTTTTCATCATGCTATGCTGTTTTGTTTGGGGTTTTTTTTTCCGCGAAAATGTGAAGATACCGAGGCAAATATAACTTGCTTTTTAAATTCAAACTAAAATTTAAAATAAAAAAGCAGGTGAAAGAAAGAGTTATTCACTCAAACTGTTCTAAATAATTAATTAAAAAATAAAAAAACAATGCTTGATGTTTATTTTTAATAAAAGAAAAAAAACTATTAAACGCCGACGTAATTTAAAGTCAAACTAAAAAGTAACTTTGTATTTAAGAATTGATGCACGCGGTAAAAATGGCGGTTTATTGATATTGAAAATTACAGCTTATTAGAACATTCTTTGCACCGGTTAAAGCAACCAAAGAAATGCTCTTAAAATTGATTTTAGAAGCTGCAGTATAGGTGTTCTTTAAATTTTTCCTGAAATAGAATTATGTGAAATTTAATTTATAAAACGGTTACGTGAGATGCGCTGAAAAGTTTTCGGCCCGGCACTTGTCCTCCCCAGACACGAAACGTCACCATCCCGGCAACAGATTATTATTATTATTATTCGGGGTTTGGAAGAATTTCCTTTCCAACCTGTTATCGATCATTGCAAAATAAAATGTAAAAACTACTTACGTCAAGTAAGTCACTTATTCTTTGAATTGAAATATAAACAGGATTTTAAAATTAATTATGAATAATTATTCCGTCAGTTGAGTAAAAAAAATGTCTTTCTTTATAAAGTTTACGTCATTGAAAATAAAAACAATGTCTGAACAAAAAAAGTTTAAAAAAACAGTAACAACTTTACTTGTGGCCTTTTTATGAACTTATTGTTGTTGTTTTTTTATGAATTAATGAACTTAAAACCGTGAATGAACATTTTTACGCATTCTTCTGTGTTGTGTCCCTTCATGACATAGGCAGTCATGGCTCTCCACAACTTCCTACATCTTTGTATTTCTTAACAATGTTTGTCATTAGTTTTACTTACTATCCATCTTCTATTCCTTGTTAATTTTCATAATTTGAATTCCCATAAAAAAATTATTTCTCAAGACCAGAGAAAAACAAAAAAATAAACTTCTTTTTCTTCATGCAATGTTTTTTCACTTTTTTCCCAAACAGTTTTTTATTTTATTTTTTATTTTTTTTTGCTATTATTTTAAAAATATTAGCTTCACAAGAAGATTAACCTAAATTTTGAGAGATTGATTTATTTTTTGTTCAAGGGCAGTTGGTAAAGGTTTTAAAAAATACCTCCTTAGGGGGGGGAGTCGTTGTTTTTTGTTTCCCCATGAAAGGAAAAAAAATTCTTCTTTTGGTTCTTGGCTCGGAAAAAGTCACAACTTTAAGTAATTATTTTAATAAATAAAACTTGAATAAAAATGCTTCATTAAGTAATAATAAATAACCTGCGGATAAGTCAGTCAGAAACCAAAAGTAATAAAATTTATTACCCTAAAAATGTGGCTTTTTTTCTTCACTCTTCGCTTCAGTAATAGTATTTTTTTACTTATTTTATTACTGTTACAATTAAGACATTTTTGACTTAACAAGACCAAGAAAGAAAAAGTACAATTACTTTTTTTTCTTCTTCGTCTTAAGTCATAAACTTAAAAGTGAAAATTACTCTAAATTTTTAAATCAAAGTGTTCAGTGTGGTAATAAAATAGGCACATCTCATCTCCCCTCTCGCTTGTAACCATCCATTAAGCGGCGCTAAAAAGCTGAATTAGTCACATGATAAACTTCTACTCATTGTCATTGAATTGCATCCAGGTACGAAAAAATGTTAAAAAAGCTGTTAAAATCTGTAATTTAAAAAGTAAAAAAAGTTTTGTTCCTTACTCTGTGAATATTACTTTTTTTTTTTTTTTTTAATTTTTTTACCTGAATCCTAACAAAAAAAAGGTGTGATATTTAAAAGAAAAAAATGTGTGTCGAATCGAATTATATTTTTATTTATTTTTTAAAAATTTCGGATCAATTGTCGAAAACTTGTTTTTAAATTTTGTAACATTTCGCAATAAAGGCTTCTTTTTTTTCCTTAAAGATTGCGTGAAATGAACGCTGACGAAAAATGGCGCCATAATGAACCACTGGGATGGGAGGCTAAGAAGTTTGCAATATTAAAAACAAAAAAACAAATATCCGCCTACACAGATAGACAGACAAAAGGTTATTTACATATGGGTTAGCAGCACTTAAGCATCAATGCTATATTTTTATTAGACACCCACACACACAACATTGTATATATGTGAATTATTTGTAACATGAAGTAATTAACACTGTAAGAATCTATTATAAAGTCAGTTTTCTCAATTTAATTATTATTATCAGTAAAATCTTCATGATATATGAGCAATCTATTGCATAAGTTTCACTTAATAATATCAGTTTTTGTTAGGCATATTTACATTAACTTGTGTATGATTTTATTATGCTGCTTAAGGTTTATTGGGATGGAGCTTAATCATTTCAACCCAAGCAAGGCAATAAAGCCACTAAGACACAAGAAATGCAGAAAACTTTCAAGAGAGAACATTAAAAGGCCAGTTTTCAAAATGGCGATTGCTGTTTCATTTAAACTTTGAAGATTGTAGTTAACAGAAAAGCAGTAAGCCAGAAGAGTCACACAAACATATAAGAGAAGAAACTATTATCATAGGACTTATGCTTACACTTAATGATTTCAACAGTAAAGTCGAGTTCTAGTTAAAAATTCAATCTGCACTTAAATTCATAAAGTCAAGGTACCAAAGAATAAAGTAATATTTATTTTGTTTTAATAAAAAAAAATGTGGCACAAGGCCTAAAGGGGAGATAGGAGAAGGCTGATCTTCAATCTGTCTTATTTTAAACCTAGCTAGCCATGATTAGTGACACAAACATACTACAGTATTCCTTACAACAAAACAACAAATTCTTACTTACCATTCTTACTACAGGCACCATAATACATCAAAGTCTTTGTTGTCCTAACTAGTTCCCATATTTACATTTTTTTTTTTTTTTTTTTTTTTTAGGTGGGGGAGGAGTTTAAAATAGCAACATTTAAAAAATAAAACCTCAATGGATATTTACAATAAATACAATTTATATACAAGAAACTAAACAAAATAGTGTTAGTAATACCCCCACCCCATCCTTAAATGTGGCAGAAAAATCAATTAACCGGACAAAATTAATTCGGTACTAGGTAATTAATAGCAATCATTTGACCAACCTCTGACTCCGACATGCACTCATCCAAGCACAAAAACAAATCCTGACATCTACCAGAGAACTGACGTCTCTATCACCTAATGAGGGTGAGGAGAGTGGAAGAAAGAAGTTTATCAAAGCAATTGCCATGAAAGTATTTATAGAAAAGGCAATGGAGAAGGTTTTTTTTACAGCCATGCCAGGGCCAGTAACATTGCAGATTCTTATTTGGATTCTGTCAAGAATCTCTCCATACATGGCAGAAACACCAGGCCAGATATGGCAGCAATATATGATGCATAGGCAAATGATCGACTGTACAAGATAAATTCTGCTGAGAAAAATTGTTTGACATGGCACAGTGAACTAACTTTCCTGGCAGTAGAGATAGCAATTGATTCAATCTACTATCATTCTACTTTCATGTCTGTGGGAAAGTTTAGCCTGAGGGTGGCGTAATCATGTGTTGTAAGAATGATATAACCCCTGAAGGGAAACAAGATATGTTATTGAGTAATGGCAATGAGATGTTGAAAAATGTGAAAACTTGAACAAATCAATCAAAAGAAACATGGAAATTATTAACAAGAACTCGAAAAATGGCTTTTAAAAAAGATTTAAGAAGAATTCGGAGGGTAGTAAGCAAGTGAATTGACTAGCAGGAAAATATTTGAAGAAACTGGTATTGCAAATGGAAGCAGAGGAAAGGAAGAGACAGAATATTACGGACAATGACTAGAGACACGGTAGCAAAAATAGCTACCACCTTTTAACTTACATTATTCGAACTGTTATCCTCATCTTCATTGCCATATTCACAGCATTTCCGCCGTTGTACGCCCCAGTCTTCTTCAGATGATTGGAATTTTGAACCAAAACCCTTTATTTCGTCCACCGGAGTAGATTGTTCTAGTTCCACGTGCCATGCCTCTTCCAGATGTCTCGATACCAAACTGTAGCAGTGGGGAACCAAAAAACTTGGAGAGTTGAGTTAAAGGGAAATAACTGAGACATCTGGAAGAGGCACAGCACATGGAACTAGAACAATCCTGTCACCACAAATGCAAAGCATTATTGAAAGTTCTTCGGCAAGGCATTTTTTGAGTAGGAAATGTCACAACCAAGAAATTTTAAGTTAGAGCGTATATTCCATGCAAGACAAAGCTCCTTAATCTGCAAAACTGACTGTTGTCCACTTTGCTAAAAAAAATGATTTCAAAGATATAAAATGATTGAAATTGCCCAAAACTTTTCAGATATTAATCCAATAAAAAACCTGTGGTTCATCTTTAAGTGATATAAGAACAGAAAATAATATTCCACCAAATACTATCACTGGCAAACAAAGAAAACCGAGTAATTTTAAAGTTGATACAGTACAAAAATTAACAAGCTCAAGGAATAAAAGACATCATTAATCTTTTAACCCTTGAGTTAACTTTGGGATTATTGACATTCTATAAACATTAATTTATGGAATGTCAATAAGCCCAGATTAATATGCAAAATAATAATTTATTCAGGTTTGATAAATATTATGTCAGTCAAATATATTTTTCTATAGCTGATATCTTTTGGATTTATTCATAAATAAAAGTGTATGTTGTAATTTGTTTTCACAATAAAATCTATTTTCTCCAAAACATTTTATTAATATTTCTAACCTGTTTATGCATGGTGTCAAACTAACTGGACATGGTCTTAATCAGCTCCAAACACCAAGACATCCAACCCACAGGCTACAATGAAGCTCACTGCACCGTAAAATCTTCAGGTATATATTTTCATTAACTTTAGTAATGTATGTTGAGAAAATTATTCTCCGATTATGCTTGTAGGTTCACTCCCCCATTGCACTAAAAAGGAAAGGCGGTGGGTAAAGACTTTTGAGGTGACACTGACTGGTACGTGAGGCAAGAACCAGAGCAAAATAAAAATTATTTAACTTATTTAGAAAACTGTTATGCAGCGGGGTGGGGGGTACATACGGCTGAGAACAATTCTTTTCATGGATGAAAAACATCCAAACGGCTGAAAGAAACAGGTTGACTGATTACCATTTAACTACCTTTCTTAAAATAAAGGCTAGGGAGTAATGGATAGCGGCTCAGATTGAGGAATCAGAGAGCCGCGTTCGAATTCCATTCGGATCCATTACATTCACCTACGTGCGAATACCCTTGGGAAAGGTATGAAGCCTCTTCTTCTCCCCTCAGCTATGTGTAAATAGCAGGACAGACCGGGTTCTTTAGCCTTGGATGGCAACTGGTCTACTGCAGAAAGAAATGGCAACCTTACTTCAGGATAGAAATCTGCCCCGTCAGTCATGTATCAAAAGATACATGATCGCCTAAGCTTTTATCACACATGGCACATAACCGACTGATCATAAAAGCAGATATTGACAATATCATAAAAGGAAAATAATGACAAAAATCTCATTGAATTTATTTTATTCTTATATATATAATTTTTTGTTTTTTTTATGTCAATAATGCAATATTTTAATTATATACATTTATTAAAATTTGATATTCACAATGTTTTGAACTTTTTAAAAGCATATTTATATATAAAGTACTTTTGTGGCCTGGTGAATATACTTAAATTTCTAATTTAGCCCATTAGGAAAAAAACAGGTTGGACAACACTGGATTAGAATATTTTTGTATCGTTACAAAAAGTTTGTAGTCTCTCTATCATGGTACAAATATATGGAGGTCCAAGCGTTAGGCCCTGCCTAACTCTCATGGCCCGAGCCTAATGTATTGTCTAAATATTGTGGCCCAAGCCTAATGTATTGTCTAAATATTGTGGCCCAAGCCTAACACATTAGACTATATTTTTGTATCATAATAAATAACTTAAAACTCTACATTGTGTTAACAAAATATTATAATCTAATGTCTTAGGCTTGTTCCCCAGAGTTGATTAAGACCCCAGGCCCAATTGGTCAGTCGTCATGCATAAATAAATTAAGGATAGATTTTACAAGTTGAAACGCACATAAAATATTGCTTGTGTCAATACATCTTGAAAATATTGCAAACATTATTTGAGAAGGAACTGACTTGAATTGTTTACTGGATCTTTTAAAATCATTTCACCCCAAGCAAGGCAATAAAAGCCACTAGGATGCAAGGGGTTACTGAGAGTGAAAGAAATGGGACAATAAAAGCAGATTCTTAGAAACAGAAGATGATGATTGACATAGCATTAAAATTTTTGAAGATCATAGCTTTGTAAATTAAAACTCATCTGGAAACGGATGAATGTGTAGTGTAAAAGTGGAATTGGCATTCCACATTCAGATTCCTGTCTTGTCTTTTACATTCACTTTTACACAAATTCCCTCAGCAAAGACCTGAATCCATCTTTTCACCCTCCAGGTGTGGGTTAAATAGCAATGTAGCCTAGGCTCTCTAGCCTTTATTAATCTAGGAGAAGAATGATCTTGAATGCAAAGCCATGGAGAAGACAAGGAAACTATTCCAATATTAGTGTACTCATGCCATCAAAAATGACGGCAATTATTACAAAGTTTTTAATCATGGGATGAAACAAAAATTTTGAAACAATGTATTCAGATTCAATAAAGCGGTGATAAAGAATTCACAACTAAAATAGAGGCCAATGAACCATTTAATTAATCCGTTCCCTTTATAGTTTTTAGATGTTCAGTGGTATCCATGACTCATTGATTACTCCTGGATATTATATAAATCACTTTTTACTCAATATCTTTATATATATTTAAAAAAAAATTGTGTTTCATATAAGTTTTCTTCTCTTGGAAAAAAAAACAATTAGCAACAGAATGACAAAGATGGCAAAAAAAAAATATTTCAAGACCATGTTGAAGCAAGACCATCACTTAATTCACAAAGGTATCTGAGTGCCTCACATGAAAGGCTTGAACAAATAAGACTACAGTCTAAGAAAACTGAGACGAACTGATTAATTAAACAGTTCATTTTGTTTGGGAACTAATTTTGTCTATGCAGAAAAATAGTGTATTTGTATAGATTATTAAAATGACGAATGGAAGTAATCATACATAAAGTTAAGTTGATTTACTTCCCTTCCCACTACAGATGGGACAGGAAATATATAAATAAATACACATTAATAATTATTATATGGTTTGATGTTTCCAAAGAACTTATGGCTAATGACAGATAATAAATAGTCAGGGGGGAGCTATAATTGCCTATATCCTGAAGTGATATGGCATAAAAAAAAAATGAAAGCTTATAAGTGCCAATCAAGTGACTACTGTTTTTTTTTCCTTTAAAGTATTAGTCAGTTTTAAAGCTGATTAGTAACTCCTCAGTAAAAATTTAATACAATTTATTTTTCTCTCACATGCTTGAAAACTTAGTTTTACAAGCATTTATAAGGACTTCAAGGTTGAAATGAAAGATGTATGTAAAAAAAAAACACTCTAACTCTGTAAAGAAAATGTGTTCCTTCTTTACATCCATAAATTGAGAAAGGTATGAATCCATCTCTTCTCCCTCCTCCAGCTATGGGTTAAAAAGTAGAACTTGTATCTAGAAAAATAATTGTTATTCTCAAAAAAATTCTGTTAATGCCATAGTAAATATTGCATTAACAGTTTAAAAAAAAAATTATTCTTAGGTATGGGCTTTAAATAACCAACAAAGGACTGATTCTTACATTACATTCACTTAAGAACAAATTCCCTTTGGGAAGGTAAGAATTCATCTCTACTCCCCCATTTATGGGTTAAATAGCATTACTTATATTGGGGGAAAAATCATTATTCTCAAAAAATTGTTAGTGCAATATTCACTTGCAAAAAAAATTATTATTCTTACAACCCAAAATATATTCCAGCTTTAAATCACCCACAAAGGGTTGATAAACCATAAAAAAAAATCAGTCATTGATGAATTGAAAGTTGCTGTTGTTTGTCAGCAGTAATGTCTTAATGTAGTACAAGTTTATAAAAACTTCTGCTCTCAAAGTACAAGTCTAATCGAAATCTTCCTGTTTTTAATTTCATTTTTTTCTCTAACATTTAAAGAGTTCTTTGATTTACGAGTATTTCAATAAGAAAAGCAGTAATAAGATGAAGTTAAAAGTTAGTGATCAACTAATAATAGTAAACATTTCATCTAAAATAAAATAGAAAAAATCTTCAGTATCTGTTTATATTTCTGAGATGAGGTATTATGTACCGAATTTACATTATTCGGACTATTGTCCTCATCTTTGTCGCCATGTTTATCACAACGTTTTGGCCGTTGTATGCTCCGGCCTTCTTCAGGTGGTTGGAATGTCAAACTGATCCCTTTATTTTGTTCACTTGGTTAGACTGTTCTAGTTCCACATGCCATGTTTAATGGATGTCAGTTATCTCCTGTTAATTCCTGTCTCCAAGTTCTCCACTCACACTCTTTGGGTCCTATCACTGAATCTAACCAACACCTTTATCCACGGTGCCATGTGTCCTTGAGGATATCTGTGTATTAATTTCTCGGTATTATAAACCTAATGTCTTCAGCAACTATTTTTTTACCAGTGCTCATATTGCAAGTTTTGCTGTTATCGCTTTTCTCTGGTACTCCTTATTACTGGTTCCCATATTGTACTCATTTCTATGCTTGGTCGGCTCAGGAGATTTTTGTGGCCTAGCATATGTGCTGATTCCTTAAGTTTACGAATTTTTGCAATGGTGTTCTTTGTCTATGATATCAACCTGATCCCACAGAGGGTGGTGATCTCCCTTTTCTCTCCATATGTGGTCAGCCACGCCTGATTTTTCTACTTCCCCTCGTGTTAATCTTGTTACATATCCTATTTTATGCTTCAGATACCAGCTGAAATTTTTAAAATTTGTTTCCTGTCATTGTCATGACACTTAAGGATTGCATTCTGACACACGTAACATGATAATCTGAATCTTGTTGATCAAGAAGTTGCAACGGTCGTATACAAATTACAATACTACGCACGGCAAAAATATTCCCACAAGAGCACCCTTTGTTGTTCTGTATTGTCCAGAAATGTACTTTTAATGACATGAATTTAACTCCCTTTTAAGGAGTGCACAAAATAAAGTTCTCGTTTAACCATTTTGTGTTCAAAATTTGATTAAGAAGAATCTATTTTCAAAAAGATTTTCTCAAGTAGAATGTTTTGTTAATTTTAGTCCTGAAAACAAAAGAAAATAACATCTTTGTTTCATTATACTTTTTATTATTAGCATTTAAGAAAGTTAAAAATGCAACTCTGGTGCTCCTGCTATATATTTAAAGATTCTTGATAAACTCCAAAGTGTTTACATTAGTCGGACTATTGTCCTCATCTTTGTCGCCATATTTGTCACAACGTTTCGGCCGTTGTACGCTCCGGCCTTCTTCAGGTGGTTGGAATTTCGAACCGAACCCTTTATTTCGATCACTGGGGTAGACTGTTCTAGTTCCACGAGCCATGTTTGATGGATGTCAGTTATCAGTTATCTCCTGGTAATTTTCCCTCTGAAAGTTCTCCACTGCCTGAACCGGGTATTGAACTCACACTCTTTGGGTCTGTCACTGGATCTAACGAACACCTTTATCCACTGTGCCATGTGTCCTCAAGGACACATGGCACAGAAAGTCCTTGAGATACCCATACTGTTTCTTACAACGTATCTTTATGAGTAATCTTTTTTTGAGGATGGTAGACATGAAAAGGAAGAAAAGGAACAGACTTTGTTTCAAAAATGATATGAGAGTGGCACTTGCCAAGGTGAACATTTCTGAACTTGTCTCTGAAAGGCAACAACAAAAGTCACATTGACTTGCAGTAAATATTCATTGAGTTATATCTGTCTAGATTTCTGAGATGAGGTATTGTAATTATTAACATTGTTCGGGCTGTTTTCCTCATCTTTATTGCCATATTTACGTGAATATTGCCATATTCACATGGATATGGAAATAAAGATGGCAAAAACTCAATGATTTACATTGTTCGGACTGTTGTCCTCATCTTTATTGCCATATTCACAGTCTATATTTCTGAGATGAGGTATTGTAACTATTTACACTATTTACATTGTTTGGACTGTTGTCCTCATCTTTATTGTCATATTCGTGTGAATATGGCAATAAAGATGAGGACAGCAGTCTGAACAATGTAAATCATTGAGTTTTTGTTTTTGTGTGAAAGTCACGTTTTGTTGGTTTTGTTCTTTGAACATAGTGTCTTTCGGTGCAACCGATGCATTAATAAAATTTAGACCTATGTTTTGAAGAGATCCTATTTTATTTTTCCAATTACAAAGGATTTTGTGAATGCAAGGATGAAACTTATGGGGTTCAGCATCTCCAGTAAGGTTTAGGGACCACTAGTTTATAGATAGATTTTGGTTAGGGATATAATACCTCACAAAGTTCTCACACAATATCATAAATACATTATAAATCTCATACAATTTCAGGTTTGGGTATACTTCTGCATCATATGTTTCATTATCTCCAAAATTATTGTACCTTTTTCAAACTCCTTGGTTTCTGAAAAATTGGTCTTTCAAGTACTTAATCATCTTTTGACCAGTTTCCACCATTCCATGGCAAAAGAAACAATAGAATTTCAGCCTCAGTGCCCAGTTTGTTCAGCAAAACTATTAGTTTCGTCAACTACACAATCAATGATCCACTTGTTGATAAAAAGACTGAAGAAATCAAAAGTACTCGTATCTGTTGGGTCTGCATCAATTGTCATTCCTGGATTTCTTTTGAATTGGAAACGTAGTGATGGTGGGAGTATGCGGTTGTCCAACAACACATAGCACCACCAAACTCTATTATCCGTTTCCTCTTTGCTGTCCTCACTTGAAGGGGAATAATCATTGTCTTACAAACTGATACAGATCAGACATATCTAAGCTTCTTGGGGAAGCTTCATATTCTCTTGAAGTTGACATTTAGTGTGTAATTTCTCGAAATAAAAACGTAAAAATCAAGTGTGGAAGCCAAAAAAAAAGCACCTGACTGCATTGACTGCTTGAGGAAAACTAAAAAACAGAAACACCTTGAAATACCTGAGCAGTGGCTAACACCTCTACCAGATGCATGAGTTGACAATTGGACTCTTTTCAAGCTCAGAAGGGCATAAAAAGAAATCAAGGTCAACATATAAACACATCTGTAGCTGGTTTTTGAACATTGTTTTGGATGTGTTTATTCATCCGTGTCTGAAAAAGACACATTCAGTAAAAACCTATATACACGTCTAGAGAAGGGGGTTAAACACTTTGATCTTCCATTCCTTTCTCTCTAGCCAAATCTTCATCTTGCAGACATTTTTCTTAATTTTAAAATAATTCTACAATTCTGTTATTTTATTTATGGTAACTAGGTTTTTGGAGATTTCCATCGTTCACTATTGTGTCTGAAAAATGCTATTTTTATCGCAGCTGGCATAACTTCTCAGCATTTTGGCTCGGATCAAATTAAAGTATTTGTTCTTAACAGCTTTATCTGATTCTCTCTCTTCCCTTCTATCTTCCTTCCTTTCTTTCATTTTCTCACTGAAACCAAGTAGTGTCTTTTGTCCCCTCTTTGCATGCAATCAAAATGGAATAGTCCATTATTTATGAGGTATTGGCTGGGCATAACGGTCATGCCAACTAACGAGGGGAGGGACAAGCAAAATTATAATAGGATTGTGTTGGGAGGAGATTATTTAGCTTGGTCTGCACTACAGAGTATCCCGATCAAGACTAAAGTGGTGGGGGCTTATAAGAAATTGCTATCTTCATCTTTCATAGTCTTTTATTTCCAGTAAAAGGCAATTGCCTATTTTTCCTGTACTTGACCAGCACAACCAGGCATCAGTTCTATGACAATGCTGCAGAAAAAGGGTTAATAATTATTGAAATTTCTTCATCTAATAAAAAATAATGAATAAAACTACTTGAGAAAATAAAGCTAGTTTTCATTCTTACTATAATATTCATGCTGACCCATTCTTCTTCAAAAGAGCCAGTACAGCCAGGCAATAATCTGCAAAAACTGCAACAGTAAAACTCTTAATGTTAATTTTTTTTTCTTGAATAAATGATTGAACTTATTATAGCTAACTTTTTGCTGCAGTGAAGGCAAAGAATATGGAAAATAATTTCCTTGCTTAGCAACTTTTAACAGTTTATACCAAGCAGAATTGAAGCACGTGATGATAGACAAAGTACTTGTGTGTGTGTGTGTGTGTGTGTGTGTGTGTGTGTGTGTGGCATAACAGTTAATGAAATCAGTGAACAGAGTTCAAACTCCAGAGTAGTTTGTTGTATTCACTTTTATACAAATTCCCTTAGGAAAGGCATGAGTCCATCTCTCCCTTTCCCCAGTTATGGGTTAAATAGAAGAATAGATTGGTTTCTCTAGCCTTGGTTGACAACTAGACTAATAGAACTCTGAATTCTAAACCATGGAAAAGACAACAGGAAACCACTCCACTATCTTTCTCAAGAAACCTTGGTAATTCACAGATAAAGAGGAATCTGTGGAGGGCCATGTTCACCTATGTTCTGAGGGGACCTGGCAATATAAAAAGGAAAATGACAACTATAACAATTATAAACAAAGAAAATTGTTGAACTGCAAAGTGATATCAATTCTCCTATATGGCAGTGAATGCGAGACCATTTTCTCACAGATCAAGTGGAGACTTAAAGCAACAGAGATTGGATTCTACCGATGAAGACTAAGAAGAATGCTGTCAATGAAACATGTAAGTAACGAGGAAGTCTTAAGGAAAATAGGAACAAGGAAATTTATACTTTCTATGATGCCTAATGAGAAAAGAGAGCTCAGAGAGTTTAACACGCTCAGGATATATTGAAGGCAAAAGAATGGGGGGGAGGCAGCTGCCGGTTGAGTTCAGTGATCACAAATAGCTAAAGTTTGTGATCTAAATAAGCTAGATAAAATCTTAATTATGCCTTGCTACCAATTGTAGAGTAATGGATAGTGGCTCTGATTGAGAAATCAGAGAGCCGAGTTCAAATTCAAGTCAGATCCATTACATTCATTTACGTGCTAATACCCTTGGGAAAGGTATGAATCCTCTTCTTCTCTCCCCAGCTATGGGTAAATAGGACAGACCAGGTTCTATAGACTTGGATGGCAACTAGTCTACCGCAGAAAGAAATGGCAACCTACTGCGGTGAAAAAAGATCTGCTTAGTCAGTAATGTATCAAAAGATACATGATCACCTAAGTTTGTATCACGCATGGCACCTGACCAATTGTTAATTAATCTTACCATTGTTCTTTGTCTATCTTTCCAACTTGGTAACATTTAACTAAATATTTGTTTCAGCATTACCTACAAGACACACCCTAAATAATTTAGGGATAAGGAGAATCATTTTATATGATCCCAATATATGGATGGTGGGGGTTATATACAGATTTATAAAGGGTGTTTCATTAAGAAGGATCAAAGTCGGCAGTAAATAAATCAGTGTTATTGGTGAAAATTTATTTATTTCTCTATTGGATCATGTTATTTAAATCATGGCAATTATGTGTGAAAAATAATATAGCCCAAATGTCTGCCAAAACTGAAAGAAAAAGAAAAAATCATTAGAAGCTTAAACTTGATTCACATTTAAAATTGGTCCAAGTTATTGAAAACACCCTTTAAAAGCTCCAAGCTTTGTTAGCGTGTCATTTAGGGCTTATTTTTTTATCATGAGACTTATATTCTAAGCATGAAGCAAAATTTTTTTTTTCTTTTTTTAAATAAATTTCACCGTTCTCAAATTTTGAAATAACATTTTATTTTGCAAAAAATCCCTGCCCTTTGTAAATTTGTACATATATAAAAATCAAGTCTTTGAGATGGTTATTGCTCTGTAAAAATTAACAAATTAAACAGAACCTAAAATTTTAATATTTGAATATTTTAACATCCTGCACATGTCTTGTTATTTTTAGCTTCACAATGAAGACCTGTTGAAAGCAATGGGTTTGTTCCGTCACCCTTCTTTGTTGCCTCCTCTGTCGCCAGTATCACTTTGTGTGAATATATTTTTTTAATTTTAATAAGTAATTTTAGCTAAGACTGTTTTCAGGTTTAGCTATTTCTCAATTGCTAATTAATCTTGCAACACCTTTCTCTCTTTGTGTTTCTAACTTGGTAACAGTTTCTCTCATTCCTTCATGGTAATCTCATCTTTTTTTTATCATGGGGGAGTAATTTCTCTCACTTAATAACAGCGATTAACCTACTTGATGAGTTTACAAAAGTATAGATGAATAACGACAAAGAATAGTGTGAAATGTTACTGGGAGTTATGAAGAGACCTGACTGCTCACATAATGAAGGGACTTAACACATAAATGATTACCATATTTGACGGCATATAAGACACACTTTCTTTACTAAAAAATATCTTAAAATTCCCCTGCATGTTATATGCTATATGTAAGTTTAAAATTCGCAGTAGTTGGCCAAAATTAGCTACCTGGCAACTCTTATTAGCTAGACTTAAACATGAAGGAGCAATGGACCATGTGAATGGCAATGCCTGATCACGACCTTACACTTACAGAAAGAATTTAAAAAAAATAAACAGCATTGCACAAGTCAGTAAACGGGTGAAGCAAGCTAGGGATAATATTAGACCAGAAATTGTTGTGAAATCTTTTAAAAAGCGTGGCATTAGTAATGCTCTCAATGGGACGGAAGATGATGCATTATTTAACAACGATGATAGTAGTATTGAAAATGAGTATCAGAGTTTTGATAATGAAGACTACGAATTTTATGGATTTGAAGATGAATAAGATTTTAGTGGTAACTGTACTGTTTTACTTAATTGTAATAATTGCTTGATTTTTATTTTACCTTTGGATATAATAAAGTTTTTATAGGCTTGTGTTCGTTTTTCCTATTATTTTATTATTGTAATCATGGTTTGTTTAACCAAAATAATACCTCATAAATATAGCCTAGATTGTACCATTGACTCATAATTTTACTAATTACTAATTTTTTTTCTTGATTTTTTTTTTTTTCCCCTGCTGAAATTGGGGTGCATCTTATACACCATCAAATATGGTCATTGTTGAAGTCTTACATTGTTAAATTGGAACAGACTGTAATGTTTATAGAAAGGTAAAAATAAAAGGTTTGTATTATTATATAGAAGAAAATTAATTCCTGCTTGTCATATGTCCAATATCCAATATATTAATTGTTTTCATGTGTAACAATCTGATTTCTCACACATCTTTAGAAGATAAATTCCTTCTATTTATGTCCACTCTGCTGTTGGAATTTCGTAGGAATTTTGTCTCCAGTCCATCTTTGAGTGAAATTTTAGTGTCAGTGCTTTGGCGGATTTATGTCTACAGCTGCCTTTGAATTGGGAAACATAAAAATTTTTTTAAATGATTTTAAATAGTCATAAAAGTAGTCCTTTGAAGATTTGATCATCCATGTGGCTTTGGGGTGGGTCCAGGCGTGAGAGAAGTAGGTAGGTGACCAGAAGAGTTAGAGCTGCCTAACAACCAGTAACAGAAGGACAAGTCGTGAGGAATCGAGAGTCACTGAGGCCAATGAAGTTAGGAAGATAGCAGCCCACTTCTCAAAGCTGAAGGAAGGTTCCCACATTTAAGTGAGAAATCATATTGTTGCTACTACCCAACAAGAATGTCTTGGAAAACAATTGTCTTTCTTTCTTTTTTTGAAAGCGATCACGACCCAGAAGACAAACCTGTGTACACAGCGAGTTGGGTGTATATGTAAATACACTAAACTTTGGGTGTCATCTCGGGTGCAGTGAGTGACAAATGATCGGAGAATGTCGTCACAAAATTTGTTACAGTTTTGCTATGATTGGCAGAACACGACATGTATATATCAGAATTGCAGACTCCAGAGAGGAATAAAATAGTGTGAAATTTGCAGATATGATAGAAAGCAGATTATGAAGGAGAATTATCAACCTGTTGCTGAGTAAATTAAAAAAATTTAGAGTTTATATCTGCTGAAAATGAATAGACTTTGCAATAGGTTGTAGTCAACTAAAAAATGCCAGTTCATCTACACAAATGATTCCCATTCTTTCAAAATTTGCTAAAATCAAGACTTAATGATAACTGAAATTACATGCCAGCTTCAAATAATAGGAAATTTTAAATATAATTTTAAATTAAAAACAATCTATATTACATGGTTTCATGTGATATTATATATCAGAATGGCAGGCTCCAGAGAGGGGAAAATAAAATGAGAAATTTGCAAATGTAATAGAAAGCAAATATGAAGAATTATCAACCAGTCGCTGGTGGTTTGAGTAAATTTTAAAAAAACTTTATATCTGCTGAAAATGAATAGACTTTGCAACAGTTAGTCAGTCAACTCAAAAATGTCAACTCATCTGCACAAATAGTTCCCATCTCCAAAAAGCTGCTAAAAATCAAGACTCAAGGACAACTGAAACTATATGCCAGCTTCATGTAAGACCATTTACTATGAAAATATACAACTACAGAAAATAAATTTACATTTTAAAATCTTATTTACTCTATCAATTATAACTGATTAGTTACTAATGTTACTACAGATGTTTATGTATCATCTTTTGCTATTTGAAACTTGTCACACTGTAAATTTTCTTTTATTACATTTATTCAGATTAAACTTTGTTGCATTAATTTCTTTAACAGCTTTTTTCCCCACTTCTATAGACTAACTCTAAAATCCTAAAATAAGAAAAGAAGCCCAACTTTCCCAGGTGAGAATTGAAGCTGTCATCTTGTAGGGGAGCTGAGTAAATAATTATAAAAAACATTACATTTATATATACAAAAAATACTTGTCAAAAAGAGAAACAGTAAAACTGTGGAAACAATAAAATGAGTATTTGTTATGTGGTGTTGGAGAGATGAGAGACAGAAATATTGAGTAAAATTGTGAGTTTGGGGTCAAATGTAGATCAAATATGGATTGGAATCCGACAGAAGGGTAAGATAAAGAATAAGCAAAGTATATACACTCTCTCTCTCTCTCTCTCCTTTCTCGTTTCTCTCTTCTGTCTCGTTTCTCGTTTCTCTCTCCTCTTTCTCTCTCGTTTCTCTCTCCTCTTTCTCTCTGCTCTTTCTCTCTCCTCTTTCTCTCTGCTCTTTCTCTCTCGTTTCTCTCTCCTTTCTCTCTCTTCTCTCTCTCGTGTGCATTTTGTTTTGTAGATGTGTGTAATGAGTGTCCAGATAATTCAGCTGGAAATATACAAGCCATGCCTAGGGTTTTCTTACCTCAATTCTTTGTTGAGAGCTAAAAGGTATTACCATTATGGCCTGAAAAAGTAAAAGGAGGTGAAATTTTCCTTGAAGTATGTGTTAACTAATTGTCCATGTGAACTGCTTCTCCGATAGTGAGACTGTCACGTGTTTTTTAATTATAATTAAAATTGTTCTAATTATTTTAGACACTATAATTAATTTTTTCTGTAAGCATAACAGTAACACCGTGACAATATAATTATATTTATTTATATTTCTTTATGACAGTCTAAAAAGGAAAAAGTTATTGTAAATAAATAATGAAAAGATACTCTTTCATTTAACTTCACATGCCAAAAATTTTATATGTAAATGGAAAAATCAGGCGTGGCTGACCACATATGGAGAGAGAGAAGGGAGATCACTGCCCTCTGTGGGATCAGGTTGAGATCATAGGCAAAGAACACCATTGGAAAATTCGTAAACTTAAGGAATCAGCACATATGCTAGGCCACAAAAATCTTCTGAGCCGACCAAGCATAGAAATGAATACAATATGAGAACCAGTAATAAGGAGTGGCAGAGAAAAGCAATAATAACAACAAAAATTGCAATATGAGCTCTGGTAAAAACATGTAATGATAACAGCAAAAATTGCAATATGAGCTCTGGTAAAAAAATATTTGCTGAAGACATTAGGTTCATAGTACCCAGAAATTCATACACAGATGTCGTCATGGCACAGTGGATAAAAGTGTTAGATCCAGTGACAGGACCCAAAGAGTGTGAGTGTGAGCACTTAAAATGATTATTTATAAAATGGTTTCATGTGATATTTTTTCTTTCTTCTAAACCAGGAAGTTTGAATCAAACTTTATCACATAAAACCATTTAATATTTTAATATGAGACCGGTAAAATATTCTTTAAGAAATAAAACAACACTATATTGTTGGTGGTGGGGACAGAGATTTTGTTTGTAGTGTAGGAAAGGAAAAAAAAAAATAATTACAATGTTTGTTGAAATATGACCTTTTTCTGATTGGCCTATTATTATCTTGGTCTGTTTTTATCCGGGTTTATTCAGTTATTTCCTGTACTTACTTTTAGAAATGACTATTTTCTTCATGCAGCCGAATACTTAAAAAAACTGATGACGGCAGGGATATAAACTTTTTAACAAAGGAGTGCTTTTGCAAATCAAATTTTTTCTTTCTGCTGTGTCATGGTGAAGGTGAATTAAATGGGAACTTTAAGAGGGGAATGGCATTAAAAAAAAATGAATTAGCACCAATATTCTGAGAATTTAAAAAGATTCCTTGACTTGGTTACTTAGTTCCTCATTTAACTTATAATTATTGCCAGAAACAATTAAACATAAATAAAATAACCAGCATTGCTTTTTATAGCCATTTGTCACTTTTTAAAAGTAAGACATTTTTGCATTTAAGTTAGGTATGTTCAATAATTTGCCAAAAAACAGCATAGCAGGACGAAAAAAAAGCCCCAAACTTAATAAAAAATAAAGTTTTATTTATCCTAAAAAAGTTTATTTAATAATAATTTTTTTTTAATTTTTTATTCCTTTAGTTTTTTGGGTTTTTTTTTTACATCAGCGGTTGCATTATTATTATTATTATTATATTTTTTTTTTTTTTTTTTTTTTTTTTTTTTTTTTAGTTGTAAAACATTAATTTGGAAATTCTTGCAAAAATCAAATAATTGTCAGATTTTTGAAACTTTTAGAACTTATTCAAAAATGAATGAAATTATTTTAGAAATGTTTTTTTTTTTTAGAAAGTTAAAAAAAAATTTTAAATCTGTTACCCCACACCCTGCTACTTAATTTATGAAAACTCAAATATGTGTACGTTTTAAAATATTTTTTGTAAGTCGAGGAGCATTTCTACCCAAAACTTTATCTGAATTGTAAAACTAATTTAGGACGGTATTTAATTAAAAAAACTTTTAATGGCTTTTATGAATAATTTTAAGTAATCGTTCTCTAAGTAATAAGGTTAATCAAAATAAGTGTTGACTAATCTGCATTTTAAATTCACCAATCACAATAAAAGTACATTACTCATATTACATTATTACTCATTTTTATTATTTCTTTTAAAAATACTTTGTTTTGCTTTCAGTTCAAAATTCTAACAACATACTCAACCACATTGTTAATAGTGCAGACAGCTTACTGTCTAGACTATTAACATCCTGCAGGGAAGTCTTTTGTTATTTTTAGCTTCACGATAACGACTGGGACACCTGTTGAAGGCAATGGGTTTGTTCTCTCAACCCATGGCTTTACATTCCTCTTTTTCAGACCAGGTAATTTAATCTCCGTCATCCGTATCGCTTTGTGTGAATTATTTTTTCTAATTTTAATAAGTAATTTCCCATTTTATTTTCCTCTCTCCGGAGCCTACCATTCACCTGAAATATTTTTTTAATTTAAAATTATATTTAAAATTTCTTACTTGAAGTCAGCATTTAGTTTCATTCAGTTGTCATAAAGTCTTCATTTTTCAAAGAACAAACAAACAGAAGCTAAAATTTTAACATTTGCATATTCTAAGTATGAAGTAAATATGTAAACTTGAGAAATAACTAAGACTGAAAAGATTACTTATTAAAATTAAACAAATGTATTTGCAGAAAGCGATACTGGTGACTGAGAGGAGGGAACAAAGAAGGGTAACGGAAGAAACGCATTGCCTTCAACAGGTATCCCAGCCTTCATTGTTAAGCTAAAAATAACAAAACTTGTGCAGGATATTGAAATATTCATTTTCACATCCTGCACAGGTCTTGTTATTTTTACCTCCACGACGAAAATTTAAAATTTTAGGTTCTGTTTAATGTGTTAGTTTTTACAGAGCAATAGCCATCTCCAAGATGTGGGTTTTTATGTGCGTACAAATTTACAAAGGGCAAGGATTTTTTTGCAAAATAAAATGTTATTTCAAAATTTGAGAAAGGTGAAATTTGAATTTATTTAAACTAAAATAAAAAATTTAAAAAAAACTTTGTTTCATGCTTAGAATATAATCTTTATGACAAAAAATTTATGCCCTAAATGACACGCCAACAAAGCTCGCAGCTTTTATAAATCTGTATGTAACCCCCCACCATCCACATATTGGCATCACATAGTATGACTTCCCTTATCCCTAAATTATTTAAGTATGTCTTGTATGTAAATCTGAAACAAATATGTAGTCATGACAGCTAGCTCTAGGTGTTGGAGGGGGGTGAGGGGCTCACCTGTATAGCATCGACTGAACTACCTTTGAAATAATTATGCAGGAGATGTAAGGGCAGTTATATATACAGCTGAGGTTAGGCTTTTACAGTCAAATTATTTTGTATCTAATTTAGCATTATAAGAATTCCTCTACCATTTTAAATATTGGTTACAGTAGGTTTATTCTTATTAATATTGTTGACCATGGACTTTTATTTATGTTTTTAAGATACTACAAAGTTGGCATGGCACCAGATAATACTGTGTAACACCGTGGGCTTTCACAATAAAACCATGTGATTTTTGAGGCCACTCAATGATTTCCAGCTGCATTATAGATTTCATTGATTTGTTCTTTATGGCTTATCAACCTTTTAGGTCAATTATGGATCCCTGTTAATTTCATTCACACTTAAGAGGAAGATTAAAGCAAACCTTTTACATTTCTAATTTAATAAAAAAAAATAATTTGGGTTAAGAAATCCTGGTCTGCAATGCTAATTTTTTTTTTTTTAAGCATAGCTTAGATGTGAGACAAGGTTGCTAACCATTCTACCACATCCAGTTGCCCAACCCTAGTCTGCAATGATGAGAAACAAAAAGAGGTTAAAGTTTGCATTTAAACTCTTTTTTTTTTTTTTTCTTTTTTTTTTTTTTTTTTTTTTTTTTTTGGTGGTGGTGGGGTCAGTACCAAAAATGAGTTTGGCACTCCCCAAAAAACATTGGAAAGAGATCTAGATCACGATTTTCTGATGTTGAAAACTGATATTTGGTGCCTTGCATATAGTGCCAAAAATAGGAATTGATCAATAAACTGAGTATGTTTTAATATTCGGGAATTTATGTTAAAAAGAAAGAATTTTGTCACTGACATTTTTTTATTAGAATTTATACATTAAAAAAAACAAATGTATAAATCCAGTTTCACATGTTTGGGTTTTATTAAAGTTCCAAAAATAGCTTTTTACAATAATAAAAAATACCGAGGAGTGTAAACAGTAATAGTGTCAATAAAAGAAGAAGAAAAAAGTCCTTTTGACCCATTTTTTTTTTTTTCCCAACTGCATTTTTAAAAATTTATCCACATGAAAAGATATTTACTGCATTTCATTTTGCGAAAGTTTTGATGGCTGAATTTTTTTGTGAAAAACCTGATTTTTCCATATCGCGCATGTATTATAGTACCCCAGCTTCTGAGTAATACTATTCTGAGTATCTTAAGATACATGACTGACAAGGCAGATTTTTTCCGCAGTAGATTGCTATTTCTTTCTGCGGTAGACCAGTTGCCATCCAATGCTATAGAACCTGGTCTGTTCTGCTATTTACCCATAGCTGGGGGGAGAAGATGGTTTATACCTTTCCAAGAGTATTAGCACCTAAGTGAATGTAATGGACCTGACTGGAATTCGAACTCAGCTCTCTGATTCCTCAATCAGAGCCACAAACCATTACTCCACCATGCCTCCTGATTCAGCAGAGGGATGCAAAACAGTGGTGATATTTCTAATGTAGTGACTAAGATGCCTATCTTATATCAACAACATGGGGTTTTATAGGGATGACAGTGGGATTCTACCACAAACAAAATGTCCCAGAAGCATTGACAAATCAAAAGAACTGGAAAAAAAATTTTAGAAAAAGAAAATAACCTAAAAAATTCTACTGTAACTAATGCAAAAGTTATCAACTTTCTTGGCCTATTCTTAGATTGTGATTTTAGACAATATAAATCGCATATAAAAAAAATAATAAACAGAGATATCAGGTTATGTGCATAATTGATATAAAAGGTTTTGCACACTATTTACATTGTTCAGACTATCATCCTCATCTTTGTTGCTATATTTATCCCTTAAGGTAGTTGGAATGTCGAACTGGACCCTTTATTTCACTCGCTGGGGTAGACTGTTCTAGTTCCACATGCCATGTCTAATGGATGTTAATCTCCCCTCTCCAAGTTCTCCACTGCTTTAACCAGGTATTGAACTCACACTCTTTGGGTCCTGTCACTGGATCTAACTAACGCCTTTATCCACTATGCCATATGTCCTTGAGGATATCTGTGTATGAATTTCTGGGTATTATAAACCTAATGTCTTCAGCAATCATTTTACCAGTGCTCATATTGCAATTTTAAGGCAGTGGAGAACTTGGAGAGGGGAATTAACAGGAGGTAACTGATAACTGACATCCATTAGACATGGCACGTGGAACTAGAACAGCCTACCCCAGCAAGCGAAATAAAGGGTTCAGTTCAACATTCCAACCACCTGAAGAAGGCCAGAGCATACAACGACCAAAACGTGATAAATATGACAACAAAGATGAGGACGATAGTATGAACAATGTAAATAGCGTACATAATACCTCATCTCGGAAATATAGACAGATACTAAAAGTTTTACACTTAATCAGAAATTGATGGCCATTACAAGTCTAAAGAAAATGAGTTATCACTGTTTCAAAAGCTCAATCAAGGTCATAGTTCACAAATCTGTGTCCCAGTTAATTGTGAAATCTAATCTTTTTATGGAGTGAGTCGCCATGGAAGCAAAAGAAGTAACAGAACTGTCCGAGAAACAGAATTAACAAAGTTTGCAGGGAAAAAAAGAAAAGGAAAAAGGAACAGAGCAAAAATAAAATAATATCACGCAAGCAAAGAAGCCAACAATATATGCAAGCCAAATTAACAGGTAAGAAGGTAAAAAGTTCACAAACTAAGAATTGGCATTGACACACAAAAGCAGGTTCGAACAAGCAAACATGGCGTTCTGACTTCTAGACAAAGCAGATCGGGCTGAGTCATGTCAAACTGCAAACTGGCCGACTTTATTGGCTAAGAAGAAAAAAATCCAAGCCTGCATTTGTGTGCTTTTGTCTATAAAAGGGGAGGAGCAAGTGTTTTGCAGTCATTCCAACTTGGATTGAAATCAACACTTTTCAATGGCTGTATAATATACACCTTGTCATGGTTACATACCCAGTGTGCCAATATGTTTGTGTGTGTGTGTGTGTGTGTGTGTGTGTGTGTGTGTGTGTGTGTGTGAATTCAACTTTCCCAATACACGCACATTGTTTTATTCCTAGACTAGTTGCCAACCATGGCTAGAGAGCCCAATCTACCCTGCTATTTAACCTAAAGCTGGGGGTGAGAAGAGATGGAGACATTTCCATGTGCAAAAGTGAATGTAACAAAATTGGAATTCAAAAATGCCTGAAAACAACATAAATCACAACAATAAAACCAACCCTAAGGAAAATATTAGTCTGAACAACTTATGGCATCTCAGAAATTCAGACTATTTACTAAATCAAAAGCTTTAAGAAACATTGTGTTTCTTTTCGTGCTACACCAATGGCTTTGTATATAGCTCAGATCAAACACTGGCAAAATATTGCTTCAAAGCACTCTACTTGCAAATAAACAAGTACATATCTGTCTACATTTCTGAGATGAGATATTATGTACATTATTTACATTATTTATTCATTATTATTGGGACTATTGTCCTCATCTTTGTTGCCATATTTATCAAGGACACATGGCACAGTGGATAAAGGCATTAGTTAGATCCAGTGACAGGACCCAGAGAGTGTGAGTTCAGTACCCGGCTAAGGCAGTGGGGAACTTTCAGAGGGAAATTAACAGGAGATAACTGATAACTGACATCCATTAGACATGGAACGTGGAAGTAGAACAGCCTACCCCAGTGAGTGAAATAAAGGGTTCAGTTCGACATTCCAACCATCTGAAGAAGGCTGGAGCATACAACAGCCAAAACGTAATAAACATGGCAACAAAGATGAGGACAATAGTCCCAATAATGTAAACAAGTATGTGTACACCCACACACACACACACACACACACACACACACACATTGATTGAGGCATGGTATTAAATAAGAAAAAAAGTAGACAGATGGTGTTGCATTCATCTTTCAATTAAGATGGATTTATGTTTGCTTTAAAAATCAACATTTAAAACTTGAACTTTAGTTTTGAACCTTAATCATTAGCTCTGCTAAATGTTATTGTGATAATACTATTTAAGCTGGTGGTGGTTTCTTAGCCAAATTGCTTATGTCAAGTTTTTGTTGTGGGCGGGAAGATAAAAGAAAAGCTGACTGACACTTTTTTTATGGTGAGATTTTAATTTCATCTCCGGTATATTCAGTAAGTATATGGTTAGTAGGGAAACAATTTCTTTATTTTTTAACCTGTTAGGCAAAATTTAATTGTCACCCAAACTTTCTCCCTCTCCCTCTCCCTCTTCCTCTCTCCCTCTCCCCCTTCCTCTCTCTCTCTCTCTCTCTCTCTCTCCCCCTTTCTCTCTTTCTTTCTCTCTCTCCCTCTTTCTCTCTCTCTCCCTCTTTCTCTCTCTCTCCCTCTTTCTCTCTCTCTCCCTCTTTCTCTCTCTCTCCCTCTTTCTCTCTCTCTCCCTCTTTCTCTCTCTCCCTCTTTCTCTCTCTCTCTCCCTCTTTCTCTCTCTCTCTCCCTCTTTCTCTCTCTCTCTCCCTCTTTCTCTCTCTCTCCCTCTTTCTCTCTCTCTCCCTCTTTCTCTCTCTCTCCCTCTTTCTCTCCCTCTTTCTCTCCCTCTCCCTCTTTCTCTCTCTCCCTCTTTCTCTCTCTCTCTCCCTCTTTCTCTCTCTCTCTCTCTCCCTCTCCCCCTTCCTCTCTCTCTCTCTCTCTCTCTCTCTCTCTCTCTCTCTCTCTCTCTCTCTCTTTCTCTCCCCCTTTCTCTCTTTCTTTCTCTCTCTCCCTCTTTCTCTCTCTCTCCCTCTTTCTCTCTCTCTCTCCCTCTCTCCCTCTTTCTCTCCCTCTCTCTCTCCCTCTCCCTCTTTCTCTCTCTCTCCCTCTCTCTCTCTCTCTTTCTCTCTCTCTTCCTCTCCCTCTCTTTTCCTCTCCCTCTCTCTCTCACTCACACACAAATTGACTGGACCACTAATGTCTTTGTTTCTATGTTTGGATCCTTTACCAGAAACTGCCTTGTTTACAGAATGGTTTCTGAAGTCTGTTCTCTTGATTCAGAATTCCTGGCCACTTAATCATTCATATTCAGACTGATATGTTTGATTTATTTTTGTTTTTTTGTTTTTTCCCATCAAGGATAGGGATATTAGTTGAGAGAATTCTGATTGACTTGACTGTCAGCTTCAAACTGAAGGCATGAGTGATTTGTTTAATATTTCAATATTAACATGGCAAGGTTCACAGACAGCATTATAAGACTTTTTATTTTCTCATATTTTTACTTTCTGTCTATTGGAATGGTTACATACATTATTTGTATCTATTTGTAAGATGAGTTCTTGTAACTATTTACACTATGCTGTTCAGACTTTATCATCATGTTCACAATGTTTCAGTCATTGTACACTCTGGCCTTCTTCAGGTGATATATGTTGGACTTTAGAACCGAACCTTTTATTTCATCCACCAGGGTAGATTTTCTAGTTCCAATGTGCCATGCTTTTTCTGGATATCTCGGTCTCCATTATCTCCCATTACTAACTCAACTCTCAAAGTTTTTGTTTACCTCTGCTGTGGGCAGGTATTGACCCCCAAGAACACATGGCTCAGTGGATAAAAGTAGTGGTTGAAGTAATCTAAAGAGTTGTGAGTTCAATACCTGGAGAGTTGAACAAAAACTTTGAGAGTTGAGTTACTGAAGGGAGGTAACTGAAACTGACATATCCAGAAAAGGCATGGCATGTGGAACTAGAACAATCTACCCCAGTGAACAAAAGGCTTTGGCTCGAAATTCCAACATATATCACCTGAAGAAGAGCAGAGTGGACAATGACCAATTGTGCATATGACAATAAAGATGAGAACAGTAGTCCTAACAATGTAAATAATGTAAATTGCATACATTATTTCATTATTTTCTTTCCTTATCTGTAACATTTTTTTTAACTCTCTTGGTCTGAATGATCTGATAAGTCAGGTGAGAGTTTGAGAACTAAATTGCAGATTTTATTACATGCTAAATGCTTAGTCAAAGACTGAACCAAATGTTCATCCATAATTGCAATTCTATGACAGTCATCATGAATATTATTCCATCATTGGTGCTCGGTCTTATTATTATTAAGTGGCCACTATTGGCCCAGTTACCATTGGGGTTTATACCATCAGATGTAAAGACCTGCATTGAGAAAATAACATTATTCTCCTGGAACAGAAAAGATGCTGAACAGGTTCATCTGGTTGCAAAAATCAACTATTGATGCATAAAATGATCCTGGAAATATGCAAAAAAAAAAAAAAAAGTAGAAATTAGCTTGGATAATCCCGGAGCCTGGACCACTATTAAAAGCCTTTAATACTCGTCCAGGCTCTGGGATTAGACGTGTATATACATTTTTAGCAAAAGTGTCTTTTTCAGACATGGACAAATAAACATGTCCAAAACATAACATTCAAAAACCAGCTACAGGCATGTTTATACAGTGATCTTGATTCTTTTATGCCCTTATGATCTTGAAGTGAGTCCAATTGTCAACTCTTACACCTGGTAGAGGTGTTAGCCACCACCCAGGTACTTCAAGGTGCCTCAGTTTCTTAGTTACTATATTAAAAACAAATTAAAAAATTTGTCTGAAAATGAAGCATTTTTCCCAAAATAATTGGCATGGAAGGGGTTAAAGCTTTGAAAATGTGCAATGTCTCTTTGATGATAGTAACTTTTCTTAAATATGGCATGCGTCTGTAGAAAACCACATTGTACTTAAATCACACCAAAGACACTGCCACTTTCACTCATTTGAATATCTAACAAGGAATATTTCAAGAAGACTCTGTCATATCCTCCTGTTTTATCACTCCCTAATCCCCCTTTTGCGTGAATTAAACTGTAATAACTATGGATACAAAGTAAGCAACAAAGTCTTTAAACACTTGTTCTACATGGATGATCTCAAGCATTTTTGCCGAATAAGCATGGAGTTGAAAGGTTTCCTTAATACTGTAAAATATTTCGGTGATGACATCGGTATGGATCATCCCAGATATGACCATAAACTACATGTAGCAGCAAGGCCTCTGATCAGAAGATTGGAGATTTTGAGAAGCGTGAAACCACCTCTTAATTGCTGTTGTTCCCAGGTCCACCCTTCTGGCAACTAAGGCCTCTGATGGGGAGATTCGATGTTTTGAGGAGCGTGGAACCACCTCTTAATTGCTGTTGTTCCCAGGTCCACCCTTCTGGCAACTAAGGCCTCTGATGGGGAGATTCGATGTTTTGAGGAGCGTGGAACCACCTCTTAATTGCTGTTGTTCCCAGGTCCACCCTTCTGGCAACTAAGGCCTCTGATGGGGAGATTCGATGTTTTGAGGAGCGTGGAACCACCTCTTAATTGCTGTTGTTCCCAGGTCCACCCTTCTGGCAACTAAGGCCTCTGATGGGGAGATTCGATGTTTTGAGGAGCGTGGAACCACCTCTTAATTGCTGTTGTTCCCAGGTCCACCCTTATGGCAAGCAAGGCCTCTGATGGGGAGATTCGATGTTTTGAGGAGGGTGGAATGACCTCTTAATTGCTGTTGTTCCCAGATCCACCCTGACCTGGGCTGGTAGCACATATTAGGGTCCCAACAAATAGTTAATCCCCAAACTGAGGTCAAAACACTATGAATGTATAAAAAACATTTTTATAGTGAAAATACCAGTAATGTGTTTTGATAGCAAAAAAAATTACCAGTAATAGATTTTTGTAAAGAAATTTACTAATGCTCCAAAAACCAATTAAATTTCAGCATCAGATGACCCATAAGGTGTTGATGTGCCATTAAACAAAACCAACATTGGTATGAAGTTGGGATAAGATAAATGTGCAAAAGAAACATTAAAAAAAGTGAGAATTACCAAAACGCTCACAAAAATTATGGAATTGAACAAGCATTGTATAAATATGTAGGAGTCAACGAAGGAGATGGAATACAGAATATCCAAATGAAGGAAAAAGTAAGAAAAGAATACTAAAATTGAATGTGTCTGATATTAAATGCAGAGTTGAATTTACAAAACAGAATACTAGCCATAAATAGTTAGGCTTTCCTTGTAGTGCAATCCTGTTCTAACATCTATAGCTGGACCATAACTGATATTAAGCAAATGAATGCCAAAACGAGGCAGTTTCTCACTTGACACTATATGCATCATCCTAGGGCCAGTGTTAATCATCTTTATGCGTCAAGATCCAAAGGAGGCAGAGGATTAGTTCAACTAGAGCTGCCTTACAAAACTGCAACAAGCTTTCTTCAAAGATACCTGGAAACTACAGAAGATTGAAGGGTGATTTGTTTCAAAGAACATGAAAAAAAATAACAACTTTATTCAGTAATAAAGAAAGCTAAAAAACTTAAAAAGGGAATTTCAAGTGTGTGAAGTAGTGCAAATAAACCATAATACACCTACTGCGGAGGCAAAAACAATGGCAAGATAATTTCTTCATGGTCGATACTCTGCCCATACCAAACAAACTGATGTAGACAAACCCCATACACATCAGTGGCTGCATAGTGCTGAAACCAAACGTTTTATTCTTTCTGCACAGAACTATTGCTTGCTAAGTAGAAATTATCAAGACATACTCACAAAGTGTGTTGCTCTCAAATGCAGATTCTGTTATGAATGTCTGTAAACAATTGTTTATCTTGTATCTGGTTACATCCGTATGAAACTCAACATAACAGGGTAGGCCAATGTCCGCACTGGAAAATCTACAACTTTTATGGGAAGGAAACCACAAGAAATTGATAAGAGCACCACCCAGACCTGATTACAGACATAAGACCATAAAACAATTTTATGGGACTTTATAATAGACATAGAGATCAAAGCTAACCATCTGGACATCCTGATCAAAGACCACAAAAAACAGAATTTCTTATTGACGTAGCAGTTCCTGCAAACTGTAATGTATTTTCAAAAAACAATCAAAATTGGAAAGTGAAGTGGAAATCACAAAAATTCCATATGTGGTTGGGGCCTTGGATTTTATTGGAAAAAGGTTCTAGTCGACTCATTGAAGGGATTTCTGGCAGACCATACCTTTTTAAAGAAAACAAAAAATTGTTCTCATAAGCACAGCTTACACCCTATGAAGAGCTTTTATCTATGTAAAATGTGTCTTTCTTTTTTCTTTTTCTTTTTCTTTTTTTTCTTTTTCTTTTTTTTCTTTTTCTTTTTCTTATTTTTCTTTTTCTTATTTTTCTTATTTTTCTTTTTCTTATTTTTCTTTTTTTTCTTTTTTCTTTTTCTTTTTCTTTTTCTTTTTTTTCTTTTTCTTTTTTTCTTTTTCTTTTTTCTTTTCTTTTTTTTCTTTTTCTTTTTTTTCTTTTCTTTTTCCTTTTTTTCTTTTTCCTTTTTTTCTTTTTCCTTTTTTTCTTTTTCCTTTTTTTCTTTTTCCTTTTTTTCTTTTTCCTTTTTTTCTTTTTCTTTTTTTTTTTTTCTTTTTCTTTTTTTTTCTTTTTTTTCTTTTTCTCTTTTTTCTTTTTCTTTTTTTCTTTTTCTTTTTTTTCTTTTTCTTTTTTTTCTTTTTCTTTTTCTTTTTCTTTTTTTTTCTTTTTCTTTTTTTTCTTTTTCTTTTTTTTCTTTTTCTTTTTTTTCTTTTTCTTTTTTTTTCTTTTTCTTTTTTTTTCTTTTTCTTTTTCTTTCTTTTTCTTTTTCTTTTTCTTTTTTTTCTTTTTCTTTTTTTTCTTTTTCTTTTATTTCTTTTTCTTTTTTTTCTTTTTCTTTTTTTTCTTTTTCTTTTTTTTCTTTTTTTTCTTTTTCTTTTTTTTCTTTTTTTTCTTTTTCTTTTTTTTCTTTTTTTCTTTTTCTTTTTCTTTTTTTTCTTTTTTTTTCTTTTTCTTTTTTTCTTTTTCTTTTTTTTCTTTTTTTTTCTTTTTCTTTTTTTCTTTTTCTTTTCTTTTTCCTTTTTTTCTTTTCTTTTTCCTTTTTTTCTTTTCTTTTTCCTTTTTTTCTTTTTTTCTTTTTCCTTTTTTTCTTTTTTTCTTTTTCCTTTTTTTCTTTTTTTCTTTTTCCTTTTTTTCTTTTTTTCTTTTTCCTTTTTTTCTTTTTTTCTTTTTCCTTTTTTTCTTTTTTTCTTTTTCCTTTTTTTCTTTTTTTCTTTTTCCTTTTTTTCTTTTTTTCTTTTTCCTTTTTTTCTTTTTTTCTTTTTCCTTTTTTTCTTTTTAACACAAATGTGCAGTGTAAAATGTCATCATGCCATTTCTAACCATAGGTCTCTACTTGGAGCCCCGGAAGGAAATGAGTATAGAACAGAAGTTGAAGAATAAGAAGTTGAAATAATTCTTTGGATCATTGACTTTCTTTATATTTCTTCCTCTTTTTACACCACTATTTTAACCAGTCCATTTTTGGTAAATCAATTCTTAATTTCATCAAGTGATCAATCTCGATGGAATGAAAGGTTACTGTCTGTAATTATGCATTATACATATCAACAAATATATGGTTCAGAGCAAAACATATTTACAATGACATGTGTCTGTTTTATTTGTGTATTTGCTCTCAGATCCAGTCTTGGCTCGGCAAAGAAATGCGCTTTGTGTTACAGTTTTTATATACTCATGTGATGTTTATTTTAAATACAGTTGTACTTTTTGACTAAAGTAAATGGATATGTAGTTTGATCAATGACATAGCTAGGGCCAGCAGTACATACATTAATTTTATATCTCATGTATGATGTGACCCTCTTAAAATTAGCTTCAAAATTAGGTCTTCAAAACTCACATGATACGTGAGTATATACAGTATATATTAGGCTGGCCAGAAAGTCCTGACTCACTTAGGAAGTGGAAAGAAAATAGTTTTACAGAGCAACACCAACATTTATTCTTCAAAATAAAGTCCATCATTCTTGATGATATTCTGTCAGCGATCAGCCTGCATCTGTCCCAGATAGCAGTCCACTGGCTTTGAATAATAATAATAATAAAAAACTGTGAATAAGCTTCCTTCACTTCATCAAAAGTGTTAAATTTCTGATCACAGAGGAAGTGTGCCATTGAGCAGAATAGGTCATAGTCACTCGGAAAAGCATCGAGACTAAATGGTGGATGTGGAAGAATCTCAACACTATCCATCTATTTGAACTTCTCATTAGTCAACCTGGCAGTGTGTGACCTCATTATTGTCTTACTAAAACTAAGCATGACCTCGATTGACCAAAGAAGAATACTCCTTTAGTTTGTCGTACACACAGTCTAGTTGCTGGAAATACAGTTTAGTGTCGATGGTGTGACCATGTGGAACAAACACAATGTTTTCTTTACAAATTTCTTAAAATTAAGAAAATGGCCACCTTTTAAGAAAAATTTTTGAAATCGATCAAAAAGTTGATATTCCGATCTATATAATTCCTATTTGAAATGCACCAGAATATTTTACTGACTAGAAATAGTAAATTTAATCATTTAGCTTTCAATTAAAACTAAAATGAACTCTTCAAATGCTTCTTCATTTTTAAAAATTCATCTTAAACCCTAGGTATCGAAAATTCACTGGACTTAGAAGGCTCCACGATAGAAGAAAACTAGAAAAAACTTTCTACAAACTGGCACAGATACACTCTGATATTATATTTCTCGGACTTTGCAAAAAAATGGACTTAATACCAAAAGGATTCAGATTTAAATACAATTTCCAACATAGTTTCATTACACTGCATAAAGAAAAAGCCCAACATATATACAACAGAACCTCCACGCAATTAAGAAATCTTGCACACAACACTGCTTACATTAAAAAATCTTTTTACATGAACTTATCTAAAAAGATCAGTTATTCGCTCTACCAAACACTTTCTTCTTTTCAATACTTTCAAGTAGAAAAAACACTCAATTTCCTGTACCAAAAAAAACTGACAGAGGGTATATTTTTGAAAAACCAAAAACTCAAACTAATTGCTGAGGACCCAATTTTACAGCACATACCATACCTGAATAACTATTTAATACAACAGACCCCACGAAGATCTCATTATGCCCACTACACCCATACCACCTCTGCTGACAACCACATCACCAACCTATCCAAATATACTCTCATCCAAGGAGAAACCTCTTTATTAAATAAAGGATTATCATTCTGCCCCTCACAACCACTAAAACCCTAAACCTCTGCTATGATATGGAAAAATACATTCGTAGACTGAGACTAAAAGAATATTTCTCGGACATCAAATCTACTTCTAATACAGACAACACCGCTAACCAATCATGCTCCAAACTTCCTCCTACGAAGAATAACACTCTATGGGCTCCACCAATCGGACGTAATCAACACTTGGACCAATATGCCATCAAAGCCAGACAACACATGGATAACTTCTTAAAAAACAAAGGACACCAGATAAAAAAATACAACTTATCCAAAATAGAACACTAAGCCATCTATACTCTTAAAAACAACCAAGACATAATTATCATACCAGCCGACAAGGGCGGAGCTATAAACATCTTAGACACTAACAACTATATAAAAGAAGCAGAATCACAACTTCAAAATAACAGATTCTATGTACCCTTACCTCTAGACCCAACTAGCACATTCAAAACAGAATTATCATCTCTCACTCAGAACCTGAACCACAACATAAGGAACACCATAAAATCTCTTATTCCTGAGAACCCTAGAACAGCAACATTCTACACTATCCCAAAAATACATAAACTCAGCAAAATCCTTTCAGAAAAAACACTCTAACACCTTTTCATCCAACCAACATCAAATTACACAATCAAATAATGAAGAAAACATCTATGAAATTTCAAAATCCCTTAAAATCATACCACCCATAATATCAGGCATAGGTACCCTCACAGAACTTATATCTGGGTACATAGACAATATCCTAAAACCTTTACTGCCTGACATACCTAGTTATATTAGAGATACTACTGACTTTCTCAACAAATTACAAAACATTAACTCAGTCCACCAGGATACAATCCTAGTAACGATGGATGTTTCGTCCCTTTACACGAACATTCCACATACTGAAGGAGTATCAGCTTGCTATGAGTTCCTTAGTAAAAAATTACCCAACAACCAAATTACAGATATGTCGATTAATAAATTTCATTCTAACACACAATAATTTTAATTTCAACAACAAACACTATTTACAGATTAGTGGCACAGCAATGGGCACGAAAATGGCACCTAGCTATGCTAATATCTTTATGCACATTCTAGAAAGGAAGATACTAGACAATTCAGAATTTAAACCATTACATTATTTTAGATATATTGATGACATTTTCTTATTATGGACTCATGGATCAGAAAAATTAAAAACCTTTTTTACTTTCTGCAACAACTTCCACGATACAATTAAATTTACCATGGAGCATTCATACACATCTGTCCCTTTCTTAGACGTTATGATAAAATTAAACAAACATACTCTTTCTACCAGTCTATACAACAAACCCACTAACCAGCATAAATTCCTACACTTCAAAAGCTGTCATCCTCTTAAATTAAAAAAATCTATCGTATACAGCTCATTTCTAAGAATCAAACGCATATGCTCAGACCATCTAGATTTTCTACACAACATTAATAACTTAACAGAACAATTCCTAAAATGTAAATACCCAATAAATATAATAAAAGAAGCACTAAATAAAACTATCCATATAAATCGTAACACACTTCTCACATACAAGAAAAGTAAAAACAACAATCGGATTCCCATGGTTTTTAACCACAATCAATATTCCCACACACTTATTCACAATTTAAAAAATGATTACAAGAACCTCCAGTTAAACAAAAAGACCAAAGACATTTTCGCTAAACCACCCATTAATGCAAAGAAACAAACACCTAACCTATCAGCTATCCTCACCTCTACCAAATATCTAAATAATACAAACCAATCAGGAAATTACAAATGTAACAAAACTTGTTGTCTAGTTTGCAAACACTTAATAACCAATAGTGTATTTTCTGTACCCAACACCAATATCAAGATATACCCACCTCGCTTCTCCTGTGATAGCCATAACATAGTCTACTATTTATTCTGCACAATATGTCCCAATAGTGGATATATTGGTGAATCTGGAATTCATTTTAGATTTCGCTTCAACAATCATAAACTAACCATACGTCAAAACAATCCTTATTCCCCCATAGCTGAACACTTTAATCAATCAAGATACTCATTAGACAACTGTAAATGTTTGATAGATTCCAATTTTAGTTACACATACACACGCAGAAAAAAAGAAAAATACTGGATTTTAAAATTAGACACATATGAACTAGGGTTAAACAAAGACTTGGGAATTTTAAATCTGTATAAATATTTCAATAGTTAAAAAAAAATTTTTTTTTAAATATACAGTATAACCCGGATATAAGAGAGTTGTCGGGACCGGAGAAGAAGTCTCTTATATCTGGGTTTGGTCTATTTTGTTTAGGTAAGTATGGCTATAATTTGGGACCAGATAAAATCTATCTTATATTTCTCTTGTATACGGGTTTCTTATATCCGGGTTACACTGTAGTTAAAAAAAAACTTTTTAAACAACATCTAAAATATCATTGTTAGATTTATGTTAGAAATATTCAAACACAGTTGCATTCCACATCACACGACGTTCACGTCTCGCGACAGACGCTACTTGAAAACAAACTTCTGAATACAGTTATTTAATTTATTTCTGACAAAAGATCAGGGCAGATCTGAAATATCAAATATATATATATATATATATATATATATATATATATAAAAAAATATAAATAAATACTTTCACAAAAAACATTCAATTTTTTTTTAATTTGCAACTTTTCAGTTGTTTTCTCCATATTATATACATATCAAAAAAGTATATGTGGCTTCTCATTATGCTATATATATATATATATATATATATATATATATATATGAAGAAATATAGTCTTAAGATGTGCTATATTTATGGGATAAAGTGCTCAATATCAGAGATAGAGCGTGTGTAAATATAAAAGTGAACATAGAAGTCAACACTTAGAGGCGACAGACTTTCATGATAGATGCAACAGACTAGCATGAAACAGACTGTCACCTCTAAGTGTTGACTTCTATGTTCACTTTTATATAGTGTATGTAGGTATGTATGTATGTATGTATATGTATATTCAAATCTTATTGTGGATACTCATAATTGAAATGGACACCCTATCTATTAACTTGCATATTCAAAAAAATATTAAAGAAAATGTGCTCTCCAACTGGAATTGAACCTGCATCCTCGAATGTAGGAAAAATCACTGTTTGATTTGGTGTGCCTTACCTCACAGCTTCAAAGAGGGAATCACCTTCACTAACATATTTTTCATGAAAACTCATATCTGCTCAGTAAACAAAGCGCGCTCTCTCTCTCTCTCTCTCTCTCTCTCTATCTCTATATATATATATATATATATATATATATATATATATAATCTAAATCTAAAAATAAACACTCTAAAATTCACCTTCATCCCTGCCGTGTGCCGACAGCTTACTGGTAGAAGTTCTGACTGACACAAATTCAGTCGGGTTTCGATCCTAGCTAGAGGCAACCGGACGTCTAGCCACACTGATGAGCTGCGAAACGGTCTGTCTGTGGATGACAAAAATATATATATATATATATATATAAACTCCCTTTTTGGCCCTCTTTTAATTTCAATTTAATAATTCATTCTTCATATAACCCCAATTAATGTCATAAGGTTAATATTCAGGTTAATTTTATAAAACCTCTTCCCTTTACTGCTAATACCTTCCCTTACCATCGACTCATTTTGTCTGACTGAAACATCGAAACTAATAAATTCTGTATCAATTTCTAATTCCAATACGAACACAGTCTATAAACCAGGGTTGAATAAACCATTGGTTGAAATAGATCTATACCCCACCCATATGAGGTAATTTTGTATTTTGTTGTGTAATTTATAATCTCTGTTATACATTGAGCTCTTTTTTTGAATCAGTTTTAATATTTGATATTACTAGGATTCACTTGGATTCTATACCAACAGATTTATTACCTGTACTAATTTATTTATATAATATATATATATATATATATATATATATATATATATATATATATATTTTGAGACATTTTTATGTTTATACATTCTTTTTATAGATACAAATGTTTAAGTAAATGCTCTGTTTTAAACAACATTTACCGGCCTGAATGTCCAAGAAATTTCATAGAAAATTTTCGCCCTCCGACAGGAATCAAACAGTCATTTATTTACATTTGATACGCCATGAGCAGATATGAATGTACGTGAGAGATTCATGGAAGATTAAAGTTTAAAGTCAGTAAAATCGACCTTGCTAACCGAACGCTCCTTTGTGGCTGAAACAGTTAAGGCACGTCAGGCTATATAACGGTTCTGTATAGAATACAGGTTCAATTTGAGAAATTCACCAAAAGGTTTAAGACGTTCCCTGTCCATTCTATGTAATAAAAATGTTTAAAAGATTGCTACTTAAAAATATATTTTAAGCATAGAATATTTTTTTAAATATAGTAGATTTAAGCAGGAAACCAGTTTTTATTAAAAAATGGTTATTGCTGACCCTGATCTACTGAGTAGTATTAAAGAGAACAAGTTATTGCTAAACATGGACACTCTATCCCTGCAGGTTAGATAAAGAATTCAGTTTAATGTTCTCTGAAGGTTACCCAGATCACGAAGCACCTGGAGAAGGCCGGAGGTCACAATGGCCGAAACCTTGTGATGATGATAATGATAACCAGAAAAACACATAAAAATTTCATGGGTTTCTTATTTTAATATTCTGATCAATCTTAAGTTAATGCTTGAATAAGCTTATGGTGAGTTCTATGACAATAAAATATTCGTAAAATTTCCCCTATCACATCGTTAAATATTTGAGCTTAGTAACTTTAACAAAATATTACAATACGAGTGCAGGTCATTATTTTAAGAGGTGGGTACAAATTAAGATTTGAAATTTCCAATTCACTGAAACAGACTTTAAACACTTTTATCTTCACTTTCTTTCTTTCATTCATTTTCTCTTTGAAACCAAGTAGCATACACCTTGTTTTTCTATGCAATCAAAATGGAATAGTCCATTATTTATGAGGTATTATCAGGAGACATCAAATACATTATCTTCCTTTTTTTTAAAGCCAAATCCTTGTCTTATGAAGATTACTCTTAATAATAATTCAGCCAACAATGTTATTTTATTTATGGTAACTAGATTTTTGGAGATTGCCTTACTCAGTTTCTGTTGTTCAATATTGTGTGTCTGAAAAATGAGCCACCATCACTTTTCTGCTTTTGGATGAGATCAAATTGTAGCATCTGTTCTTATCAGCTTAATCTGATTCTCTCTCTCCACTTCTATCTTCCCTTTTTTTCTTTCATTTTCTACGCCTTTTCATTAAGATCAAATTGTAGTATCTGTTCTTATCAGCTTAATCTGATTCTCTCTCTCTCCACTTCTATCTTCCCTTTTTTTCTTTCATTTTCTACACCTTTTCACTAAGATCAAAGTGTAGTATCTGTTCTTCTCAGCTTAATCTGATTCTCTCTCTCTCTCTCCACTTCTATCTTCCCTTTTTTTCTTTCATTTTCTACGCCTTTTCACTAAGATCAAATTGTAGTATCTGTTCTTCCCAGCTTAATCTGATTCTCTCTCTCTCCACTTCTATCTTCCCTTTTTTTCTTTCATTTTCCACGTCTTTTCACTAAGATCAAATTGTAGTATCTGTTCTTATCAGCTTAATCTGATTCTATCTCTCTCCACTTCTATCTTCCCTTTTTTTCTTTCATTTTCTACGCCTTTTCACTAAGATCAAAGTGTAGTATCTGTTCTTCTCAGCTTAATCTGATTCTCTCTCTCTCTCTCTCCACTTCTATCTTCCCTTTTTTCTTTCATTTTCTATTCCTTTTCATTAAGATCAAATTGTAGTATCTGTTCTTCTCAGCTTAATCTGATTCTCTCTCTCTCTCCACTTCTATCTTCCCTTTTTTTCTTTCATTTTCTACGCCTTTTCATTAAGATCAAATTGTAGCATCTGTTCTTATCAGCTTAATCTGATTCTCTCTCTCAACTTCTAACTTTCCTTCTTTCTTTCATCTTCTACGCCTTTTCACTAAGATCAAATTGTAGTATCTGTTCTTCTCAGCTTAATCTGATTCTCTCTCTCCACTTCTATCTTCCCTTTTTTTTACTATCATTTTCTCACAGAAACCAAGTAATGTTTTTCCCCTTTTTGCATGCAATCAAAACGCAGAATAGTCCATTTTTTTATGAGGTATTGGCAGGGTGTAACGGTCGTTCAAACTAAGAAAGGGTGGGGTGAGCACAATTATAATAGGATAATACATTGAGACAGTTGTAGGTCGACTACAGTAAAGATTAGTTACTGTGAACATAATCTTGTTGATAGCTGTATGTACTATACCAGGGCTATATAAAATTTTGAATTTCAAATTGTCTATAGTAGTTACCAACCATGGCTTGATAGCTCAGTCTGCACTACTATTTAACCAATAGATGGAGGGGAAAGGAGATGGATTTGTGCCTTTTTCATTTGCACTAAAGTGAATGTAATGAACTTGACTGGAATTTGAAATCCACTCAGCCATTTCTTGTTCCAAGCTGCTGACTACGACAACACCTGCACTCTCAATGCAAGATGTTACTGGGTTTAAATTGCCATGAAAATGATTTACTTCACAAAATGCAGAAGACGGCTGATTTTTTTTTAACTTTCATCTTAATAATCAACACAAACATATTTGCCTTGAAGATCAATAAGTGTCGTCTTTGCTGTTAATGTACCAAAAAACCTAAGAAATAATACAAAAATTGATTATCATGGTTGTCAATAAAATTTTCTAATAAAAATTCAAAATAATATATACCATAAAAAAAAAATGAAGATAAAATATTAGTCAAAAATAAATAATGGCTGATAATACACTCATGTCATTAAAATTTAAAACATTACTATGACAGTTATTGATTGAAAAAAATTCTCTAATTGCTAAGCACAGAAACTTGTATATCTAAATAACTATTTAATTTTTTTTTATTTCGTATATAATCTACTGAAAAGAATGCAGTTCTACAGACTTTGTATTTATACATATCAAACTTTGCATTGTAAACCTGTTCAGCTTAAACAAAAAAAAAAAATCAAGCATATTAAATAAATAAAATATGTAAATTAAGTATAATTCATTTGTTTTTGTTTTTTTGTTTGTTTTTTTTATAAATGTTGCTGAAAAGCAGCATAAACATTTTTTGTGCTTTTTCTTACTTTGTAAATAATATTGATCAGAAACTTTATCGTAGGTATTAGATACGTCCAAAGTTTCCAGATTTTATTTATATGTTAAAACATTTCTACTGTCTATGAATCAGTCTTTAGTTTTCAAATGAGGGTGCTGGGAAATTCTGCACACACTTAAATAAAAAATCTGCAAAAAGCAAAATCAATAAAATAAAAAATAAAAAATTGTTAAGCTTTTAAAATATACCTGTAGAAATCTATTTAAAAAAAAAATGGAATATTTCACTTGAATGAAAAACTGGAAGCCTGGAGTAATAAATATTTTTTTTTTTTTGTGATGTCAACAAACACTCATTGTCACTTTTGTAATGCTTGTTGTAGTAGAGACTTTGTAATCATATATAACTATAGTAATGCTATTAAACAACACTGGTCAGGCGCCTTCAAATAATCTTGCACTAATAGTACTTGCTCAATAATACTAACTCGGAAAGTAACCTCCGAATAGTAATCAGTATAAAGAATAGTATAGTATAGAGAATAGCGATCCGTATCATTGTTGTGACCAAGTAAATGGTTAAGTAATAACAAACCAGTTTTGCAGATATATCATATATTAAACAGTAAGTACACCAGAAGAGTATTAGACGACTAGTGAGAGTGTATCATATGAACCAGCACTCAATGCATTCACTGTTCCCCAAACCTACTCTCCTACTAAACTTATAGTAGGTGCAAGAGTCTAACATAGACTCTTTAGAGGGAGGACACCACAACAATAGTAATAGAGGATAGACTAGAATTGGTGATCGTGCAGACGCCACGCTAATTCCTATATATGCATTTTCTCTATGGTCATGTGATCTGCTTAACTCAATAATGGGATCGCCTGTGTTTGCTAACTGGCGATCTATGTTCGAACTCAAGTGTTGGCAGCGACACTTTATTCCTATATAAGTTTTTAATAATAAAAAAAAAATAACATGGAGAAGCAACAAGCTGCTTTATATGAACAATCCACAACCTCAACTTCAAAAGATGGATCTTCTCCAAAAGAGAAACAAAGGCAAATGACTGCAGTTTCTACAATTTGTGCACAAGACAATGGAGAACAATTTCCAGAAGACTTCTATGCTGATAGCAATGCGCTTTTCTGCAAATTATGTCATCATACTGTTGACCTTGTTAAGGTGGATGCAATAAAGGACCATATCAAGCCTAAAAAAACCATTTGGCAAAAAAGGCTTCTAGCAACCAAAACAAACTACTTACTACTATAACAACTTTGGTGAAAAGTAAAGATATGAGAAATGATTTTATCCTTGATTTTTTTTTTTTTTTTTTTTTTTTTTTCTTCATACAGTAAATCAATCATTTTTAAATCTGTCATTTTTAAATCCATCATTTGAATTTATATCATTACCTCTACAGGATCATATTTTGGATATGAAAAAAATGTTTGTGCAGTTGATACTTTTACTTAAAAAATATTTGAACTTATTAATATATTTTTATGTTTATTTTGTGACGTACAGTGGCCATTAATAATTAAGTACAACTTAAGACTTCAATGTTAAGATAAAACAATATTTAATTACAACCACAAATAAATACTTAACAAGAACAAAGAAGTAAAAGTCAACAAAAGATAATTAACGATTTCAGTGAATACCTTTTTAGTAGCACGGCTCGCTTTAATGTCTGGTAAATCCTAAATCAAAACCAAAATCATGGACACACAATAATTCACACCAATTTGACTGGATAATTCTACTCAATAGTTGCTCAATAATCACTCCAGTCAGTAGCCTGACATCGCTATTTATATACAAGGCGGAATACATATATTCTCATAAGTCCAGAGCGTTATGCTCGAACCTCGGTGTCGGTAGTTATTCAATTTCTCCCTACACGACAGTTTATTTTAATTTTGCCACTCATTTGGACATTATATATATAACTCCTGTTGTTTTGTTTTGTTTTTTTGTTTTTTTAAATGTGATTTAATTTTTTAAATATAATTAATCTGTAATTTAAAGTTATAATACACAAATGAATAATTGTCTGGCTTAATATGGATCAGTTTTGGCTAATTTTAACTTCGGGTACCCTATCTGTTTATTATATATGAATTTGTTATGATACTGAGTATAAATTTGATCAGTTTCCTTTGGGGATAATTTTTTTCCCCAATATACTCGCAACACTACCACATAATTCTGCAATACAACATTCCAATACCTTTTCTTGTACACAGATGAAATTTTTTTTTTTTGCATTTAAATGCTTTTGTTTCTTGGTTTGAATTTATTTCCATTGGTTTTTATTAATATATTTCCATTTATCAATATATTTCCATTGGTTTTTATCAATATATTTCCATTGGTTTTTATCAATATATTTCCATTGGTTTTTATCAATATATTTCCATTGGTTTTTATCAATATATTTCTTTACATGAAATAGACATTACTAAGCTAGCTAACATGTTTATTGTTCCTCGTTCCTCTGTGCAGGATAAGTTTACCCTGAAACTGTAATTACATATACATTAAGTGATAGACTGTTGGGGAGGAGATTCATTGTGGCTTCTGCATTTGGATCCCTCCTACAATTATAAAAGTTAAGGGGATGATGATGATGATGATAATGATGATGACACTGAAGACCATAAAACAAATTAAACCAGTCGCTTTCACCCTGAGGTTATTTGAAGTAATTGGAATCCAAAAAAGGAATAAACACTGTCGTTATTTACCTTAGCTACAATGCTGTAAAAGGGGGTAAATAAAATGTTATTTTATGTGTATTAAAAATCTTTGAAAATAGTAAAAAAAAAATAGAGCACTCTTATATAAGTAAGGAAAGTAATATACTAAAATTATAATTCTTTACAATTTGTTATATTTATGGGGAAGAGTGCTCCATATTGAGGTAGAACGTTTTTTTCGTTTGTTTTTAAGGGAAACAATATTGATATAGAAATGAACACTGCATGTTTTTCACCCCTTAAGTTATTATCAGACCATATGTTGGGTGTATAATCTATGGCCCCATGAGCACCCATGATGTGAAACAGTCACCATTAAATACTGATTTTTATGCCTACATTGTTGTGTGTGTGCAATTTCCTTCATTTATGATTTTTCAATACGAGATTATAAAATGTATCTTTATACGCATATATCTATATAAACACATACGCCCCCTAACACAATGTGCTTAGAGATAAAGCAGACACAGAAACAGAAAATTTGCTTAAAAGGTTAAAATTTAATTCAGATTTATCATGATCAAAATTAAAGCAAAGTGATTTTTTTTTATAAATATTTATTGAAAGACATTTCTAGCTTTGTGAAATCACTCCCTCAAAATAAGACTACCATAAATTAACAAGTTTCTTTAACATTGGCTGGATTAAAATAACTTGCTACCATTGGTAAATCTTGATTAACTTTCTTTATGCTACTTCCCAGTGTTCATGTCGAGGATCAGAAAGTGTGTGATGTTTAGCATTTGTGAGTTAATTTGCAAATCGGGCTGGTCGTGCAGCTGAATTGCTGGTATAATAACATCTGTTTGCCTCCAGGCGAGACAAACTAAGAACGACTGCCTTAAAATAATCTAAAACAATTTTTTTCTGACCAACAATACAACTAATCAATGCATTTTTTCCCCTGTGATTCAGAATCCAAATAAATCAGCATTTATTTTAAAACTGTTTTTTTTTTGTTTTTTGTTTTTTTAAATGACATGTGGACTGTGACCACAGAATGAAATGTGGAGAGTTAAAGCTAGGTTGGCATGAAGATTGTCCTGAATTGTTTGAAAACATCCTCTGGAGTAACGAGGCTGATGAAAACAAAATTTTATTGTCTAAATGTTTGTTATGAAGAGGAAAGACCAAAGTTTATTTTAATTATTTTTTAAAAATTTTCCTTTTTAGAACATTCTAAATTTTGATTTAAAAAAAACCTTGTTTCTCTTTGTATCACCGGAACTAGTAAAATAACATATACAATTTTTAGCACTTTTTTTTTTTGTATGACAAACATTATTTTGGAAAATCTTGCAAAAATAAAAATAATTGTTTGATGTTAATGAAACTTTCAGAAACTATTCACAAATGATCGAAATTATTGTTTTTTTTTGTTTTGTTTTTTACTAAAGTCATGGCAGAAATATTTTTTTTAATATTTGTTACCACCCCCCCCATAACTAATTTTATGAAAATTTTAGAAATTCGATAGTCCACTTTAGTGATTACAATAGTTAAAAGCACCAGGCTTTAAGGAATGCAAATCATGTTTTGTTTTTTTTGTTGTTGTTTTTAATGGGACCCAAAAAATCAACTCTGAATTGTAACATACAATTTAATTTCAAATGCTTTTATTTGCTTTTTGTTGTTTTTATGAATATGGACAATGTTTTCTGAAAGCAAAAAAATTTTTTGATGAAAAATGAATTTTTAATACAATTATTTCTTATTTCTTTAATTATAATAGATTTTTACATTTAAGTTGTTAAAATATTATAAAATTAGTTAAAAGCCGCATCCGCTTTCATAAGTGTCCTTATGAGATAGATCTTTTTTAGGGCGTTGTAAATTGTATTGTTTTGACTAATCAGAAGACCCCGCAGTAATTAAGAAATGTAAATTTGTGTTTATAATCGGGCTGTAATTATAAAGTATGGAAGACCAACCTGAAAATGATAATTGATTTTTAAAAGAATTTCAAACTGAGATTTTTCATTTTTTTTATAAAATGGAAAAAAATGGTTGCCATGACAATTTTGCTGACTCAAAAAAACAAGATTTTTAACAAATTTCGGACATGTTAAGAACGATTAAGCCCTCGTCCTGTCGATATGTGTGTGATCCCGAGTAAGACCCCCAATAGAGGAGAACATAACTAAAGACTGTGTACACACTATCCCGTGCAGCTGCAGAAAGAAATATAAAGAAGATGAGGCTTCAAGAACACCAGAAAGCTGTAACATGAGGGGAAGTGGAAAAATCAGGCGTGGCTGACCACATGGAGAGAGAAGGGAGATCACCGCCCTCTGTGGGATCAGGTTGAGATCATAAACAAGGAACACCATTGGAAAATTCATAAAATTAAAGAATCAGCACATATGCTAGGTCACAAAAATCTCCTGAGCCAACCAAGCATAGAAATGAATACAATATGGGAACCAGTAATAAGGAGTGCAGGGAAAAGCAATAATAACAACAAAGTTGCAATATGAGCTCTGGTAAAAACATGAAATGATAACAGCAAAAATTGCAATATGAGCACTGGTAAAAATGGTTGCTGAAGACATTAGGTTTATAATACGCAGAAATTCAGACACACAGATGTCCTCAAGGACACATGGCACAGTGGATAAAGGCGTTGATTAGATCCAGTGACAGGACCCAAAGTGTGTGAGTTCAATACCTGGTTAAGGCAGTGGAGAATTTTCAGAGGGAAATATTAACATTAACTGACATCTATTAAACATGGCACGTGGAACTAGAACAGTCTACCCAACTGAGCGAAATAAAGGGTTCAGTTCGACATTCAAATCACCTGAAGAAGGCCTGAGCGTACAATAGCCAAAATGTTCTAATAAAAATGGCGACTAAAAAAAACTGACATTTGTTTATAATATATGAATTTTTACAGAGAAGAAATAAAACTTACTTACAATTGGATTTTCAGCGGGGTTTTTTTTTGTTGTTTTTTTTTTTTCTTAGAAAAATAATTTGTTTTTTCCTCTTTTTTTTTTTTTTTTTTACTTTAACCAGTTTAAAACCTTAGCTTTTCAAAAAGTTTTTAACTGTTTCTGTCTGCATGTGTTGATGCTTACGTTTTGTACCATTGAAAAAAATATAAACTGGCTGTATATGTCGTTTATGGTAAGGGGAATTTGGTAGAATCTATTTATGCAATGAATTAAGTATGGATTTGAACTTGAAAATGAAAAATGTTTCCTTATTAATCTGCCTTTGTTCAGTGGTTCTGTAGTCACATTGGTAGAATGGGAAGACACTCAAATTTTGCAGATTTTGTCCTCCACACTCATCTATATGTTGGCTAAGGGGTATTTTTCTGGTGGGGTGGGTCTGTTTTGTTGGTGATGAACTGTCATCCTTTGCTGCAGTGACTGGCCTGTTTGCCCAAATGTAATGCTCGTGGCAACCTTTTTGCATGTAATAGGTAGTTGCATACCCTACAAAGTGCTCGGTTGCATTATATATAATTTTTTAACATAAACATCATATTTATTGGGTGCATTTGTTTGAGTTTTTTGTTTTTGTTTTTATGAAACTAGAATTTTTTTGCCACACACCGTGTGTTAAAATCATTACAGTATTTAGTATTGTTGAAATTATTACTAACATTATTTGTCGAGATTTACAAAATCTGTGTTTCATTCAACTTCACAAATCAGTTAATGAAATTTGAATAAGCTAATTTGTTTGGAAAAATACAGTCCAACTGGTGCTTTGTTATCCCTTTACCTGTTTGCACTTCTCCTCCCCCAAATTTGGTTTTGATCAGTCAAATGTATGGCTATTTTAGAGGGTGTGATGGACAGGCAGATGAATGGAAGTCGCACAATTTTATAGCTGCTTTCACTTGTCCCTAGGCCTCGTGAATTTAAACGTCCTATGAGGCTGGCATCCTGTTCTCACCCCTACACCGTTGAAACTGTTAGATGTAGACATTTCTTTTACTCCAATAGCTTCATGTCTCGCACATCTCGCCTGTGGAACTACCTTCTCTATTACTGTTTCCCTGACAAATACAATCTCCAACGGTTTAAGTGTAGCGTCAATCGACATCTCCAGTTGCCTTGATCTATCTACTTCCTTTCTCCACATCCTTTCATCTTTCATTCCTATCTGCTCTCGCTCCAAATCTTCTGTAACCCCCTTGCCTTGATCGACCCACTGTCTTTCTCTTTCTCCACATCCTCTCCTTTACCACTCCTATCTGCCCTTCCTCCAACCCTTCTATAACCCCATGCGTGATAGTGGCCTCCAGCCTTGCTTGGGGTGATACGCTTAAAAAAAAAAATAAAAAAATATAGATTAACATCTACCAGTCTGAGCAGTTGAAAATATTAGAGCAAACAAGCCTCTTGTCAGGAAACAAATTTGCATTTTCTTAATTTTGTGAAAAACCTGCTTTAAGCTATGTGCTTTAACTGTTCAGGCATGAGAGACCTCACAGCAAAGCAAGACTCAATTGCCCTTAAGAAATTCTCATCTCTTGTCAAGACTTTTGTGAAACCTACATCTTTTCATCATACCTATTAAATGTTTATCCTAACAAGCTGGCCCAGTATATACTAACCACTCCCACAACTGGGGGACAGCCAGACTGATTGGGGGCTCCAGGCAGTGCTTTGTTATCCTTGCTATCTTATCAGCATTTACTTTTTCCTACCTACATTTATATACGTTACAAATTAAACTAAGAACAACTGATTATTAAAGGGTGAAAATTTTCACAGATTTTGATGTCATTCTGGGGTCGTTTTCTTTTTGGGGAGTGGGTCCAAATCCATGAATTTGTTTTGTTCATGCTAAGTCCAGAAAAAATATTATATAAAATTCATTATTTTTTTTTTTTTAATCCATAATGTTGAATGTGTTAAAATTCAACTTTTTACCAAGAAAAATCTCAAATTGATATGAAAGATTGCCACAAAACATGGAGTTGTGAAATTATCTATTGTGACAGGTCTCTAATTTGTATTTAGATACATTGTGTATTTATTTTCCATTTTTATAGTTGAATTGTTGACCTATACTGCATATGATCCATTATTGTACATAAATAGGTTACAATAAAATTTGTATTTTATACGAATACTACCTTTATGAAAATTGAGATGTAGTTAAATGAGGGCACTTATCATAGATTAGTGGGGGTATCATATATTCAGTGGGGGACCCATAAAACTCCTAACAAGGATAATGTTGGGTTAAGAAGTCAAGTAATCACTTCAAACTCTGTGTTCGTCCTGGGTGTGGAACCACCTCTTAATTGCTGGTGTTCCCAGATTCACCCTGACCCAAGGCTTGGGTCAAACTGTGGGCTGTCTTGGGTATGACGATAAACTATGTCCAACAGCAAGGCATCTGATCAGAAGGTTTTGATGTGCGTGGAACCACCTCTTAATTGCTGGTGTTCCCAGGTCCACCCTCACCCAGAGTGGTAGCACCTGTTAGGGCCCCAGCTATGGGAAAATAGTTTACCCCCGAAACTGGGGTAAAAACATTATGAAAGTGTAAAAATAGGTTTTAATATCAGAAATACTTTGTAAAAGTTATTACCAGCAATAAATTTTTGAAAATATTACCAGCAATGCATTTTGAGGGGAAAAATATTCCCATCAATTGATTTTTCACAAAACAAAATATTACCAGGAAAAAAAGTTGTCAGCATTAAATAAACCACTGGTGTAGGTATGCCGTAAAACATTCCAAACGAAAGTCTTCGTTAGAAACAAAGAGAAATAGCTTTCACTCTTTGTTTGTCTAATGAAACAAAAGAAAAAATATTTACCCTGAAGTTTTATTTGCAAATTTCCTAATCTATATGAATAAATGTGAAATTGGAGCTCAATTCTCCCGTGAATTGTGAGGTTAAAAAGTCACGTCTCTACTTTATAGTAATTTGGTATTTACTCAACCCCAACGAAGTCACTTTGTGACACAAGGTCAGTTTAATGTGCAAAGCCCAAGAGTGTACATCCAGGCTAGAAACAAAAATTCCCTGAGCTGGCCTCAGTGCAAGCACCAATCCCTCTCTCTCAGGTTGTTCCCCAGGGCTGGGCACCTCTCGGTATAATTTTCCTCAGTTGCGATCTGTCCTTTGACGGAGTTGCACTGAGTGCACTCTGCCCAAAGACGGAGACGCAACCGAGAGATGATAAGTAATGTGTTAAAAACTCTTCGAGAGGAATTTACAAACTAATAGCTCAATATCTGAATTTATATATTATTGACTTCTAGGCAATATCACTTTTTAGGTTTAACTAATTTGCATATTGATTTTAAAAAAGTATATTTCATTAATTAAGTGTCCATCATTACTGTTCTTTTATTCGAGGATTGATTTGATTTTCATATCAAAAATAGTTCTATTTAGGAATATCATCTTATATAGTGCAGAAAAGTGTTTGAGATTTGCATTTTAATCGGCCTTCAACAAGTTGGCATCTATTTGTAAAACTTTCCTTAAGCCTGCCCCCACATCCGACCAATTAATTTCTTCTGTCTTTGCAGTCATATTCTATGAACAAATATATTGAACATCCACAACCCCTTCAGCATTTCATAAATAGTGAACATTAATCCTATAGAAAAACAACTAATTTTTCCGAGAAAAACTTACCAGATAGCAAGTGGGCGAAGCCTACTAGTTTAATATAGACGTGAAGAGAAATAAAAACAAAATCAAATCTTGATGACTTAATCAGGATTTCATCAAGTTGCACTGAGTGACTGATTTGTATCTTGTTTCAAGAGATAAATGCTTGATTTTGGGAAAAGGGAATGTTAAAGGTTAAACTTGTTATTAAGTAGCAAACTATGTTTGTGTGTGTGTGTGTGTGTGTGTCCTGTATTTGTTGCTACCACACAATGTGTACAGATCGTCTGTGGTAGAACTGGACTTGATATGATTGATAATATTGCAAGTAAGTGTAGACAGGCTATGGTTCATATATATATATATAGATATGGACAAGTGTGGGTGTAAATAAAAACATACAATTTAAAAATTGATACCGGTATAACGTTAATGCTAATATACACATGATGTCTACAAAACTAATAAAAACAACTAAAACAAAGAATTTAAAGCACCAAATAATTCCACTCCCAAAATTTCTGATGAAGTTAAATAAATAGCAAAATGTCAAATTTTATATATATATATATATATATATATATATATAATATATATATATATATATATATAATATATATATATATATATATATATATATATATATATATATATATATATATAGCATGATGAGAAGCCACGTATACTTTCTTGATATGTATATAATATATGGATAAAATAACTGAAAAAAAATTGGGTGTTTTTTTTGCGAAAGTATTTATTTCTATGTTTTTATATATATTTAATATTTCAGACCACCTCGGTCCTTCCTCAGAAATTAATTAAATTACTGTATTTGGCAGTTTGTTTACACTTTTTTTTTTTTTTTTCAGTTATTTTATCCATATATATATATATATATATAAAAATCCTATTTGTTCCTTATTCAATCATTCTTTTGGTTTTATTCCATATATTTATATACACACAAACCAGCTTAAAAGCTGCCTTATCGGGCGGCATTTAAGCTAGCTCCTACAGAGGGCTCTTGATTGGGAAGAGAAGATGCAAAAGGCAACAATAAATTACAGAACTCAAAATCGATTGCTTCATTTAATTATTGCATAAATATTAAAGGTTACTTTTTTAGAAGTTCAATGATAATTTTTCTGTCACCACTTAATTTAAAGACAATTTGATGTGCGTAGGTCCTTACTTTCCGTACAAACAATTATTTTTTATTTAATGTGTGACTTTTGCTGGATCTTGCAATTAATTTTTGATTATTCCCAAATTCATTTCCAAGTTATAAAAATTGTTATACTAAAAAAAAAAATCGCCGAAAACAATCAGTCATGAAAACTTGGGAATCCAAAATTTCATGATTATGGGTCCAGATCCGGCCTGGAAGTTTCATTAAAAACAACTGACAAAGTGCTGTGGTTAATTTTTTTTAATATAATTTTTCATGTGTTCGTATAATTTTTTTTTTTCTTTTTTGGACATAAATTATGTAAAAATTGTCCCAGTGTTTTATATGTCCAAATGCCTTTGGTTGTACTTTTAGTCATTATCAAGGATGAATTTTATTCTACTTTTAACTGAATGCTTGGATTGTTTTATGCGTGTCTCTAGAGTGCTGGAAGCATTATTAGGAAAAAAAGAAAAAGCCAACCCTCAATAATATCAATTATTAACATGGCCTCAATGTGCTGACCCTGTTTGGAAGAAGAAAAAAAAACATTCCTTCAACTCTAGATACATACAACAAGAAAGGCGGCATAATTTTTTCCTACCCAAGTACTTTTGATCTCCTCCAAGATTATCATTGGGTGAATTACAAAGACAAACTTATTGTAACTGTGATTGTTTTTTAAAAACACATGTAAATGTGCTCCCTTATAATGATTTTAAAATTGTAAATTTATCTGTTGTAGCTATGTAATTTTTTGCATTTTTATAGCTCTTGATAAATTTTGTCTATTTGTTATTTCTCCCAAACCCTGTTCTACCATCCATTTGCTAAAGATTAAGTATGTTACAGGCTGCTTTCCTCTTTCCCTCAATCTGTCATGTGAGTCTTCTTTTTTTTTTTTATGTACCGGGTCCCTTCAGGACATAGGTGATCATGGCCCTCCACATCTTCCTGTTCCTTATAGCTCTTGATAAATTTTGTCTATTTGTTATTTCTCCCAAACCCTGTTCTGCCATCCATTTGCTAAAGATTAAGTATGTTACAGGCTGCTTTCCTCTTTCCCTCAATCTGTCATGTGAGTCTTCTTTTTTTTTTTTATGTACCAGGTCCCTTCAGGACATAGGGGATCATGGCCCTCCACATCTTCCTGTTCCTTATAGCTCTTGATAAATTTTGTCTATTTGTTATTTCTCCCAAACCCTGTTCTGCCATCCATTTGCTAAAGATTAAGTATGTTACAGGCTGCTTTCCTCTTTCCCTCAATCTGTCATGTGAGTCTTCTTTTTTTTTTTTATGTACCAGGTCCCTTCAGGACATAGGTGATCATGGCCCTCCACATCTTCCTGTTCCTTATAGCTCTTGATAAATTTTGTCTATTTGTTATTTCTCCCAAACCCTGTTCTACCATCCATTTGCTAAAGATTAAGTATGTTACAGGCTGCTTTCCTCTTTCCCTCAATCTGTCATGTGAGTCTTCTTTTTTTTTTTTATGTACCAGGTCCCTTCAGGACATAGGTGATCATGGCCCTCCACATCTTCCTGTTCCTTATAGCTCTTGATAAATTTTGTCTATTTGTTATTTCTCCCAAACCCTGTTCTACCATCCATTTGCTAAAGATTAAGTATGTTACAGGCTGCTTTCCTCTTTCCCTCAATCTGTCATGTGAGTCTTCTTTTTTTTTTTATGTACCGGGTCCCTTCAGGACATAGGGGATCATGGCCCTCCACATCTTCCTGTTCCTTATAGCTCTTGATGAATTTTGTCTATTTGTTATTTCTCCCAAACCCTGTTCTGCCATCCATTTGCTAAAGATTAAGTATGTTACAGGCTGCTTTCCTCTTTCCCTCAATCTGTCATGTGAGTCTTCTTTTTTTTTTTTATGTACCGGGTCCCTTCAGGACATAGGTGATCATGGCCCTCCACATCTTCCTGTTCCTTATAGCTCTTGATAAATTTTGTCTATTTGTTATTTCTCCCAAACCCTGTTCTACCATCCATTTGCTAAAGATTAAGTATGTTACAGGCTGCTTTCCTCTTTCCCTCAATCTGTCATGTGAGTCTTCTTTTTTTTTTTATGTACCGGGTCCCTTCAGGACATAGGGGATCATGGCCCTCCACATCTTCCTGTTCCTTATAGCTCTTGATAAATTTTGTCTATTTGTTATTTCTCCCAAACCCTGTTCTGCCATCCATTTGCTAAAGATTAAGTATGTTACAGGCTGCTTTCCTCTTTCCCTCAATCTGTCATGTGAGTCTTCTTTTTTTTTTTTATGTACCAGGTCCCTTCAGGACATAGGTGATCATGGCCCTCCACATCTTCCTGTTCCTTATAGCTCTTGATAAATTTTGTCTATTTGTTATTTCTCCCAAACCCTGTTCTACCATCCATTTGCTAAAGATTAAGTATGTTACAGGCTGCTTTCCTCTTTCCCTCAATCTGTCATGTGAGTCTTCTTTTTTTTTTTATGTACCGGGTCCCTTCAGGACATAGGGGATCATGGCCCTCCACATCTTCCTGTTCCTTATAGCTCTTGATGAATTTTGTCTATTTGTTATTTCTCCCAAACCCTGTTCTGCCATCCATTTGCTAAAGATTAAGTATGTTACAGGCTGCTTTCCTCTTTCCCTCAATCTGTCATGTGAGTCTTCTTTTTTTTTTTTATGTACCGGGTCCCTTCAGGACATAGGTGATCATGGCCCTCCACATCTTCCTGTTCCTTATAGCTCTTGATAAATTTTGTCTATTTGTTATTTCTCCCAAACCCTGTTCTACCATCCATTTGCTAAAGATTAAGTATGTTACAGGCTGCTTTCCTCTTTCCCTCAATCTGTCATGTGAGTCTTCTTTTTTTTTTTATGTACCGGGTCCCTTCAGGACATAGGGGATCATGGCCCTCCACATCTTCCTGTTCCTTATAGCTCTTGATAAATTTTGTCTATTTGTTATTTCTCCCAAACCCTGTTCTGCCATCCATTTGCTAAAGATTAAGTATGTTACAGGCTGCTTTCCTCTTTCCCTCAATCTGTCATGTGAGTCTTCTTTTTTTTTTTTATGTACCAGGTCCCTTCAGGACATAGGTGATCATGGCCCTCCACATCTTCCTGTTCCTTATAGCTCTTGATAAATTTTGTCTATTTGTTATTTCTCCCAAACCCTGTTCTACCATCCATTTGCTAAAGATTAAGTATGTTACAGGCTGCTTTCCTCTTTCCCTCAATCTGTCATGTGAGTCTTCTTTTTTTTTTTATGTACCGGGTCCCTTCAGGACATAGGGGATCATGGCCCTCCACATCTTCCTGTTCCTTATAGCTCTTGATGAATTTTGTCTATTTGTTATTTCTCCCAAACCCTGTTCTGCCATCCATTTGCTAAAGATTAAGTATGTTACAGGCTGCTTTCCTCTTTCCCTCAATCTGTCATGTGAGTCTTCTTTTTTTTTTTTATGTACCGGGTCCCTTCAGGACATAGGTGATCATGGCCCTCCACATCTTCCTGTTCCTTATAGCTCTTGATAAATTTTGTCTATTTGTTATTTCTCCCAAACCTTGTTTTGCCATTCATTTGCTAAAGATTAAGTATGTTACAGGCTGCTTTCCTCTTTCCCTCAATCTGTCATGTGAGTCTTCTTTTTTTTTTTTTATGTACCGGGTCCCTTCAGGACATAGGTGATCATGGCCCTCCACATCTTCCTGTTCCTTATAGCTCTTGATAAATTTTGTCTATTTGTTATTTCTCCCAAACCTTGTTTTGCCATTCATTTGCTAAAGATTAAGTATGTTACAGGCTGCTTTCCTCTTTCCCTCAATCTGTCATGTGAGTCTTCTTTTTTTTTTTTTATGTACCGGGTCCCTTCAGGACATAGGTGATCATGGCCCTCCACATCTTCCTGTTCCTTATAGCTCTTGATAAATTTTGTCTATTTGTTATTTCTCCCAAACCTTGTTTTGCCATTCATTTGCTAAAGATTAAGTATGTTACAGGCTGCTTTCCTCTTTCCCTCAATCTGTCATGTGAGTCTTCTTTTTTTTTTTTTATGTACCGGGTCCCTTCAGGACATAGGTGATCATGGCCCTCCACATCTTCCTGTTCCTTATAGCTCTTGATAAATTTTGTCTATTTGTTATTTCTCCCAAACCCTGTTCTACCATCCATTTGCTAAAGATTAAGTATGTTACAGGCTGCTTTCCTCTTTCCCTCAATCTGTCATGTGAGTCTTCTTTTTTTTTTTATGTACCGGGTCCCTTCAGGACATAGGGGATCATGGCCCTCCACATCTTCCTGTTCCTTATAGCTCTTGATGAATTTTGTCTATTTGTTATTTCTCCCAAACCCTGTTCTGCCATCCATTTGCTAAAGATTAAGTATGTTACAGGCTGCTTTCCTCTTTCCCTCAATCTGTCATGTGAGTCTTCTTTTTTTTTTTTATGTACCGGGTCCCTTCAGGACATAGGTGATCATGGCCCTCCACATCTTCCTGTTCCTTATAGCTCTTGATAAATTTTGTCTATTTGTTATTTCTCCCAAACCTTGTTTTGCCATTCATTTGCTAAAGATTAAGTATGTTACAGGCTGCTTTCCTCTTTCCCTCAATCTGTCATGTGAGTCTTCTTTTTTTTTTTTTATGTACCGGGTCCCTTCAGGACATAGGTGATCATGGCCCTCCACATCTTCCTGTTCCTTATAGCTCTTGATAAATTTTGTCTATTTGTTATTTCTCCCAAACCTTGTTTTGCCATCCATTTGCTCAAGTCCATCAAGTATGTTTATTGTAACTTCCTATTGCAAGGTTATTGTTATAACACATATATTCTCCATGCATAATGCTTCGGCTACTTGCTGTAACGCCTGTATAGTTAGTATGAAGACTGACTCAAACAACTAGCAAACGTCTCATAACATGGAACTCTTTATAGTCACTGGGGACATACTTTTTACTCTACAACATACCCCCCTTTAAAATTAAGACTTTATTAAATAAATATATTTTTTATTAAGTATTAATATCACCCCTTGGGTATTTTGTCAATATACTTAACTTTGTAGCGTTTTCTTTTTCTTGAACTTGTCCTTATAGATTCCATGATTTGTTTTGGTGCTGACCCCTCAAAAATGTACTGCATTTTTTATCAGTTCTTCATGTCATTCATCAGTGAATCTTTTCTTCAGCTGATTTTTGTGTTTTTTTATGTTGAAGTCTTTTTCTGTCGTTCCAATTTCCAAAAATTTATTCTGGACTTGGTAATGGGCAGTTGCGTGTTTTAAGACAATTAGTTAATCCAGTCAAGAAATCTGCGCTAACCTAAATTTTGTCATTTCTTTACTTAAACTGCTGGTGCAGCCCATTTTGAATGGTTTTTCTGTAATGTACCAATTCTTTCTAGTCTGTCCAACTCTTCTTCATTTACTTGTTCTAATGCAACAAGTGGGTAAACTGTTTCTGCTTAAATACTGGTGTTGAACCTTTTTTTTTTTTTTTACTTGAAAATTTGCCTTGAATTTTGAACACCAACCCAGTTTATTAGAACATCAATTTTTCACTGTGACTATTCAAATTTGGTTGTTTGTCCATTTACGTTTTTATGATAAGTGTTTATGGGCAAATCCTTACTTGTTTATTTTGAAAATAGGCATCACAAGAAAAATTATTTTCAACTCCCTCTTTCAAGCTTACAAAAAGAAACTGTCCCAGTTTTTGACGTTTCCTTTTTTTTTTTCTTTTTTCCAGAATTACCAATTATCATGGAATACTTCCGAGCCAACCTTAACCGCTTGTTTTCAGAAAACTGTTCTAATCTGGGTACCTTGTGCTTTTCTTTGGCTGATGTTACCATTCCGAGTACTTGATCTCTACTGGCACAAGAAACCTAGTCTGCCATTAACCTATCTCTTTATTGCAAAGAAGGCAAGTATTTATTTTTTTTTCCTTTTTCTTTTTGTTACAAAAATATCTTGTTAACCTTCCTGCTGTTAAAAACTTTTTTTAATTCAAAGTTGTCTGAGATGACACCTTCATATTCTGGCCACACCAGGAAGCTGTACAAATACTGCTGGACCGTGTGAATTCAATAAGACTTTTGATCCAGTTCACAATGGAAAATGAAAATAATCAACTAACCTTCCTGGATGTACTAATAACTTGCACAGAGAATGGGTTCAGACATCCGTTATATCACAAGCTAACCTTCACCAGACAATACCTCAACTTCAGTTCCCACCATCCATACAATGTGAAGAAAGGTATCATCCGATGCTTAGAACACCAGGCAACAATCATAAGTGGCAACCCAGAATTTTGAGGACCAAATGTTTTAATTGTGGCATAATTAAATGCAGAAAAAAAGTTACTGATAGCAAAAAAAAAGAAAGAAAGACTATAGGTACTGTTAACCATGCTGACTCTTGTGATCCTACAAAGGATTGAACTCCCATCCTGGGCTAACAAATTTCTAAAGATATTAGACTCCTGGTGTGTTCTAAGCAGTGGTAGTAGCAGGCTTGTCTCCCTTCCTGCTAAACTGGATTTAACCTTTAGGCATTAAGTTTACTGAAATTTCTCCCCAGAGTGAATTTTTCTATTGTCTGGGGAAGTGCTGTCATTCAGTTTATTGAGCAAGTTCCTGTTTTATCAGGGTCTGTGATAGTGATATCACCAACTAAAGAAGAGAATTTGTCTATGAACAGAAAATCCTTTGAAGTAAACATGAACAAAGTACCAATAACACTTCAGCCAGACAATTTCAAATAATATCAGATGTGATCTGGAACAAAAAATAAAAAAATAAACGTACCAAAAATGAAAAAATGTGGAACAAAATTGAATATAAAAGAAAGAATTGTGTGTGGCATTTCTTTTAGAGCAGTGATTCTCAACGTTGTCTCGGTGGACCACCAGTGGTCCACATAGCATTTCTAGTGGTCCACATAGCATTTCTAGCCATTAAAAAATTGTAGCCATTTCACAAAAATGTATCTAAATTATTCATACTTTGAAGAATTGTACGTAAGTATTATGCAGTGCTATATTTATTTTTATCATATATAAAATATTATATATAATATAAATTTTTTATTCATATAAAAAAAATGATTCCTATGTTAATAGATCACTACACACCAAGATGAAGGTAGTCACTAGCTGAATGAACTAAGACTGAATGACATCATCAAAAGTGATTTTGATATCCAGTGTTTGTCCTTGTTTAAAAAATAAATTTTAAAGTGTAAATAGACTACTTTGTCTTTTCATTGAGTATTTTAATGTGAAAATTGAACCACCTAAAAGTAAAAATAGGATGGTCCATTTGAATTTTTTTAAGAAAAAAAAATGGTTCATGGGCTGAAAAAGTTTAAGAAGCACTGTTTTAGAGAAAAGACACAAAATGCAAATGCTTATATTGTTAAACGTATTCTGAATTGACAGGCTATAAATATTCACCTCATTGAATGACACAAATAATTCTGTTTGTAAGTCAGTGAAAATCCCCTCTCTCTCACTCACTCACTCTCTCTCTCACACACACAATGAATCTGGATTACATGTGAAAGAATTAAAACTTAAATATAAGATCAGTGCAACAAAGGAAAGGCTTCACGTAAGAGAAAACATAAAACTAGTATTTAAACCCAAAAGTCGTTGGTCTACGGAGAGGCAACCTTATGGCAGTAGGCAAGTGACTGAAGCCGAGTCATCAGATCAGGACCAGTAATATTGCTGACTCTTTTTTGGACCTCAAGGTAAATAGCATAGTCACAGGACCATATGTGGCAGCAATATTCTCAGTATAAATGAATAGTAGACTCTTACATATGTAAGATAGATTCTGGAGAGAAAAACTTGTCTTGCACAACACAGTGAACCGACTTTCTTAGCAGCTGACCTAGCAATGGATTCAATATAGTCTTTCTACTTCATGTCAGCTGAGAACATTAGCCTGAGAAGGTGCAACAAATCACTTTCCAGGAGATTGGCAACAGCCATGCAGATAGAAGGCAGAGAGGGGTCTCTCGGAGGATTAATAGAGAGAAGTTTAGTTTTGGAGGTGTTAAAATTAACAAGTCATCATTTGCCCCAGTTAACAACAGACTTGAGGTCATTTTGGACACCAGCTGCCATTTTGATCATGTCTGGCCTGATTAAGAAAACATTGGTGTCATTTCAGTTTGGCTACACATTGTACAAAAAAGACTGGTTCTCACTCAATCACCAAAGTTAAGCATTGTTGCACTCAGTCAGTACTTAGATGAGTGACTGTTTGCGAACACAAAGCATGGTAAGCAACTTCATAAAATACAAAATATGTTTCAGCTTTAAATGACCAGCAATGGGTTGATAAACCATAAAAAAAATTTTTAAAAATCAATCAATGCTGCATTGTTGCCTGTCTATACTGGCTCATTTTAACCTTTTAAATTAAAGGCTTACAATCAAATCACACTGAAAATACCAGTTCTCATTTGATCACTAATGTTAAACAGTGTCACGTCTAGTCAGTAATTAGATGGAAGACTGCTTGGGAAAACCATGTACTGTAAGTGACCTCTATAGCAAAGAAAACGGCGACTTACCTCGTCAAAACAAGCGACCGCGTGTATCCTACGACGGAAAATGTGGCGAAAAAGAAAATTACTTACCAAAAAAGGGGCACGTATTACGCATGACATGCTGAAGACGGAATATTTAAATTAGAGACAAGTCAGTTGCAGGAGTCGCTATAAAAGTATTTTGATATGCTAAAATTGGGTGTCCTCTCCCAGTTGTCAACAAATCGAAAAAATGCTCAACCACTAAAAGCAGTTGGTGTTCTCGAATCGAGAGGGAGGAATAAAATTTGTGTATTTTGGCTACTGTGTTCATCGGAGAGTGAGTTATTTTTCTGACTGGTTACGTGCATTGTGATTTGTGAGATAGTACCTGCGAATCGAGTTTTCGGCATTTCTTTCTGCCCCCGATGTTCGAGTCTGAACTTACGGTGATTTGTTCTCTGCGTTGTGGAAGTAATCTGCAATAAATATTTCCTTTGCAAACCCAGAATGCTTACAACCTCATAAAATATGAAATATTGGCTTTAAATAAACAATAAAAAATCAAATTAATGCATCCAAGGCAATAGTGAAAAAAATAAATAAATTGTGAATTTCTGCTGATTTCCCAGCAGGATTTAATGTTTTGCAAGACCGTAAATATCCAATTCCATTACAAGTCTAGCCATTTATCAAATTAAATGGCTATACATTCTTTTTATAAAATTCATTTTTTCAAGACTAGATTTGTCAATGTTTAGACCATCAGGTGTATGTTGATCCAGGTAACTACAGTGAATTTCAAAATGAACCATACATGCGTAGGTTATTCTCATTCCACTGCCCATGTCTAGGGATATCTCATTTATAATTTGATCTGTGTACAAGTACATACTGCCTGGCTCAGGGATTGAATTCACAATTACTGTGTCATCAAATTCATGAACTAATGCTTTAATCCACTAGGCTATTGTCCTGTGGGACAATTCTCTGTGGAAAACTTGGAGCCTTAAACCTAACCTGCCTGCTTGTCATTACTCATTGAAGCTTCTCTTTCATTACAGCTTCTGCTGCTGTTGAAGACCTGCTCTTTTTTCCTTTATTAACGTCTCCCATATTGTATTTATTTCTATGCTAGGTTTACTAAGGCGGTCCTCATAACGGAGCATATACACTGATTCTTTTAGATGTGTAACTCTCCAGTGTTCTTCATTGTTCAGTATTTGCACTTCATTCCACATTCCTTCCATGTATAAAGGGGAAAAGGTAATCATCAGGCCATGTGTAATGAAGTGGAAACTCTTTACTCTTTAGAACTTCGACTTTATGAATTTAAGAGCAATACTAGTTTGGTTTCTAGGTCTCATCATTTTATGGCTGAAATTGCTAGATGTAAGCTATATTCAAATAGTTTCTTCTTTCACTCTTCTGTGGAACTCTTTTCCAGCTTCTTGAATCCTGTTCTTTTTATTGTCCTTTCTCCTCAGTAACGTTTTCTCAGTTTCCTTCTTGCTTTCCTCTCGAATACAATCTTCAAACATTTAAATGCAACATCAATTGTCATCTTCATTCACCTTGAATCCTGTTCTTTTTATTGTCTTTTCTCCAAAGTAATGTTTTCTCAGTTTCCTTCTTGCTTTCCTCTCAACTACAATCTTCAAACATTTAAATGCAACATCAATTGTCATCTTCTGTCTCCTTGAATCCTGTTCTTTTTATTGTCCTTTCTCCTCAGTAACGTTTTCTCGGTTTCCTTCTTGCTTTCCTCTCAAATACAATCTCCAAACATTTAAATGCAACATCAATTGTCATCTTCTGTCTCCTTGAATCCCGTTCTTTTTATTGTCCTTTCTCCTCAGTAACGTTTTCTCAGTTTCCTTCATGCTTTCCTCTCAACTACGATCTTCAAACATTTAAATGCAACATCAATTGTCATCATCTGTCTCCTTGAATCCTGTTCTTTTTATTGTCCTTTCTCCTCAGTAACGTTTTCTCAGTTTCCTTCATGCTTTCCTCTCAACTACAATCTTCAAACATTTAAATGCAACATCAATTGTCATCTTCTGTCTCCTTGAATCCTGTTCTTTTTATTGTCCTTTCTCCTCAGTAACGTTTTCTCGGTTTCCTTCTTGCTTTCCTCTCAAATACAATCTTCAAACATTTAAATGCAACATCAATTGTCATCTTCTGTCTCCTTGAATCCCGTTCATTTTATTGTCCTTTCTTCTCAGTAACGTTTTCTCAGTTTCCTTCTTGCTTTCCTCTGAAATACAATCTTCCAAAATTTAAATTCAATGTCAATCGTCATCTTCTGTCTCCTTGAATCCTGTTCCTTTTATTGTCCTTTCTTCTCGGTAACGTTTTCTCAGTTTCCTTCTTGCTTTCCTCTGAAATACAATCTTCCAAAATTTAAATTCAGTGTCAATCGTCATCTTCTGTCTCCTTGAATCCTGTTCCTTTTATTGTCCTTTCTTCTCAGTAACGTTTTCTCAGTTTCCTTCTTGCTTTCCTCTGAAATACAATCTTCCAAAATTTAAATTCAGTGTCAATCGTCATCTTCTGTCTCCTTGAATCCTGTTCCTTTTATTGTCCTTTCTTCTCGGTAACGTTTTCTCAGTTTCCTTCTTGCTTTCCTCTGAAATACAATCTTCCAAAATTTAAATGCAATGTCAATCGTCATCTTCTGTCTCCTTGAATCCTGTTCATTTTATTGTCCTTTCTTCTCGGTAACGTTTTCTCAGTTTCCTTCTTGCTTTCCTCTGAAATACAATCTTCCAAAATTTAAATTCAATGTCAATCGTCATCTTCTGTCTCCTTGAATCCTGTTCCTTTTATTGTCCTTTCTTCTCAGTAATGTTTTTTCAGTTTCCTTACCTCTATTGTCTTTAATCCTTAGTATCACCTTGCTTGGGTTGAAATGTTTTTATAAAAAATAAACATACAAACTTCTCAGAGGTACAGTAATTGTCTTGGTAAATTCAAAATGGATATATTTTGTGCAATGCAATAAGAGAACTACCTGTGATAAAATAAAGTTAGACTCCAAAAAGCTGAAACACTTACACACACACACACACACACACACACACACACACATATAATGGAATGCAGAAGATTTGGATAGAAAGATAACAAAAACTTTTTTTCTAATACACCCCACCTCACTTTTGGTGGGAGTAGGAGGAGATTCCTTTCTATTTGTGATAATTGTCTAAAATATGAAGAACCTGCAATAATTCCAGTAAGACAACAATTTCATGATGTTTATCCTGGAATATGAAGAAAAACCTTCTATTGAGAAGTTCTGTATATTGGCCACGAATGGACTGTGATATTGAAAACTTAGTGAAATCTTTCAACAACTGTGCAAATGTTACTTCAAATTCAACTCTGACCTACAAAAATTAGCCATTTAGATTCTGCCTGACCAATAAAAGGATTCAGTTACTTAATAGTTCTAGATAGCCTTTCAAAATGGCCTGAAATTTTGAAGGGCAAAAGAATAACTTCAGTAGTAACCATTGCCCAATTACAGTAAATATTTTCCCGATATGTAATTCCAGATACACTAGTTTCAGAAAATGAAACTTAATTTACTTTGAGTCCTGGGTATGACAATAAACTGCATCCAGCAGCAAGGCATCTGATCAGGAGATTGGAAGTTTTAAGGAACGTGGGACCACCTCTTAATTGCAGTTGTTTCCAGGTCCACTCTGACCCAAGGTTGTAGCACCTGTTAGGGTCCCAGCTGTAGGCAAATAGTGGACACTCAAACAAAGATCAAAATTGTTTTGTTTTTTTATAGTAAAAATACCAGCAATATATTTTTATAAAAAGAAAATTATTACCAGCAATACATTTTTATAGCAAAATAACAATCAGTTCAACATTGAAAAAGAATAAAAATACATTTTTATCGTAAAATTACCAGTAATACATTTTTGAAAAATTACCAACAATATATTTTATGATCTACAAAGTATATATCTAAAATAACATACCTTTACCTTGAAAGTACAAAGTTATGTACAAAATATCTAATTGAAGCCATAAAATTGCTTACAAAATATTTAGATTTCGGCATTAAATGACCCATAGAAATATTGATAAGCCGCTAAACCGACCAATAATTCACTTTGGCTGAATTTGAAAATTTTGGTAAATATCGTTCTACTAAACACCATACTACATCACCTTTTAACCCAATTGTCAAGCAGAAAGCAAACACCTCTTAAGTTCTTAAAAAAAAAAAAAACACACAAAAGGAGAAGAGATGGAGGAGGAAACATTCAAACAGTTTTTAAGTTCCTATTGGCACAATTTTAGCCAAAATGCCAAAGGTGGAATTTCACCAGCAGAATTAATGGTCAACAAAAAGATTGTTTTTTATAGAATTATGGCACTTAATTTACCATATATACTCATGCTTATGCAACTTTTGATTGATAATTTTAAGGAATTCACATCATACACAAGGTTTAAAATTAGCGTAGGTACTGCTGGCTCTGGCTATGCCGTTGACCAAGTTATCCATTCAATGTAGTCAAAAAGTACAGATGTACTTAAAATGGCACGTTACACGAGTACATACAGTAATTAAGTAAGATTTAATTCAAAATGTATAATAACAAAATCTTTTGACCTGGTGAATGCATTTATAGCAATAATCAGGAAAATATGCCGAACAAAGTACCCCCTCTCCATTCATAGTTGACAAAGTTTAAACATTGAATCGGCATGCAAAAATCGTTTCTCTTGAATTTGTTGCGACATTTGGGGTACCTACTCCAGTATTATCACTGGAAAAAAACAAAAGGAAATGTGTCATCAGTATTGTGCAGAAGGTGGGTGGCAGAGGGTGCGATGACCCCAGGCATCCATATTGGGTGGGCATCCAATCAAAGAGGGAAATAAAAAAATTTAGTTTATATTTAATTTGAATAAAGTGTTAATTTCATGTTTCATCTGTTTTTACATATTTAAAATGTTTTCTTTTCTCACATTTCTCAATACTAGGCTCTGTAACCTTCCCCTTCTGTTCTTTTATTTCCTCCCTCTATTTCTTTCATTCTCAGTAACCCCTTGCATCCTAGTGGCTTTTATTGCCTTGCTTGGGGTGAAATGATTTGAAAAAAAACACAAAACAAAAAAACCAAATCTGAATATATAGAATTCTATTTAATATACAACATCAATATATTAGGACACACCGTTCTTGTTACTTCAATATATACTGGATTATTCCAAAGCCTATAATAGTTCATAGAATCTCAAAGACTTTTCATGCATTCATTTATTAAATAATGTTGTTATAGTCAGAATGTATCGGTCCTGATCTGGCAGCTCAGATCAAGTCACTTTCCCACCACAATAAAGTTGCCTCTCTGTGCCTTTTCTATAAATGAGTCATTCCGTGTCCGTGTCAAATAAACAAGGATCTGACCATTACCAAAACGGATTTTTTTTTCAAATTCGGTATACTTATAGAACTTCATGATAGAAATTGAATGGTACCTATTTTACATCTCTAGGTCAAAGGGTTCCTGAGATATGACCCTTTAACCTTTGCCAAAATGGTGAATTTTGGAAACTAGTTACAAAGTTTAAATATCAACATCTCAATTGTTTTTTCACCTACAAAGCTGAATTATATACCATTTTAATGTACTTGGATAGATCTAAAAGGTGATATAATTATTTTTTTTTACATCTCTAGGTCAAAGGGTTCCTGAGATATGACCCTTTAACCTTTGCCATTTTAAAGTACTTGGATAGATCTAAATTATTTTTTCGTTTAAAGGTCAAATAAGATAATTTGACAATAACATTTGACCTTTAATTTCTCAATCTTAAACAAAAAAAATAATTATATCACCTTTTAGATCTTCTATCCAAGTACATTAAAATGGTATATAATTTAGCTTTGTGGGTGAAAAAAAACAACTGAGATATTGATATTTAAACTTTGTGACTATTTTCCAAAATTCACCTTTTTGACCTAGAGATGGTAAATAGGTACCATTCAATTTCTGTCACAAAGCTCTATAAGTGTACCGAATTTGAAAAAAGCATCCTTGTAAGTGATGGTCAGACCCTTGTTGAATGACTCGAATATTTTCATGGTAATTGTTCGGATGAGCTCTTCACTATGGTACTGGCATTGAGACCTCATCATTTTTAGTTGAGCTGGCTAGATGTAGCCATAAATTCTATGCTAACAGTTTCTTCTCTCACGCTTGTGGGACTCCCTTCCAGCTCCATGCTTTCCAGCCAGCTTTAATCTGCAATAATTTAAATGCAATGTCAATCGCTATCTACTGTCCTCCTGATTACTCTCTTCTTTTTCTGCTTGTCATTATTGTTTCTGTCCCTAATTTTTTCCACACCCTGTAACCCCTTGTGTTTTAGTGGCATTACTGCCTTTCTTGGGGTGATTCAGTTTTTTCTTGGGTTTTTTTTTAAACAAATATGAGGGTAACCTTGTATAAGTCCATGTATTTTATCTCTGCATTGAATATTGATACTACATCTGGTCTGGTGCTTCTGCTTTGTATTTAGAGATTCTTCATAAAATACAATGAAATATCTGTAATGTTATCTGTCATGGCCTGACAACTTTACAAATTAAAGTCTAGTACAGTGTAACCCGGATATAAGAGAGTTGTCGGGACCGGAGGAGAAGTCTCTTATATCCGGGTTTGGTCTATTATATATACATTAACACAGGCTCTAATTTGTGACCAGAGAAAATCTCTCTTATATCCGGGTTACACTGTACTAGATTGGCAGCTAGGTCTCATAATATCACTGTTGAAATTGCCAGTTGTATCTGTAGGTTCTAAGCTAAATGTTTCTTCTCTTACACTTCTCACTTGTAGAACTCTCTATTGGATTTATGATTTCTTGTCAACTGCAAAATCTTTAAAAACTTAAATGCAGCCACCATCTTCTGTCTTTGTGAATTCTGTTCTTTTATTGTCCTCTCTGGGCTTTTTTCCGACTAGTAACCCCTCACACCCTAGTGGCTTTTATTGCCTTGCTAGGGGTGAAATGATTTTTAAAACATAAAATAAATAAAATCCATTGTACAATTCCTATTTTAATTAATAAAATCTGATGAATGTCTAAACTTCTCATGCCACATAGATATATTAATACACAAATTTCGATGTATTATATACATGTTTATTCAAAAATTATCACATGCTTATGTTGTTATCATTTTTGAATAAATATTATTTGCTCTACTTTGTATTGAGCACTCTCTTAAGAATGTTTTTGGCTATGGGGATTTTATTCCATCTATACCAACCCTATACTCATATATTATGCACATAGATATAAGATTCAACATAAAATGCATGATTCCAAATCCTATATATTTGAAAATATTTTTGTGCGTTCATTTACTATATATTAACAAAAAAGAAACGTATTGGGCTTAAAATAAAATTGGTAATTTTACATTGAGAATTAATATAATAATTGTAATAGATCAGAGGTGATACCATAGTTACCCTAAATAAAATTGACCCCCTCCCCCCCCCCCGATTTCCAGTTTACTCTTGAAAGAAATTTCCATTCTTTTTCCACAGGTAAATGCTGTATTACTGCTGATTCTTTCTCTGATTGAGCTGTTTTATGCGGTGGCATACTTGGGTGAAAAAAACAAGGTTCCAGTTGTCGATGTCGTCTCCCCCACAATTTTAGTCCTAACATTGGTAAGTCGGATATCATGTTTTTCAAGTTGGACTTCATTCTACTCAATCTTTTGCACCAAATAAAACTATTTGCTTCATCCTTTATGGATGACTTTCTTTTATTTTGTTTTGTGTTTTTTTTACCCACAAGTTGTTCTGCATACAAGCAGAAAAAATAGTCCATTTTCATTCTCATGGACGTAGCATCCATGAGAATGAAAATGAACTAAAATTTGAACGAACAACCTATAAATTTTGATTCAAATTTAATTCTATGATGGAATCAAGAACATATACTGTGCCATGAATGATCTCCTCAGTGAGTCTAGCATAAAAATAAATACAGGATGGTAGCCATTAATAAATAAAGAGAAATGACAGCAAGGCTTCAACAAGGATTTTGTTGCTTTCACCTTTATTTCTGATCTTGCACTGTCAAAGGTTATGATAAAAACAGATTAAGATGAAAGTAAATACTAGTCAAAAACAAACACTTCCACTGGTGTGAACTTGCTCACAAAACTTTACAAATCCGACATTGTCTACGGTTGCTATATACATATGTTTTCAAGAGACTGAGATGTCGGTCCTTAGCATTTGTATTATAGACTAATTAGTACTTAGTACTATTTCCAAACCAATGTAGACATATAACATACAATACAGTGTAATGTATTTTAATTTGTGTGTTGGGGATGTCGTTTACTTTAGTCTCTGCTGTGGAGAATCCGATTGAGACCAAAATGGCGACACCCATGAGAAATTGCTATCATCATCTTTGTATCTGTCTATATTTCTAAGATGAGGTATTATGTACATTATTACGTTTCGGCCGTTGTACGCTCCGGCCTTCTTCAGGTGGTTGGAATGTCGAACTGAACCCTTTATTTTGCTCACTGGTGTAGACTGTTCTAATTACACGTGTCATGCTTAATGGATGTCAGTTATCAGTTATCTCCTGTTAATTTTCCCTCTGAAAGTTCTCCACTGCCTTAACCTTATTGAACTCACTCTTTGGGTCTGTCACTGGATCTAACCAACGCCTTTATCCATTGTGCCATGTGTCCTTGAGGACATCTGTGTATGAATTTCTGGGTATTATAAACCTAATGTCTTCAACAACCATTTTTACCAGTGTTCATATTGCAATTTTTGCTGTTATCCATCATGTTTTTACCAGAGCTCATATTGCAACTTTGGGCGGCTTGGCTCTCTCCAAGGTCTGTCTCACTTTCCATCTCAGTTCATCCACCTGAGCCTGAGGGATGTTCAAGGCCACCTCCTCGACTCTGGTAATGATGTCCAAGTATGGCACTCGCCTGATGGTTGTGGTGAAGTTGAGACCCAGGGCTAACATAACAAAACTGGAGAGGCTGGCGACTGGGTCCCTACAGAGGAACGAAAACATCATCATACTACCGGCTGACGAAGGTAATGCAACTGTAGTGATGAGCAAATCAGATTATACAAGAAAGCTGGAAGACCTCATTATCAACAGTAGCTACAGCAAAGTAAAAAAGGATCCTACTATGAAAACAGAATGCAAACTGTCACAGATACTAATCAAGAACAAGGATCACTTCACACCTAAGACGTATAAGCAGTTATTGCAGCGTTACACCAAGCTACATCACATATACGGTCTCCCTAAGATTCACAAAGACGGTATTCCGCTCAGGCTGATTGTTAGTTGCCAAGGCTCTGTGTGCCACCCTCCGAGTTGCTTCCTTGTAGATATAATTGACCCATTGATCGGAAAGTCTCCTTCATATGTCCGAAACTCTGCCCACTTCGTGGAAATAATCAAATATGCTCCCATCCTATCCAACCAGATGGTAAGCTTGGACACCAAGGTACCCACGGAAGAGGCACTCTCAGTAGTCAGAGACAGATTGGCCTCTGACTTATCTCTAGAAGAACGGACCAGTATTCCAATAGATAATCTGATGGAGATGTTGACTTTCTGTACACCATCATCACACTTCGGAATGGGATCACACATATATCGACAGGATGAGGGCTTAGCAATGGGCTCGCCATTATCACCAGCAATGGCGAATATATACATGGAATACTTTGAGGAAATGACATTAGAATCTATATCTCTAAAGCCAACTATATGGTTAAGGTACGTAGATGACACCTTCATACACTGGCCACACCAGGAAGATGTTCAGGTTCGACTGGACCATGTGAACTCAATAAGACCTTCAATACAGTTCACAATAGAAAAAGAGAGTAACAACACACTCCCATTCCTGGATGTACTAATATCTCGAACAGAGCATGGGTTCAAGACCTCCGTATACCGTAAACCGACATTCACCGGACAGTACCTCAATTTCAACTCCCACCATCCATACAGCGTAAAGAAAGGGATCGTCCGCTGCTTACAACACCGAGCAAAAGTCATGTGGCGACCCAGAGATATTAGATAAAGAATTGGTCAGTATAAGTAGTACCCTACAACGTAACAACTACCCTGGGTACATGGCAGCAGCCCCCCAAAAACTGGGATAGGCGGGTACAAGAAAAGGAGGAGGAGCAGAACAACAACACTCAGAAAACAGTCTGCCTGCCCTATGTGAAGGGGTTATCAGAGAAAATACAAAGGATCTGCGGTCCATATAACATCAGGACAGCCTTCAAAGGAAAAAAAATCAGGCGTAGCTGACCACATATGGAGAGAGAAGGGAGATCACCATCCTCTGTGGGATCAGGTTGATCATAGACAAAGGACACAATTGGAAAATTCATAAACTTAAGGAATCAGCACATATGCTAGGCCACAAAAATCTCCTGAGCCGACCAAGCATAGAAATGAATACAATATGGGAACCAGTAATAAGGAGTGGCAGAGAAAAGCGATAATAACAACAAAAATTGCAATATGAGCTCTGGTAAAAATGGTTGCTGATGACATTAGGTTTATAATACCCAGAAATTCATATACAGATGTCCTCAAGGACACATGGCACAGTGGATAAAGGCATTGGTTAGACCCAGTGACAGAACCCAAAGAGTGTGAGTTCAATACCCAGTTAAGGCAGTGGAGAACTTTCAGAGGGAAAATTAACAGGAGATAAACATGGCACGTGGAACTAAAACAGTCTACCAGTTCGACATTCCAACCGCCTGAAGAAGGCCGGAGCGTACATTGTAATAAATATGCCGACAAAGATGAGGACAATAGTCCGAATAATGTAAATAATCATCTTTGTAATCATTTATTTCCAGTAAATGGCAGTTTCCTATTTTTCCCCAAATGGGCCAGCATAACCAGGCAACAGTGCTATTACAATTCAGCTGTGAAAATGCTAATAATGATTGAAAATGCTTCATCTAATAAAAAATACTTTACAAGGGTTTTTTTTTTTTTTTCTCCAGGCTTACTACAATATTATGGGTGAATCCTTCTTTGGCCTTCATCAGGTGTACAAGGGTTTTTTGTGAGGTGGGTAGTGTCTACCAATTCTCTTTAAAAACAAATGCTTGCATTAATACAAGTAAATCATAAAAGTGTTTTTCTCATTTTTCAATGACAAAGATAGAAACAACAGTCGCTAGATGGAATATATATATAATGATTTCAGACAATCATTATTGTTTCGTCCGTGTATTGTTTGATATATTGAAATGTAATTGCCATCTTTGATAATGGCTTATGTAAGCCGAAAGCTTAGATTGGATTTAAACATGTATCAATATGGTGATTTCCTTTTGTCTTTCAATGATAATGTTATTAAGCTTATCAGACAATATGAAAGGAACTTACTTAAAATAAATAGACAAAACTTGTCTATATTATTTAATGAAACATGCATCAATATTATGATTTGTATATACTATCTAGAAAAGAAAAAATCCTTTGTTACACATTTTATGCCTGATGAAGGTCAAAAATGGATTGACTGAAACATGATAACCACAAACAGTAAAAAGAATGAGATGAACAACTCTTGAAATGAGGTTTCTCTTTTACATTTGGACTAATGTCCTCATCTTTGTTGTCGTTATCACATTTCTCACCACTGTGCTTTCCAGACGTCTTCAGGTGCTTGCTGAGTTTGACAGAGAATTTTCAACAGAATCTTATATTTAATCTCCAGCAGTAGACATCTGAAGGAATCCACACATATGCCATATGCTAGTCTATGAGAAAAATCCTCTCAGTAGGCTTAGTGTAGAAATAAATACAATATGGGAGCCATTAATAGATAAAGAGAAATGACATCAAGGCTTCAACAATAGCAGCAGTAAGAAAAGTAAAACCTCAATGATTGCAGTCAAGGATAACCTAGTAGATTGAAATGTTGGTTTGCGAATTTGGCAACATAGTAATTCTGAGTTCAATCTCTCGGCCGGGCAGTACAGACGTAGACTTGGTGGAAATAGGTCAAACAGTAACTGAACAGTTCTAAATTAGAACAAGATATCTCTAGACATGGAATAAAACAATCTACTTCATAGATTAAATAAAGGGTACAATTTGAAATTCCCTCAAGGTTACCTGATGAAGGCTGGAGGGGACAACGGTTGAAACATTGTAATAACAAAGTCAAAGATGAGGACAATAGTCTGAATGTAAATAATGATTAATTCTTGGAATGACGTATTTCAAAATTAAAATATCTAACATGTAAATTTACTATATTCAACACCTGTCTGTTTCTAAAACAAGAATGGCATTTGAATCTTTCAGGTACTTTCCATTTTAATCCTTCATATTGAAAGGAAAGGAGGCGTCATGTCTTCTGGTGTTCTCACAGTGTTCTGGTTCTTACTTCTTCTGGGAGGCTTCTTCAGATTCCTGGCTAAAGTAAAGAAAGTTCTTGATACGGTAAGGTTTGCTTCATTGATTTGTTTTGTTTTTATGGCTTACCAACCCTTTGCAGGTTATTTAAAGCCAGAAAATATTTTTAGATTGTAAGATTTTTTTTTTTTTTTTTTTTTTTTTTTTTTTTTTTTTTTTTAGAGATAATTATTTACTGATACTAGTCTTACTAAATAACCCATAAGAAGAAATGGATACATGCCTTTCCAAAATGGTATTGGCATGTAAGTTAATATAATGAACCCAGCTGGAATTGGAATTCGGCTCTCTGATTTCTAAGTCCAAGCTGTTATCCACTAGACCACCTGCACATCCAAGCTAATAACACCTGTTATTGCCAAGTGGTCATCCATCTAGGTACTGACCAAACTCAACAATGCTTAACTTCAGTAAGGGCAACAAGTAATCGGACAAAGGAAATGACATGTGAAAGATGTCAGTACATTTTGATTCCTTAGAGGAATACAAATAATCAGATGAATCTTATAAGAATGAATTCAGTTGATCTACACTTCCCATCTAGGTACTGACCAGGCTTGGCATTGCTTAACTTCAGTAAGGGCAACAAATAATCAGACAAAGGAAATGACATGTGAAAGATGTCGGTACATTTTGATCCCTTAGAAGAATACAAATGATCAGATGAATCTTATAAGAATGAATTCAGTTGATCTACACTTCACATACAAACGGACAATAAAGAGAAAATGAATACTACTTTTAATTAATTCAATAGATTTGGATTATTATTGGAGGGAAACTTGACTTTATTGATGATTGTTAAAATGATTGCGTCAAGAGTCATGTGTGATACACACTTGGGTGATCATGTCTCTTTCAATTCATGACTGACTGGGTGGGAAAATTTTCCGCAGTAGGCTGCAATTTCTTTCTGCAGTAGATTGCTTGCCAACCATTGTGCAGTCTGTCCTGCTGTGCGACCTATAGCTGGGGGCCATCTAGGTACTGACTGAGACTCAGTATTATTTAACTTCAGTGATCATATGAGAACCGGTGTTTCAATGTGATATGTCCGTAAACTCTTTATACCACCAGAATATCCAAGCTTACAGCACCTGGTATTCCCAAGTGGTCACTCATCTAGGTACTGACCAGGTTCAACATTGCTTAACTTAATACCTGGTATATTCCCAAGTGGTCACTCAACCAGGTTTAACATTGCTTAACTTTGGTGATCATATGAGAACCGGTGTTTCAATGTGATATGTCCGTAAACTCTTTATACCACCAGAATATCCAAGCTTACAGCACCTGGTATTCCCAAGTGGTCACTCATCTAGGTACTGACCAGGTTCAACATTGCTTAACTTAATATCTGGTGTATTCCCAAGTGGTCACTCAACCAGGTTTAACATTGCTTAACTTTGGTGATCATATGAGAACCGGTGTTTCAATGTGATATGTCCGTAAACTCTTTATACCACCAGAATATCCAAGCTTACAGCACCTGGTATTCCCAAGTGGTCACTCATCTAGGTACTGACCAGGTTCGACATTGCTTAACTTAATACCTGGTGTATTCCCAAGTGGTCACTCAACCAGGTTTAACATTGCTTAATTTTGGTGATCATATGAGAACCGGTGTTTCAATGTGATATGTCCGTAAACTCTTTATACCACCAGAATATCCAAGCTTACAGCACCTGGTATTCCCAAGTGGTCACTCATCTAGGTACTGACCAGGTTCGACATTGCTTAACTTAATACCTGGTGTATTCCCAAGTGGTCACTCAACCAGGTTTAACATTGCTTAATTTTGGTGATCATATGAGAACCGGTGTTTCAATGTGATATGTCCGTAAACTCTTTATACCACCAGAATATCCAAGCTTACAGCACCTGATATTCTCAAGTGGTCACTCATCTAGGTACTGACCAGGCTCGACATTGCTTAACTTAATATCTGGTGTATTCCCAAGTGGTCACTCAACCAGGTTTAACATTGCTTAACTTTGGTGATCATATGAGAACCGGTGTTTCAATGTGATATGTCCGTAAACTCTTTATACCACCAGAATATCCAAGCTTACAGCACCTGGTATTCCCAAGTGGTCACTCATCTAGGTACTGACCAGGTTCAACATTGCTTAACTTAATACCTGGTATATTCCCAAGTGGTCACTCAACCAGGTTTAACATTGCTTAACTTTGGTGATCATATGAGAACCGGTGTTTCAATGTGATATGTCCGTAAACTCTTTATACCACCAGAATATCCAAGCTTACAGCACCTGGTATTCCCAAGTGGTCACTCATCTAGGTACTGACCAGGTTCAACATTGCTTAACTTAATATCTGGTGTATTCCCAAGTGGTCACTCAACCAGGTTTAACATTGCTTAACTTTGGTGATCATATGAGAACCGGTGTTTCAATGTGATATGTCCGTAAACTCTTTATACCACCAGATTATCCAAGCTTACAGCACCTGGTATTCCCAAGTGGTCACTCATCTAGGTACTGACCAGGTTCAACATTGCTTAACTTAATATCTGGTGTATTCCCAAGTGGTCACTCAACCAGGTTTAACATTGCTTAACTTTGGTGATCATATGAGAACCGGTGTTTCAATGTGATATGTCCGTAAACTCTTTATACCACCAGAATATCCAAGCTTACAGCACCTGGTATTCCCAAGTGGTCACTCATCTAGGTACTGACCAGGTTCAACATTGCTTAACTTAATATCTGGTGTATTCCCAAGTGGTCACTCAACCAGGTTTAACATTGCTTAACTTTGGTGATCATATGAGAACCGGTGTTTCAATGTGATATGTCCGTAAACTCTTTATACCACCAGAATATCCAAGCTTACAGCACCTGGTATTCCCAAGTGGTCACTCATCTAGGTACTGACCAGGTTCAACATTGCTTAACTTAATATCTGGTGTATTCCCAAGTGGTCACTCAACCAGGTTTAACATTGCTTAACTTCGGTGATCATATGAGAACCGGTGTTTCAATGTGATATGTCCGTAAACTCTTTATACCACCAGAATATCCAAGCTTACAGCACCTGGTATTCCCAAGTGGTCACTCATCTAGGTACTGACCAGGTTCAACATTGCTTAACTTAATATCTGGTGTATTCCCAAGTGGTCACTCAACCAGGTTTAACATTGCTTAACTTCGGTGATCATATGAGAACCGGTGTTTCAATGTGATATGTCCGTAAACTCTTTATACCACCAGAATATCCAAGCTTACAGCACCTGGTATTCCCAAGTGGTCACTCATCTAGGTACTGACCAGGTTCAACATTGCTTAACTTAATATCTGGTGTATTCCCAAGTGGTCACTCAACCAGGTTTAACATTGCTTAACTTCGGTGATCATATGAGAACCGGTGTTTCAATGTGATATGTCCGTAAACTCTTTATACCACCAGAATATCCAAGCTTACAGCACCTGGTATTCCCAAGTGGTCACTCATCTAGGTACTGACCAGGTTCAACATTGCTTAACTTAATATCTGGTGTATTCCCAAGTGGTCACTCAACCAGGTTTAACATTGCTTAACTTTGGTGATCATATGAGAACCGTTGTTTCAATGTGATATGTCCGTAAACTCTTTATACCACCAGAATATCCAAGCTTACAGCACCTGGTATTCCCAAGTGGTCACTCATCTAGGTACTGACCAGGTTCGACATTGCTTAACTTAATACCTGGTGTATTCCCAAGTGGTCACTCAACCAGGTTTAACATTGCTTAATTTTGGTGATCATATGAGAACCGGTGTTTCAATGTGATATGTCCGTAAACTCTTTATACCACCAGAATATCCAAGCTTACAGCACCTGGTATTCCCAAGTGGTCACTCATCTAGGTACTGACCAGGTTCAACATTGCTTAACTTAATATCTGGTGTATTCCCAAGTGGTCACTCAACCAGGTTTAACATTGCTTAACTTTGGTGATCATATGAGAACCGTTGTTTCAATGTGATATGTCCGTAAACTCTTTATACCACCAGAATGTCCAAGCTTACAGCACCTGGTATTCCCAAGTGGTCACTCATCTAGGTACTGACCAGGTTCGACATTGCTTAACTTAATACCTGGTGTATTCCCAAGTGATCACTCAACCAGGTTTAACATTGCTTAACTTTGGTGATCATATGAGAACCGGTGTTTCAATGTGATATGTCCGTAAACTCTTTATACCACCAGAATATCCAAGCTTACAGCACCTGGTATTCCCAAGTGGTCACTCATCTAGGTACTGACCAGGTTCAACATTGCTTAACTTAATATCTGGTGTATTCCCAAGTGGTCACTCAACCAGGTTTAACATTGCTTAACTTTGGTGATCATATGAGAACCGTTGTTTCAATGTGATATGTCCGTAAACTCTTTATACCACCAGAATATCCAAGCTTACAGCACCTGGTATTCCCAAGTGGTCACTCATCTAGGTACTGACCAGGTTCGACATTGCTTAACTTAATATCTGGTGTATTCCCAAGTGGTCACTCAACCAGGTTTAACATTGCTTAACTTTGGTGATCATATGAGAACCGGTGTTTCAATGTGATATGTCCGTAAACTCTTTATACCACCAGAATATCCAAGCTTACAGCACCTGGTATTCCCAAGTGGTCACTCATCTAGGTACTGACCAGGTTCAACATTGCTTAACTTAATATCTGGTGTATTCCCAAGTGGTCACTCAACCAGGTTTAACATTGCTTAACTTTGGTCATCATATGAGAACCGGTGTTTCAATGTGATATGTCCGTAAACTCTTTATACCACCAGAATATCCAAGCTTACAGCACCTGGTATTCCCAAGTGGTCACTCATCTAGGTACTGACCAGGTTCAACATTGCTTAACTTAATACCTGGTGTATTCCCAAGTGGTCACTCAACCAGGTTTAACATTGCTTAATTTTGGTGATCATATGAGAACCGGTGTTTCAATGTGATATGTCCGTCAACTCTTTATACCACCAGAATATCCAAGCTTACAGCACCTGGTATTCCCAAGTGGTCACTCATCTAGGTACTGACCAGGTTCAACATTGCTTAACTTAATATCTGGTGTATTCCCAAGTGGTCACTCAACCAGGTTTAACATTGCTTAATTTTGGTGATCATATGAGAACCGGTGTTTCAATGTGATATGTCCGTAAACTCTTTATACCACCAGAATATCCAAGCTTTCAGCACCTGGTATTCCCAAGTGGTCACTCATCTAGGTACTGACCAGGTTCAAAATTGCTTAACTTAATATCTGGTGTATTCCCAAGTGGTCACTCAACCAGGTTTAACATTGCTTAACTTTGGTGATCATATGAGAACCGGTGTTTCAATGTCATATGTTCGTAAACTCTTTATACCACCAGAATATCCAAGCTTACAGCACCTGGTATTCCCAAGTGGTCACTCATCTAGGTACTGACCAGGTTCAACATTGCTTAACTTAATATCTGGTGTATTCCCAAGTGGTCACTCAACCAGGTTTAACATTGCTTAACTTTGGTGATCATATGAGAACCGGTGTTTCAATGTGATATCTCCGTAAACTCTTTATACCACCAGAATATCCAAGCTTACAGCACCTGGTATTCCCAAGTGGTCACTCATCTAGGTACTGACCAGGTTCGACATTGCTTAACTTAATACCTGGTGTATTCCCAAGTGATCACTCAACCAGGTTTAACATTGCTTAACTTTGGTGATCATATGAGAACCGGTGTTTCAATGTGATATGTCCGTAAACTCTTTATACCACCAGAATATCCAAGCTTACAGCACCTGGTATTCCCAAGTGGTCACTCATCTAGGTACTGACCAGGTTCAACATTGCTTAACTTAATATCTGGTGTATTCCCAAGTGATCACTCAACCAGGTTTAACATTGCTTAACTTTGGTGATCATATGAGAACCGGTGTTTCAATGTGATATGTCCGTAAACTCTTTATACCACCAGAATATCCAAGCTTACAGCACCTGGTATTCCCAAGTGGTCACTCATCTAGGTACTGACCAGGTTCAACATTGCTTAACTTAATATCTGGTGTATTCCCAAGTGATCACTCAACCAGGTTTAACATTGCTTAACTTTGGTGATCATATGAGAACCGGTGTTTCAATGTGATATGTCCGTAAACTCTTTATACCACCAGAATATCCAAGCTTACAGCACCTGGTATTCCCAAGTGGTCACTCATCTAGGTACTGACCAGGTTCAACATTGCTTAACTTAATATCTGGTGTATTCCCAAGTGATCACTCAACCAGGTTTAACATTGCTTAACTTTGGTGATCATATGAGAACCGGTGTTTCAATGTGATATGTCCGTAAACTCTTTATACCACCAGAATATCCAAGCTTACAGCACCTGGTATTCCCTAGTGGTCACTCATCTAGGTACTGACCAGGTTCAACATTGCTTAACTTAATATCTGGTGTATTCCCAAGTGATCACTCAACCAGGTTTAACATTGCTTAACTTTGGTGATCATATGAGAACCGGTGTTTCAATGTGATATGTCCGTAAACTCTTTATACCACCAGAATATCCAAGCTTACAGCACCTGGTATTCCCAAGTGGTCACTCATCTAGGTACTGACCAGGTTCAACATTGCTTAACTTAATATCTGGTGTATTCCCAAGTGATCACTCAACCAGGTTTAACATTGCTTAACTTTGGTGATCATATGAGAACCAGTGTTTCAATGTGATATGTCCGTAAACTCTTTATACCACCAGAATATCCAAGCTTACAGCACCTGGTATTCCCAAGTGGTCACTCATCTAGGTACTGACCAGGTTCAACATTGCTTAACTTAATATCTGGTGTATTCCCAAGTGATCACTCAACCAGGTTTAACATTGCCTAACTTTGGTGATCATATGAGAACCGGTGTTTCAATGTGATATGTCCGTAAACTCTTTATACCACCAGAATATCCAAGCTTACAGCACCTGGTATTCCCAAGTGGTCACTCATCTAGGTACTGACCAGGTTCAACATTGCTTAACTTAATATCTGGTGTATTCCCAAGTGGTCACTCAACCAGGTTTAACATTGCTTAATTTTGGTGATCATATGAGAACCGGTGTTTCAATGTGATATGTCCGTAAACTCTTTATACCACCAGAATATCCAAGCTTACAGCACCTGGTATTCCCAAGTGGTCACTCATCTAGGTACTGACCAGGTTCAACATTGCTTAACTTAATATCTGGTGTATTCCCAAGTGGTCACTCAACCAGGTTTAACATTGCTTAACTTTGGTGATCATATGAGAACCGGTGTTTCAATGTGATATGTCCGTAAACTCTTTATACCACCAGAATATCCAAGCTTACAGCACCTGGTATTCCCAAGTGGTCACTCATCTAGGTACTGACCAGGTTCGACATTGCTTAACTTAATACCTGGTGTATTCCCAAGTGGTCACTCAACCAGGTTTAACATTGCTTAACTTTGGTGATCATATGAGAACCGGTGTTTCAATGTGATATGTCCGTAAACTCTTTATACCACCAGAATATCCAAGCTTACAGCACCTGGTATTCCCAAGTGGTCACTCATCTAGGTACTGACCAGGTTCGACATTGCTTAACTTAATACCTGGTGTATTCCCAAGTGGTCACTCAACCAGGTTTAACATTGCTTAACTTCAGTGATCATATGAGAACCGTTGTTTCAATGTGATATGTCCGTAAACTCTTTATACCACCAGAATATCCAAGCTTACAGCACCTGGTATTCCCAAGTGGTCACTCATCTAGGTACTGACCAGGTTCGACATTGCTTAACTTAATATCTGGTGTATTCCCAAGTGGTCACTCAACCAGGTTTAACATTGCTTAACTTCGGTGATCATATGAGAACCGGTGTTTCAATGTGATATGTCCGTAAACTCTTTATACCACCAGAATATCCAAGCTTACAGCACCTGGTATTCCCAAGTGGTCACTCATCTAGGTACTGACCAGGTTTGACATTGCTTAACTTAATATCTGGTGTATTCCCAAGTGGTCACTCAACCAGGTTTAACATTGCTTAACTTTGGTGATCATATGAGAACCGGTGTTTCAATGTGATATGTCCGTAAACTCTTTATACCACCAGAATATCCAAGCTTACAGCACCTGGTATTCCCAAGTGGTCACTCATCTAGGTACTGACCAGGTTCAACATTGCTTAACTTGATACCTGGTGTATTCCCAAGTGGTCACTCAACCAGGTTTAACATTGCTTAACTTTGGTGATCATATGAGAACCGGTGTTTCAATGTGATATGTCCGTAAACTCTTTATACCACCAGAATATTCAAGCTTACAGTACCTGGTATTCCCAAGTGATCACTCGTCTAGGTACTGACCAGGCTCGACATTGCTTAACTTAATATCTGGTGTATTCCCAAGTGGTCACTCAACCAGGTTTAACATTGCTTAACTTCGGTGATCATATGAGAACCGGTGTTTCAATGTGATATGTCCGTAAACTCTTTATACCACCAGAATATCCAAGCTTACAGCACCTGGTATTCCCAAGTGGTCACTCATCTAGGTACTGACCAGGTTCGACATTGCTTAACTTAATATCTGGTGTATTCCCAAGTGGTCACTCAACCAGGTTTAACATTGCTTAACTTTGGTGATCATATGAGAACCGGTGTTTCAATGTGATATGTCCGTAAACTCTTTATACCACCAGAATATCCAAGCTTACAGCACCTGGTATTCCCAAGTGGTCACTCATCTAGGTACTGACCAGGTTCGACATTGCTTAACTTAATACCTGGTGTATTCCCAAGTGGTCACTCAACCAGGTTTAACATTGCTTAACTTTGGTGATCATATGAGAACCGGTGTTTCAATGTGATATGTCCGTAAACTCTTTATACCACCAGAATATCCAAGCTTACAGCACCTGGTATTCCCAAGTGGTCACTCATCTAGGTACTGACCAGGTTCGACATTGCTTAACTTAATACCTGGTGTATTCCCAAGTGGTCACTCAACCAGGTTTAACATTGCTTAACTTCAGTGATCATATGAGAACCTTTGTTTCAATGTGATATGTCCGTAAACTCTTTATACCACCAGAATATCCAAGCTTACAGCACCTGGTATTCCCAAGTGGTCACTCATCTAGGTACTGACCAGGTTCGACATTGCTTAACTTAATATCTGGTGTATTCCCAAGTGGTCACTCAACCAGGTTTAACATTGCTTAACTTCGGTGATCATATGAGAACCGGTGTTTCAATGTGATATGTCCGTAAACTCTTTATACCACCAGAATATCCAAGCTTACAGCACCTGGTATTCCCAAGTGGTCACTCATCTAGGTACTGACCAGGTTCGACATTGCTTAACTTAATACCTGGTGTATTCCCAAGTGGTCACTCAACCAGGTTTAACATTGCTTAATTTTGGTGATCATATGAGAACCGGTGTTTCAATGTGATATGTCCGTAAACTCTTTATACCACCAGAATATCCAAGCTTACAGCACCTGGTATTCCCAAGTGGTCACTCATCTAGGTACTGACCAGGTTCAACATTGCTTAACTTAATATCTGCTGTATTCCCAAGTGGTCACTCAACCAGGTTTAACATTGCTTAACTTTGGTGATCATATGAGAACCGTTGTTTCAATGTGATATGTCCGTAAACTCTTTATACCACCAGAATGTCCAAGCTTACAGCACCTGGTATTCCCAAGTGGTCAGTCATCTAGGTACTGACCAGGTTCGACATTGCTTAACTTAATACCTGGTGTATTCCCAAGTGATCACTCAACCAGGTTTAACATTGCTTAACTTTGGTGATCATATGAGAACCGGTGTTTCAATGTGATATGTCCGTAAACTCTTTATACCACCAGAATATCCAAGCTTACAGCACCTGGTATTCCCAAGTGGTCACTCATCTAGGTACTGACCAGGTTCAACATTGCTTAACTTAATATCTGGTGTATTCCCAAGTGGTCACTCAACCAGGTTTAACATTGCTTAATTTTGGTGATCATATGAGAACCGGTGTTTCAATGTGATATGTCCGTAAACTCTTTATACCACCAGAATATCCAAGCTTTCAGCACCTGGTATTCCCAAGTGGTCACTCATCTAGGTACTGACCAGGTTCAACATTGCTTAACTTAATATCTGGTGTATTCCCAAGTGGTCACTCAACCAGGTTTAACATTGCTTAACTTTGGTGATCATATGAGAACCGGTGTTTCAATGTGATATGTTCGTAAACTCTTTATACCACCAGAATATCCAAGCTTACAGCACCTGGTATTCCCAAGTGGTCACTCATCTAGGTACTGACCAGGTTCAACATTGCTTAACTTAATATCTGGTGTATTCCCAAGTGGTCACTCAACCAGGTTTAACATTGCTTAACTTTGGTGATCATATGAGAACCGGTGTTTCAATGTGATATGTCCGTAAACTCTTTATACCACCAGAATATCCAAGCTTACAGCACCTGGTATTCCCAAGTGGTCACTCATCTAGGTACTGACCAGGTTCGACATTGCTTAACTTAATACCTGGTGTATTCCCAAGTGATCACTCAACCAGGTTTAACATTGCTTAACTTTGGTGATCATATGAGAACCGGTGTTTCAATGTGATATGTCCGTAAACTCTTTATACCACCAGAATATCCAAGCTTACAGCACCTGGTATTCCCAAGTGGTCACTCATCTAGGTACTGACCAGGTTCAACATTGCTTAACTTAATATCTGGTGTATTCCCAAGTGATCACTCAACCAGGTTTAACATTGCTTAACTTTGGTGATCATATGAGAACCGGTGTTTCAATGTGATATGTCCGTAAACTCTTTATACCACCAGAATATCCAAGCTTACAGCACCTGGTATTCCCAAGTGGTCACTCATCTAGGTACTGACCAGGTTCAACATTGCTTAACTTAATATCTGGTGTATTCCCAAGTGATCACTCAACCAGGTTTAACATTGCTTAACTTTGGTGATCATATGAGAACCGGTGTTTCAATGTGATATGTCCGTAAACTCTTTATACCACCAGAATATCCAAGCTTACAGCACCTGGTATTCCCTAGTGGTCACTCATCTAGGTACTGACCAGGTTCAACATTGCTTAACTTAATATCTGGTGTATTCCCAAGTGATCACTCAACCAGGTTTAACATTGCTTAACTTTGGTGATCATATGAGAACCGGTGTTTCAATGTGATATGTCCGTAAACTCTTTATACCACCAGAATATCCAAGCTTACAGCACCTGGTATTCCCAAGTGGTCACTCATCTAGGTACTGACCAGGTTCAACATTGCTTAACTTAATATCTGGTGTATTCCCAAGTGATCACTCAACCAGGTTTAACATTGCTTAACTTTGGTGATCATATGAGAACCGGTGTTTCAATGTGATATGTCCGTAAACTCTTTATACCACCAGAATATCCAAGCTTACAGCACCTGGTATTCCCAAGTGGTCACTCATCTAGGTACTGACCAGGTTCAACATTGCTTAACTTAATATCTGGTGTATTCCCAAGTGATCACTCAACCAGGTTTAACATTGCTTAACTTTGGTGATCATATGAGAACCGGTGTTTCAATGTGATATGTCCGTAAACTCTTTATACCACCAGAATATCCAAGCTTACAGCACCTGGTATTCCCAAGTGGTCACTCATCTAGGTACTGACCAGGTTCAACATTGCTTAACTTAATATCTGGTGTATTCCCAAGTGATCACTCAACCAGGTTTAACATTGCCTAACTTTGGTGATCATATGAGAACCGGTGTTTCAATGTGATATGTCCGTAAACTCTTTATACCACCAGAATATCCAAGCTTACAGCACCTGGTATTCCCAAGTGGTCACTCATCTAGGTACTGACCAGGTTCAACATTGCTTAACTTAATATCTGGTGTATTCCCAAGTGGTCACTCAACCAGGTTTAACATTGCTTAATTTTGGTGATCATATGAGAACCGGTGTTTCAATGTGATATGTCCGTAAACTCTTTATACCACCAGAATATCCAAGCTTACAGCACCTGGTATTCCCAAGTGGTCACTCATCTAGGTACTGACCAGGTTCGACATTGCTTAACTTAATACCTGGTGTATTCCCAAGTGATCACTCAACCAGGTTTAACATTGCTTAACTTTGGTGATCATATGAGAACCGGTGTTTCAATGTGATATGTCCGTAAACTCTTTATACCACCAGAATATCCAAGCTTACAGCACCTGGTATTCCCAAGTGGTCACTCATCTAGGTACTGACCAGGTTCAACATTGCTTAACTTAATATCTGGTGTATTCCCAAGTGATCACTCAACCAGGTTTAACATTGCTTAACTTTGGTGATCATATGAGAACCGGTGTTTCAATGTGATATGTCCGTAAACTCTTTATACCACCAGAATATCCAAGCTTACAGCACCTGGTATTCCCAAGTGGTCACTCATCTAGGTACTGACCAGGTTCGACATTGCTTAACTTAATACCTGGTGTATTCCCAAGTGGTCACTCAACCAGGTTTAACATTGCTTAACTTCAGTGATCATATGAGAACCGTTGTTTCAATGTGATATGTCCGTAAACTCTTTATACCACCAGAATATCCAAGCTTACAGCACCTGGTATTCCCAAGTGGTCACTCATCTAGGTACTGACCAGGTTCGACATTGCTTAACTTAATATCTGGTGTATTCCCAAGTGGTCACTCAACCAGGTTTAACATTGCTTAACTTCGGTGATCATATGAGAACCGGTGTTTCAATGTGATATGTCCGTAAACTCTTTATACCACCAGAATATCCAAGCTTACAGCACCTGGTATTCCCAAGTGGTCACTCATCTAGGTACTGACCAGGTTCGACATTGCTTAACTTAATATCTGGTGTATTCCCAAGTGGTCACTCAACCAGGTTTAACATTGCTTAACTTTGGTGATCATATGAGAACCGGTGTTTCAATGTGATATGTTCGTAAACTCTTTATACCACCAGAATATCCAAGCTTACAGCACCTGGTATTCCCAAGTGGTCACTCATCTAGGTACTGACCAGGTTCAACATTGCTTAACTTAATATCTGGTGTATTCCCAAGTGGTCACTCAACCAGGTTTAACATTGCTTAACTTTGGTGATCATATGAGAACCGGTGTTTCAATGTGATATCTCCGTAAACTCTTTATACCACCAGAATATCCAAGCTTACAGCACCTGGTATTCCCAAGTGGTCACTCATCTAGGTACTGACCAGGTTCGACATTGCTTAACTTAATACCTGGTGTATTCCCAAGTGATCACTCAACCAGGTTTAACATTGCTTAACTTTGGTGATCATATGAGAACCGGTGTTTCAATGTGATATGTCCGTAAACTCTTTATACCACCAGAATATCCAAGCTTACAGCACCTGGTATTCCCAAGTGGTCACTCATCTAGGTACTGACCAGGTTCAACATTGCTTAACTTAATATCTGGTGTATTCCCAAGTGATCACTCAACCAGGTTTAACATTGCTTAACTTTGGTGATCATATGAGAACCGGTGTTTCAATGTGATATGTCCGTAAACTCTTTATACCACCAGAATATCCAAGCTTACAGCACCTGGTATTCCCAAGTGGTCACTCATCTAGGTACTGACCAGGTTCAACATTGCTTAACTTAATATCTGGTGTATTCCCAAGTGATCACTCAACCAGGTTTAACATTGCTTAACTTTGGTGATCATATGAGAACCGGTGTTTCAATGTGATATGTCCGTAAACTCTTTATACCACCAGAATATCCAAGCTTACAGCACCTGGTATTCCCAAGTGGTCACTCATCTAGGTACTGACCAGGTTCAACATTGCTTAACTTAATATCTGGTGTATTCCCAAGTGATCACTCAACCAGGTTTAACATTGCTTAACTTTGGTGATCATATGAGAACCGGTGTTTCAATGTGATATGTCCGTAAACTCTTTATACCACCAGAATATCCAAGCTTACAGCACCTGGTATTCCCTAGTGGTCACTCATCTAGGTACTGACCAGGTTCAACATTGCTTAACTTAATATCTGGTGTATTCCCAAGTGATCACTCAACCAGGTTTAACATTGCTTAACTTTGGTGATCATATGAGAACCGGTGTTTCAATGTGATATGTCCGTAAACTCTTTATACCACCAGAATATCCAAGCTTACAGCACCTGGTATTCCCAAGTGGTCACTCATCTAGGTACTGACCAGGTTCAACATTGCTTAACTTAATATCTGGTGTATTCCCAAGTGATCACTCAACCAGGTTTAACATTGCTTAACTTTGGTGATCATATGAGAACCGGTGTTTCAATGTGATATGTCCGTAAACTCTTTATACCACCAGAATATCCAAGCTTACAGCACCTGGTATTCCCAAGTGGTCACTCATCTAGGTACTGACCAGGTTCAACATTGCTTAACTTAATATCTGGTGTATTCCCAAGTGATCACTCAACCAGGTTTAACATTGCTTAACTTTGGTGATCATATGAGAACCGGTGTTTCAATGTGATATGTCCGTAAACTCTTTATACCACCAGAATATCCAAGCTTACAGCACCTGGTATTCCCAAGTGGTCACTCATCTAGGTACTGACCAGGTTCAACATTGCTTAACTTAATATCTGGTGTATTCCCAAGTGATCACTCAACCAGGTTTAACATTGCCTAACTTTGGTGATCATATGAGAACCGGTGTTTCAATGTGATATGTCCGTAAACTCTTTATACCACCAGAATATCCAAGCTTACAGCACCTGGTATTCCCAAGTGGTCACTCATCTAGGTACTGACCAGGTTCAACATTGCTTAACTTAATATCTGGTGTATTCCCAAGTGGTCACTCAACCAGGTTTAACATTGCTTAATTTTGGTGATCATATGAGAACCGGTGTTTCAATGTGATATGTCCGTAAACTCTTTATACCACCAGAATATCCAAGCTTACAGCACCTGGTATTCCCAAGTGGTCACTCATCTAGGTACTGACCAGGTTCGACATTGCTTAACTTAATACCTGGTGTATTCCCAAGTGATCACTCAACCAGGTTTAACATTGCTTAACTTTGGTGATCATATGAGAACCGGTGTTTCAATGTGATATGTCCGTAAACTCTTTATACCACCAGAATATCCAAGCTTACAGCACCTGGTATTCCCAAGTGGTCACTCATCTAGGTACTGACCAGGTTCAACATTGCTTAACTTAATATCTGGTGTATTCCCAAGTGATCACTCAACCAGGTTTAACATTGCTTAACTTTGGTGATCATATGAGAACCGGTGTTTCAATGTGATATGTCCGTAAACTCTTTATACCACCAGAATATCCAAGCTTACAGCACCTGGTATTCCCAAGTGGTCACTCATCTAGGTACTGACCAGGTTCGACATTGCTTAACTTAATACCTGGTGTATTCCCAAGTGATCACTCAACCAGGTTTAACATTGCTTAATTTTGGTGATCATATGAGAACCGGTGTTTCAATGTGATATGTCCGTAAACTCTTTATACCACCAGAATATCCAAGCTTACAGCACCTGGTATTCCCAAGTGGTCACTCATCTAGGTACTGACCAGGTTCAACATTGCTTAACTTAATATCTGGTGTATTCCCAAGTGGTCACTCAACCAGGTTTAACATTGCTTAACTTTGGTGATCATATGAGAACCGGTGTTTCAATGTGATATGTCCGTAAACTCTTTATACCACCAGAATATCCAAGCTTACAGCACCTGGTATTCCCAAGTGGTCACTCATCTAGGTACTGACCAGGTTCGACATTGCTTAACTTAATACCTGGTGTATTCCCAAGTGGTCACTCAACCAGGTTTAACATTGCTTAACTTTGGTGATCATATGAGAACCGGTGTTTCAATGTGATATGTCCGTAAACTCTTTATACCACCAGAATATCCAAGCTTACAGCACCTGGTATTCCCAAGTGGTCACTCATCTAGGTACTGACCAGGTTCGACATTGCTTAACTTAATACCTGGTGTATTCCCAAGTGGTCACTCAACCAGGTTTAACATTGCTTAACTTCAGTGATCATATGAGAACCGTTGTTTCAATGTGATATGTCCGTAAACTCTTTATACCACCAGAATATCCAAGCTTACAGCACCTGGTATTCCCAAGTGGTCACTCATCTAGGTACTGACCAGGTTCGACATTGCTTAACTTAATATCTGGTGTATTCCCAAGTGGTCACTCAACCAGGTTTAACATTGCTTAACTTCGGTGATCATATGAGAACCGGTGTTTCAATGTGATATGTCCGTAAACTCTTTATACCACCAGAATATCCAAGCTTACAGCACCTGGTATTCCCAAGTGGTCACTCATCTAGGTACTGACCAGGTTCGACATTGCTTAACTTAATATCTGGTGTATTCCCAAGTGGTCACTCAACCAGGTTTAACATTGCTTAACTTTGGTGATCATATGAGAACCGGTGTTTCAATGTGATATGTCCGTAAACTCTTTATACCACCAGAATATCCAAGCTTACAGCACCTGGTATTCCCAAGTGGTCACTCATCTAGGTACTGACCAGGTTCAACATTGCTTAACTTAATACCTGGTGTATTCCCAAGTGGTCACTCAACCAGGTTTAACATTGCTTAACTTTGGTGATCATATGAGAACCGGTGTTTCAATGTGATATGTCCGTAAACTCTTTATACCACCAGAATATTCAAGCTTACAGTACCTGGTATTCCCAAGTGATCACTCGTCTAGGTACTGACCAGGCTCGACATTGCTTAACTTAATATCTGGTGTATTCCCAAGTGGTCACTCAACCAGGTTTAACATTGCTTAACTTCGGTGATCATATGAGAACCGGTGTTTCAATGTGATATGTCCGTAAACTCTTTATACCACCAGAATATCCAAGCTTACAGCACCTGGTATTCCCAAGTGGTCACTCATCTAGGTACTGACCAGGTTCGACATTGCTTAACTTAATATCTGGTGTATTCCCAAGTGGTCACTCAACCAGGTTTAACATTGCTTAACTTCGGTGATCATATGAGAACCGGTGTTTCAATGTGATATGTCCGTAAACTCTTTATACCACCAGAATATCCAAGCTTACAGCACCTGGTATTCCCAAGTGGTCACTCATCTAGGTACTGACCAGGTTCGACATTGCTTAACTTAATATCTGGTGTATTCCCAAGTGGTCACTCAACCAGGTTTAACATTGCTTAACTTTGGTGATCATATGAGAACCGGTGTTTCAATGTGATATGTCCGTAAACTCTTTATACCACCAGAATATCCAAGCTTACAGCACCTGGTATTCCCAAGTGGTCACTCATCTAGGTACTGACCAGGTTCAACATTGCTTAACTTAATATCTGGTGTATTCCCAAGTGGTCACTCAACCAGGTTTAACATTGCTTAACTTTGGTGATCATATGAGAACCGGTGTTTCAATGTGATATGTCCGTAAACTCTTTATACCACCAGAATATTCAAGCTTACAGTACCTGGTATTCCCAAGTGATCACTCGTCTAGGTACTGACCAGGCTCGACATTGCTTAACTTAATCCAATTGTTTTTTTTGAGGATTTTTAGTGAATACTCTATATTTTAAATATAGACGTGCCATTTTTATTTAATAAAGTGTGTGTATTATGTCTATTGGCCTATCTGTACATTCAAGAAATCTTAATAAAGAATAATGCATTGCAGAGAAAACTCTCATTTGATCCAGTATGCTTTACAGCTTGGCCACAAAGAATAACACAGCAAGCAAGATTCTATTTTCCTACTTTTTGGAAGGAAGCACATCCTTTTCGCACTAAAAATGTTGGATTAAAACAAATCCGTTACTACTTTAGAAAATTGCTTTGTTTACATTTTGGATATGAAACTGAGCAGATAGGAAACTTTCAAGAAAATAATCTGGGTGAAGAGAATGAGCTTTTCTTACAAAGGGAAAGTAGAATCTTTCTTGGTTTGTCGTTCATCAGATCAAACTGGTTTCCACTATGAAGACGGATTCAGATTCGATCACTGCCAATGAATGCATTTTTCTTTACCGAGATTTCTCTAGTGCGACGGCTGATTTGCATAATACCCGCTGCTTAATAAATAAAAATGCAGCATCTATTTCAAAACAGTGTTGGATCTGACATTTTAATTGGTTAATCAAGACATACCCACAAGTCTATTTTTAATTCTGACCTTATGTCCCCTGCTGCTTTAACTTTTGGAAAAGAGGTAACACTTTGTTTTTAAATTTCCTTAAAAATCATTTAATCACCAGTTACTTACAATCGCCTGAAGAAGTACAATCAAAGTATTGAAACATGAAATCTTTTGCAGAGCAATTTCAACATCTTTTTATTATATTCTCTTATAATAAAAATATAATAATATATACGATATAAAATATCAGATTAATAGAGATTATAATAAAAACATTTTGAAATCACTACCCAAAAGCTTTCATGTTTCAATACTTCTTCAGGCGATGGTAAGTAACAATCAAAGTATTGAAATGTGAAAGCTTTTGGTATATGTCTATATTTCTGAGATGAGGTATTATGTACACTATTTACATTATTTGGACTATTGTCCTCATCTTTATTGCCATATTTATTACAATGTTTCGGCCATTGTACACTCTAGCCTTCTTCAGGTGGTTGGAATGTTGAACTGAACCCTTTATTTCGTTCACTAGGATAGACTGTTCTAGTTTCACGTGCCATGTTTAATGGATGTCAGTTATCTCCTGTTAATTCCCCTCTCCAAGTTCTCCACCACCTTAACCAATGCTGTAATAAATATGGCGACAAAGATGAGGACAATAGTCCAAATAATGTAAATAGTGTACATAATACCTCATCTCAAAAATATAGACAGATACTGAAAGGCCGAAAACGTTGTAATAAATATGGCGACAAAGAGGAGGACAATAATCCGAATAATGTAAATAGCGTGGAAGCTTTTGCGTAGTGATTTCAACATGTTTTTATTATTATCTCTTATAATAAAAATTATATATATTTTCAATGAACGCATTTTCTAATATTTTATATTTATTTTAACAGGGTACCATCCATGATATGGTGACATTTGTAACTTTCTTCTTCCATTATCTGCTTGTGTTGATCGGGTTCTTTATGTCTTGTTTTGTACACAAGGAACCAGATGTTCAGCAAATGGATTCGGTAAGTTTTTTATGTTCTCAACTTGAACAGAAAAGCAACGAAACATACGCATCCTGTCTAATCATCCAATTCAACACAACTGCAACACCATTTCTCAATTATTCTTTGGCCAAGATTGTGGGGTTTCCAAGCCTGTAGGCTCGGGCAAAAATTCCCTGTAGACCGTGTAAAAACGGGGTCGGGTAGCTGTCTACCATCCTAGACAAGACTCAGCCCTTTGGCATAGCCTCATCTGGGCTACTCCCTACACCAGCCATTCTCAACCTTTCCTCCATCATTGACCCCCTCGGCTTTATGTATTTCTCCATTTATCCCCTACTCCCATACAAAAAATTCATAGCCATCATAAAGCATTTTTTAAATTATCAGGTACTTCAATTATTTACCCCCGACTACATAATTTTTTACCCCTGGTTGAGAACCTCTGCTCGACACAGAGGCAGAGAGTTCGACAAGCACACCTCCGAAGTAATAAGATTGAAATAAGTGATTTTGGAAATTGAGTTAGTGATGACTTTTCAACACCTCCTCATAAGTGCCTTACAATTATTACATTAATATGCATATAAAATCTTGATAAGTTATGTATACCACCACCACCACCTCTGTTAAATCCATTCGGCATGTCATCTGAGTAATAATTGCTGAAGGAAGCAGATTCTGTAACTGAACTGTAGACTCTAGAATGTAACAAATATAGGATTGGTGTTAAATTTGATTAAAAATTTAACAAAGATTGGACTTTATTCTGGCTGATAAGTAAAGTTTATATAAACATATTTTTGTTTTTAAATTTAAATATATTTTCGTTTTTAAAAGCTAATATTTTGATTCTGAAATTCTATACATTATAATGCATATAACAAACTGTGTGTGTGTGTGTATATATATATATATATTTAAAATTTGTGTATTTACGCAGCAATCCTTCTTTCATTCACATTTCATTGAAAACAACAAAATGCTTTTATTTTTTTATACAATTTCTCATGCAATCTAATAATTTTTTCTTTTCTTATATAATTTATCATCCGAAAAGAAAAAAATTATTAGATCACATGAAAAATTGTATAAAAAAAACTAAATAAAAGCACCTTGTCTGTCGTTTTCAATGAAATGTGCACATATATATATATATACACACACACATACCACCAAAGATTAACTAAAAAATGCAGATTCATAATAATAATAATAATAAAAATAAAAAAAAGACACAAATCTAATGAAATTTTATCATCAAAATCTTTAAGAGGGAAGGCCAAAGGATTTTTTGATGATTAAATTATATTTTTTTTATCCTTTGTAGAACCTTCAACATTTTGGTTAAATTTTTTTTCTTACATCAGCGGGTGACTAAATTAGTATACAAAATTTTAATGCCTTCTGCGGTGAAAAACACATTGATTTGGAAATTCTTGCAAAAGTCAAATAACTGTTGGATTTTAATGAAACATTCAGGATTTATTCACAAATGAATGAAATTATTTTAGAAATGTTTCTTTAGAAAATCTTGGTAAAAAAAATCGTTTTTAAGAATCTGTTATGCCCCATTAAAATTTTTTAAATGTTTTTAAGAATCTGTTATGTCCCATTAAATGTTTTTTAAGAATCTGTTATCCCCCATTAAATGTTTTTTAAGAATCTGTTACACCCCATTAAATGTTTTTAAGAATCTGTTACACCCCACTTAATTTTATGAAATTACAAGAAATTCATTTTTGTTTTTTGTACAGTTTAATGTTTATATTTGTTATAAGCAGAATTGCTTGCAGAATTAAAATCGCTTTTATTTATTTATTTTCTTTTTTTTACCACTGTGAATCAAAATAAAAAATTAAAAAAACTAAGACCTTATTAAATTAGAAAAATTATGGATATTATTATCTTTAAGAAAAACTTTTTTCAATGACTAATGACTTTTTACAAGAAATTTTTCATCTTTTTTAAATTTAGAATAATTTATAAATTTTTAAATCTTTTAAAATCCTGTATTAAATTTTAGTAGTGAGGTGGTATTGTTAGATAAAAGTGATATTTCGTAATCCTGAATAGAAAAGCTTGCTACAATTCAGCACCTCCACCCCCAGTATTTAAAAAAAAAAATTGAATTTTCTTTATATATGTATATAAACATGCTAATTTTTGTAAATAGAAATTATCAGAAAATAAAAGCAGAAACTATAGTAAATTTAAAGCCAAATGCCTCAAATTCAATAAAACATTAGATTTCCAAAATTTTTAAAATTACTGAGTAGTTAAAAACTTATTTAAAAGTTGCTCACATTATATTCAAGTAATTTTTACAGATATGTCCCTGTAGAAAAAAATTCCAAACACAAATGTATAAAAAAAATTGCCACTTCTATGTTCAAAATATTTTTCTGTGATATTTTAAACTAAAAGTATGTAATTAAACTTTAAATCAGCCAGTCTTCCTCAAATAAAGTTTAAAAAAAAAAAAGTGTATTTTATTGTTGAAAGATTTATAATAAAGAGAATTACATTGTGCTGAGAGAATTGTAAATATGGCTAAAATCAGTCAATTTTACCAGGTTTTTTGGGGGGTTTTTTCCCAAACTCCTTCCAATCAATTTAAATTCATTTTGAAATGCAGCAAAGTATTTTGCTTATTGCAAATATTAAATTTAATCTGTTAGCTTGACATTAAAACTAATTTTGTCGAAAGACGTTCTATTAAAAAGTGTGCTATTGTTAGCAGTTAAGAATGTTTTGGAACATGCAGTATCTAATTCATTTTCAACTTGGAATTTTAGCCAAAATTATCTGAAATTGAGAAAAAAAATCTATGCCTGAGGATGGTAAATGTTTTAACAAAAGTACTTTCAAGTAATATGGACCAAACATCTAATCCATTGTACAATTGAGAAAAACAAGGATCGTGTCATTCAGTGAGTGGTCAGTGAGTTAATTCCTTTTTAATCTGTTAGTGAAGTGAGTTTGCCATTAATTACATTAACTATTAATTTATTTTTTGAATGACTATTTTACAATATATATATAATCTCACATTGTCTCAGTAGAATCCAAGGGTGCTAAATCTGTGACTGTTAAAAGATGTGGCCATGAAAAGACTAATTACATGGTTGTCTCAGCCTGCTGCACCGATGACAAGAGAACTGCCACATTTTTTTTTTTTTTCATTTTTAAAAGAAAAACATTGTAAAGAATGTCCAATGGTATTTATGTTCATGTTCATCTGAAAGGTTGGATGGATTAGGAAGGAATGAAATTGTCAGGTGTTTCAATAAAGAAACCTTTTAAAAGATTAAAAATTTAACACTTATTGTATACTAAGTCGGCATGTCATGTAATTATAGGTAACTCCCTGGTTTCGCTAAAAAAAAAAAAGGAGCATAGCATGATAAAAATGGCCGTGAATTTGATGAAAACAAAGTTTTATCATCAAAATGTTTACTATTATTAAAGAGAAAGACCAAAGTATTTTTGATTATTTTATTAATTTTTATTTTTTTTGTTTTAAACATTCTAACTTTTGATTTAAAAAAAAAAAATCTTTCTCTTTCAGCAGAACTACTAAATAACATGGCAAATTTTAGTTCATTTCTTGCTAGTGACAGACATTAATTTAGAAAATCTTGTAAAAATTTTAAAAAATTGTCAGGTTTTAATGAAACTTTCAGAAACTTTTTTTTTTTTTTTTTTTTTTTACAAAAAATCGAACCATTTGTTACTGAAAATCGGCTCTGAATTGTAACATACAAAACCCAATAGAATAAAGAAATTATCTAATTTCAAAAGCTTTTAGTTCCTTTTATGAATAAGGACAATAGTCTGAAGGGCAAAAAAAATTTTCAAAGAAAAATGTATTTTTACAACAATTGTTATTTCTTTTTCTTTTTTTTTTACAATCTTACATTAAAGTTGTTAAATATTTTAAATTTAATTATCAAAACTGAGCCTTTTAGCCAATGGTGATATTAAGTAGATCTATCTTTACAGATCATAAATTTTAAAGCTTATTACAATCTTCAACCCACCAGTATTTAAAATATAATTTTACTTTGTTTCTTCTGTCCATTAAAATGGTTTTATTTCAAATGTATGGAATACCATAGGAAGCATGAATACAAAATAAATTTTGTACTGTTTTATAGCAAGAGTCATCAATTATTTTTTTTTTTTTAGTTTCAAGTAACTTACTTGAAAGTAAAAGAATAATTGAAATAAATTGTTTATTTTCAAAACTGTCATATAGCAATTAAGATTAAAAAATATGGAAAAAAAATTAACACATTAAAAAAAATGTGTAACATTTCAAATATGAGTAGGGTTCCTACAATTATTGGGTACCTATGTTATGAAATTTATATGGTCTTATTTTTGTATTATCTCAGTTATGACATTTTTTCATAAATGAGATAATATAAAAATTAATAATAAAAATAATGCCGATAAAATAAAAATAATACCCTAAAATTTCACGAGATGTATATAAAAATCATAGATACCTCTCTTATAAAATTTTTTCTCACTCTCAGCAGTTGTGAAATTTTAAATTTTTTTTATAGTATTTTTAATTTTTCCAGAAAGCAACTTCAACAAATGCTAAATTAACTAAAAATAAAAAAAATATTGGACTACTAAAAGTATTTGTTACTTATTAAAAATTGAGGTAAATAAGTTGGTTTGGTTAAAAAAAAAAAATTTAAACTAGAAAAAAATTACATCACTTTTGTTCTTTCATACAATAACTTCCCCTCACATTAGCTGTCAATACGTTGATGAAACAATCACTCATCGCTTGTCAATAGTCACTGTTGTTAAAACATGCTTTCTCTTATTTTAAACTGCTTTTTTTCTGTGAAGAAAGTAATATTTGTTTCCAAATATATTAAATAAACTTTAAATTTTCTAATTTTCCTCAAATAACTTTTGGAAAAGGTATAATAGAGTTTTACAATATTTTTAAACGGAGGATTTAACTTTTATTTACAAATTTCTGAAAAATGGTGTAGATCATCGATTTTATGGTAATTTCATTGACTCGGAAAAGATTTTTAACTAAAATTTTGGTTGTTCTGAAGGATTAAAAATTGTAAAAAATATAATCAAAAAATACTTTGGTTTTTTTCTCTTAATAATAACATAAACATTTAGATGATAAAAATTGTTTTCATCAACTTTAAGGCCGTTTTTATCATGTTATACTTTTTTATCATGTTATATTTTTTTTTTTTTTTTTAACGTATGGGAAGTTACCTGTGTAATTATCTATAAGAATTCCTTCACATTTATTGTATTTAACTGATTGATGTATATTAGTTTTCTTTGTTTATAAGTACCAGTACTCACTGATACAAATGGACTAGTATTTATTTTCTGCTTTGGCAAATTTAATTTAGTTTCCTTTGAAGGTTAAAGATACTTTATTCCAAATATACTGTTACAGTATTGTATCTGCAGGCACAAAACCATACATTTGCCCTATGAAATCACTTTAAAATATATTTCAATAAATATATGATGAAACATGCTAAAACTTTCCCCCACAGAATATCCCTTATAAAATAGGGGGACATCTTATATGAGGGTGCATGTTATGCAAAAGCAAATATGGTAGATATTTATTAGTCTACATTTTCTGAAAACTTTATTTTTTTTTATTTAGCAATTAATTTTGATTGTTAAAGCTAAGTATTTGTAAAAAAAAAATTTTCTAAGCATCAGCTGTAATTACCATAATTGATATTTCAAGGAGGAGATATTAGTGGAGATTAATTTTCTTGTAGCCGTATATACATATAGTGTGTCTGTACATCTGTTTGTGCGTACCTATGCATATATTTGTGTGTCTAGATGGTATCTTTTTAACCATTAATTTAATATTTTTGTTATTTTCAGAATATTTGCCCTGAAGAAAGAGCTTCCTTTTTGTCCAAAATTTCTTTCTGGTGGGTCACAGGGTAAGTCAGAATCAGTTATTCTATAGCTTTGGCTTTTGACTATTGATTGCTAAAGTGTTTCCCTCAAAACTTAGGCCCATTGATGATCGGAAGTGAGCTAAGATTGACTCCTGCAAAATTTGAAAGGATTTGATCCAATGTGACAAGTTTTGGAAAGGCCCAAGTTTTCATTCGTCCACACGATTTATCAAAATTGGTTCAAAGTTATGGTATCCTATCAATTTGTTTAAAAACAAAACTTTTTTTTCATATTTTTCCTTAATGTTAAAGTATCTAGGAAAAGGATAGATTTTTATTTATTTCTGTTCTTCTGTAATGCAAAAGAATCAAAACTGGATACAGTTTCACTCGTAGTGGTTCATGGGACCCAGTTAATTGTCTCTCTACAGCAGTTGCCTTGACAATGGGTGTAACAGCCATTTACTGCTACTATCTGGGCTGGAAAGTCTGACAGTAGTGATCTCTCCCTTTCTCTTTTCTCTACTAATTAGTGTGACATGCCAGGGACAAGACCTTTGTCAAAATATCTGATGATATTACTTATTTAAAGTATTATCTTCCCCACATATCCTCATAAACCGTGCCCCTTACCTCTTACTTTTAACTCTCTACCTCCAGTGGCTCTTGGGCCTTGCATAGTGTGAACATTATTGTAAAAAAATGTTCTCAGATTTCTTGGACAGTATTTTAATAGGTATAACATTTCTTTTTTGGTGTCAATTTGTTTGTTTAGTTTCGTTTGGGCTTTTTCTTTTTTTCTTTTTTTTGTGGGGTGTGCTTTGCTTTAACATCATGACTGGAAATGTTCGAATTTACCACCTTGTGCCAGGCATCTCTGTACCCACTTTGGGATGTTCTGGTAGTGTGCATGCTAGCTACCTGAGATTTTAGTGTTTCAAGTTTGCCTTGGTGGATACAAAGACACTTCAAACTGACAATTGTGCACACATGAAACTAGTAGTCGAGGCTAACAGTCAATTATGTGCCATACGGGATACATGCTTAGGCGATCATGTTTCTTTCGATACATGACTGACAAGGTAGATTTTTTCCTGCAGTGGGTTGCCATTTGCCATCCAAAGCTATAGAACCCAGTCTGTCCTACTATTTACCCATAGCTGGGGGAAGAAGAGGAGGATTCATACCTTTCCCAAGGGTATTAGCACGTAAATGAATGTAATGGATTTGACTGGAATTCGAACTCGACTCTCCGATTCCTCAATCCAAGCCACTATCCATTGCTCTACCATGCCTCCCAGCACCTCTCCTTAAAAAAAAAAAAAACAATAGAACATTGATTATAAAGGCAAGACAAGAAGAATCAGGTTAGTGTTTTCCCAGAAGTTCAAAATGAATAAAAGCAAACACAGCTAGACGTCAAACTTGATTCTCCAATTCCCTTTCCCATGATGATAACCATTAAGCTACTTCTCATTAACTGTAATAATTAAATTAAATTTAATAATTAACTGTGTTGATTACACTTTTCATAAATTTTCTCACTTTCATTGCTTATCTTTCTTGTTGAGACAGAAACCTTTTAAGTGCCATTATGTAAATCAGAAGTTCTCAACCAGGGTCCATGTGCATCCTTAGAGGTCTATGTAACATTACTGACAGTCCACACAAAAAAATAACAGATTGAGGGTCCACAGTAATATTTTAGTGGTCCATATTGCCATTTCACTTTGGAATGGTTGTTACAACTGAGAACTACACCATATTAAAATACTAAAAGTAAAAAGTTCTAAAACTAGCTGAAAACGAAATCAAGGATGTAAGTTAGCGTCCCTTTAACCCTACCAGGTGTTTTGATTGTAAAAGTTGACTAAAAACTGAGAAGGATATATAAAGGAATAAAAAAATCTTTTTCACGCTGTCACATGATAAAAATCTTCGCCCTGCACTTGATAACATCATCGCGTCTTTTGAATTTAAAAGGATTTTAACGTTTATTTAGTTTGTAAAAAAGTAGCAACATGATTACGCTACAAGATAATTGGCAAATGTTTGTTTAAAAAAATTTGACTAAAAATATTGACCTTGAAGATGAACAATGATGTTCGAAAGCGCTAGGTCATCGTACGGACAATACTTATTTCGAAATCATTTTCAAATAAAAAGTCTCATTAGAGAATATGAGAATTCAAAAGAAAATATACAAGACTGTTGTCTTTAACATTCAATACTACATGTTTAAAAGAAAAGTTGCTGCCAAATTACACACACATATATATATATATATATATTAGACATCCACAGACTGTTTTACTGTATCACATCTCATCAGTGTGGCTAGACATCCGATTGCTTCAAGCCGGGACCAAAACCCAACCGATTTGGCATCAGTCAGAGATTCTACTCCCAAGCTATCGTCATGCTGCAGAGAGAAAGGGAAATTTTAACGTTTTCACTATGCGAAAGACATCAGTAGCTAGGAGAGCTTGATTCGAGTAGAAGAACATTGCATATGAAGGAAAATTATATAAAGATTATAATTTATTATATAAATAATAATATTAATTTTTAATATTAATAAAATATTAATATATTAATATAAATTATTATTAATAATAAAATTAATTTAATATACAAGTTGTATAAGGATTATATATAAAGGAAGCATATACATTTACTATTTCAATAATGGTTTAGGTATACAAGTCTTACTAGTTAACCCACAGCTGGGGAAGAAGTGGATTCATGCCTTTTCAAAGAGTATTTGCACATAAGTGAATATAATGAACACAACAGGAATTAGAACTCGGCTCTCTGATTAACAATTCCGAGCCATTATCCATTACACCACCTGCACATCCAATCTAACAGCATGTGGTATTCCCAAACGGTCACTCATCCAGGTACTGACCAGGTCGACATTGCTAAAATTTCATTGAGAAAATGCATTGTTTTGATGATTGTTTTATGAAAATATTAATATAAATAAGTCATTATAGCAAAACAAGATCCGTAACCACTTAGGGTCTGAGGGGCACCACACATACTGCAGCCATAACAACAGTGGTGTTTACTGGGCAAGACAGCCCAACCCTCTCCAGACTGGTTAAAATTCAGAGGTTTTCTTCTACTAGACTGGTTGCCAACCAAGGCTTTAGGATCCAATCTGTCCTGCTATATACCCATATCTAGAGGGAAAAGCTGGAATTATTTCTTTCCCAAGAGTTTTTTTTTTTTTAAGCTTATCACCCCAAGCAAGGCTGGAAGCCACTAGCACACAAGGGGTTACAGAAGGTTTGGAGGAAGAGCAGATAGGAGTGGTAAAGGAGAGGATGTGGAGAAAGATAGTGGATCGATCAAGGCAAGGGGGTTACAGAAGATTTGGAGCGAGAGCAGATAGGAATGAAAGGTGAAAGGATGTGGAGAAGGGAAGTGGATAGATCAAGGCAACTGGAGATGTCGATTGACGTTACACTTAAATAGTTGGAGATTGTATTTGTCAGGGAAACAGGAATAAGGAAGGGAGTTCCACAGCCGAGATGTGCGAGACATGAAGCTATTGGAGTAGAAGAGACGTCTACATCTAACAGTTTCAACGGTGATATTGGGAACGGGATGCCAGCCTCGTAGGACATTTAAATTCATGAGGCCTAGGAACCAGCAAAAGCAGCTCATTGGAGCAATTACCGTGAAAGTATTTGTAAAAAAGACAGAGCGAGGCAATATCGCGTCTGTGAGAGAGTGACTGCAGACGAGATGACAGATCAGGGCCAATTACATTGCATAACTGTCTCTGGATCTTATCAAGAACCCTGAGGCAAACAGCAGGGTCTCCAGACCATATATGGCAGCAATACTCCATGCAAGGGCGAATGGTCGATTTATAGATTTGGAGGATCGATTCCGGGGAGAAAAATTTAATCGAATGTAATGAACTCGACCGGAATTTAAACTGTTGCTAAATGACAAGGTGTCACTGCTATGCCAGAAGAGCAAGTGGTTGAGATCCAGCATTCTCCAACAACCACTTCATCTGATATGTTCGTAGTGGCAAAAGGCTATTAACTCCATTATCAAGGAGTCAGTAATTAAAATGAAAATAATAAATATATGAAAATCTCTCTCTCCCCCAAAAATAACTGCTTAAAAAATATTTACGCAGATGCTGTAGCAGACAATTGCTTTGTGCCTTGCCTAACCCTCCATAAATACGCTGTCGTGTTAAATGTACGTCAGTCTAGGAGATGCAGTAATTAGCATTTTCTTATCATCGCCTCTTTTTTCATTGTCTGCTTTTCTAATTTCAGATTGGTGGTCAAAGGTTATCGTAAAGTTTTAGAAAATGAAGATTTGTGGTCATTAAGTTCTTATCTTACTTCATCACACATTGTTGTCGATTTTAATCGATACTGGGCAAAAGAAATGGAAAAATATAAACTGTAAGTATAGCATTATTACAATTATGCATACATGTAAAATCAGCTTCTCTTATTAATTAGCATCTTTGTCTTGATTGTTTTGATGAAAATGTTTCATTAGGTACATTCTCCAGCCTACTTCATACCTTCCAGAACATTTTTATTTTGTTCAAGATTGTAGATTAGTTTATTTTTCCAAGTTCACTACACTTAGTAGAAATTGAACTCATAAATTTGCTACTTTTTTGTCTTATGACAATTTGCTAATTGTATTTTTTTCCCGCAATATTGTCTGACACTTTGTTCTATCCCAAACTCATATTCAAGGGAAAAAAATGCATTTTTCTAAACTGCTTAGAATAAGGATTGAACTCACAATCCCTGGTTTCATCTGCAAGAAGCATTATGTAACTATTTTGTCTTTTTTTGATTTGTGCAGCTGATTTTGCAGTTTGAAATTATCTGCATTGCAGAACACTAGAAAGAATATAGCCTGTGTCAAAAATACATGTCAATGTCATTGAACATATCATTTATAAAAATAACTATTAAAAATACATACCCCAACTGCTTGTACATATATACAGATGGTTCTTAAAATGGCCACAAGGTAAGATGTACAACCGTATTGACAATCGGAAACCCCTAAAGCCTTAGGGTTGTATGAACCTGCAGGACAGGAAGCCATAGCATGTCTTAAGGCAAGAGAGTCTGACACCTGTCTCCAGACTGGTTTGAATTCAGTTTTCTTTCTCCTAGACTGGTTGTCAACCAAGACTAT
>OZ038501.1:94184454-94189454 GCA_964036315.1 Acanthosepion esculentum | reverse complement strand
TCTCTCTCTCTCACGTACATAACAACATGTACTCTCTCTCTCGCGTACATAACACGTACTCTCTCTCTCTCACGTACATAACAACACGTACTCTCTCTCTCTCACGTACATAACACACTCTCTCTCTCTCTCACGTACATAACACACTCTCTCTCTCACGTACATAACACACTCTCTCTCTCTCTCACGTACATAACACACTCTCTCTCTCACGTACATAACACACTCTCTCTCTCACGTGCATAACACACTCTCTCTCTCTCACGTACATAACACACTCTCTCTCTCTCTCACGTACATAACACACTCTCTCTCTCTCTCACGTACATAACACACTCTCTCTCTCTCTCACGTACAGAACAACACGTACTCTCTCTCTCACGTACAGAACAAAACGTACTCTCTCTCTCACACGTACATAACAATAACTTTCTTCCCACTCTCCCGTCTCTTGCTCTCTCCCCCCCACGTTCGCTCTCTCTTCTCTCTCTCTCCCCACACCTTCTGTTGTCTCTCTTCTCTCCCACTGTATTCTCTTCCTCTCTATTCACATCCTTTCTCTCTCTATTCTTTCAATCTTTCTATTCTCTTTATTCCCACCCATTTATTCTATCACTATCACTCCCTCTGTCTCTATTCTCACCCCCCTCTCTCTATTTATTCTCACCCCCACTCGATATTTTCTCTTCCCCTCTCTTGATGTTTTCTCTCCATCTCTGTTCCCTCTCTCTCTATTCTCTCCCTGTCTCTCTCTTCCCACTATTTTCTCCCTGTCTATTTCCACCCTCTAATCTCTTTTTCGCTCTTTATTCCCACCCTGTATTCTCTCACACCCTCTCTTTCTTTCCACCCTCTCTTTCTTTCCACCCTCTCTTTCTTTCCACCCTCTCTTTCTTTCCACCCTCTCTTTCCTTCCACCCTCTCTTTCTTAACCTCAGTATTTTTTTCTCTCCTCCATTTTTATCTTGTGTACATTTCTCCATACAATCAACATTTTCAGAGAAAAAATGAAAAAGATCGCAAATGACCTTAGAAAATTAAAATAACATTAAAATGTTTAAATATATATTTTTTTTTTTACTTTTTTATAATTTGAAAATCTTTCTTTTAACCATTATGGCAAATTTATACACATCTCGATTTTTAATCATGTTAATTTCATTTTATTACTTTTTTAAATATTGTTTCCCTTGTATAGAATTTTTTTTTTTTTTTAGATACTCTACAAGCATTTAAAAAAATAGTCATTTTGATTGCAAAATGTATTTGCCAAGGTGAAATAACAAAATCTTGAAAGATATTCCTTGGCCTATGATATTATTTATATATATATATATATATATATATATATATATATAACCTTGATGGACCTTAAATCCTAATTTTGAAGTCCATGGACTTTTTCTTTTCTTTCGTTTTTTTTTGTTTTTTTTTCCAGATTGTTGATTCGATTCACCAGTGACAAGACTGAATTCCTCTGGAAAGGTTTCTTGTATGCCGTTGCTTTGCTTTCATGTTCTACGTTGCAATCTGTGATTTTACACCAATATTTCCACCATTGTTTGACTGTGGGTATGAAACTCAGAACAACTATTGTTTCTGCTGTTTATAATAAGGTTAGTCATCCCCTCTCTCTCTCCCCTTTCTCTCCCTCGCTCCCTCCCTCTCTCTATCTCCTTTCGCTCCCTCCCTCTCTCTCTCTCCTTTTTTTCCCTCGCTCCATCCACCTTTCTCTCCTTCGCTCCCTCCCTTTCTCTCCTTCGCTCCCTCCCTTTCTCTCCTTCGCTCCCTCCCTTTCTCTCCTTCGCTCCCTCCCTTTCTCTCCTTCGCTCCCTCCCTTTCTCTCCTTCGCTCCCTCCCTTTCTCTCTCTCCCTCCCTTTCTCTCTCTCCCTCCCTTTCTCTCTCTCCCTCCCTTTCTCTCTCTCCCTCCCTTTCTCTCTCTCCCTCCCTTTCTCTCTCTCCCTCCCTTTCTCTCTCTCCCTCCCTTTCTCTCTCTCCCTCCCTTTCTCTCTCTCCCTCCCTTTCTCTCTCTCCCTCCCTTTCTCTCTCTCCCTCCCTTTCTCTCCCTCCCTTTCTCTTTCTCCCTCCCTTTCTCTCTCTCTCCTTTCTCTCTCCCTCCCTTTCTCTCTCTCTCCTTTCTCTCTCTCTCCTTTCTCTCTCCCTCCCTTTCTCTCTCTCTCCTTTCTCTCTCCCTCCCTTTCTCTCTCTCTCTCCTTTCTCTCTCCCTCCCTTTCTCTCCCTCCCTTTCTCTCTCTCTCCCTCCTTTCTCTCCCTCCCTTTCTCTCTCTCTCCCTCCTTTCTCTCCCTCCCTTTCTCTCTCTCTCCCTCCCTCCTTCTCTCAGGATGAGCAAGTGGTGTAATGTATAGCAGATTTGAATAAGAAATTGGAGTTGGGCTCTTTACATTCACTTGCATGCAAATATCTATGGGAAAGGTATGAATTCATCTCTTGCCCCCCAAACTATGGGTTAAATAAAACTTGTATCTGGAAAGATCGTCATTATTCCCAGAAATTGTTAATTCAATGGTCATTCACAAAAAGAATTACAAACAAAAATATTTTCTCGCTTTAAATAACCCACAAAAGGCTGATAAGCCATAAAAAACCAAATCAATCAACTCTCTCTCTCTCTCTCTCTCTCTCCCCCCCCCAACCCACTTATGAAATACCTTCTTTTTTTTCTTTATGAACATCAAAATATTACAGTAGCATTCTCATTAGTTTTCCTGGTTGCCTAACATTGAAAAGAAGTGATAGCAAGCTCAACTCAGAAAAAAAAATGTCAGTAAGTTTGTCCCTCACAAGGTCGTCCACTAAGCAAATATCAATACTAAAGATCACCTGGACAATTCATAAATTCTCACAGCATACTGCAAAGTCTTTGGTAATTTTCTTAAATAATCTTTGATCACTCATATATGATTTTTTTCTTCCCTGCCATGTCCATTCAGAACATAAGTGATCATGGCTCTCCACAAATTCCTTTTGTTTATTATCTCTGAAGAAGGATGATAATAATAATAATAATCATGACTTCTTGGGAAGAGAGTGAAATGGTTTCCTGTTGTCTTTCTCCTAGATTGGCACCCAGCCAAGGCTAGAGATCAGTCTACTCTTCTAATTACCTTTTACTTAGGTGGACTAGAAATGAAACTGTCCTTTTTTACCAAAGCCATTAGTGCAATTTGAATGCTACAGACCATCGCAGGACCCACTTGGCTTACCAATTCTACTTTCTATATTGATATCTATGAGCCAATTGTAATAAAAGACACAGAGCAGAGTAACGCAAATTAGGTTTTATTCAACACAACAGAACAGTTAGTACAAACAGAACTATTTACAAGCAGGCACGGTCCATTTTAGCGATAGGCGGAAGGTGGGGGGAGAGAGAAGGAATGTTCAGCACAGCAATACAAGTGCACAAATACGCCGCCTGTATTTTTTTTAAAAAATTACAATTATAGCAGCAATCTTTTAAAATACTCAAATTTTAAAATATTCAATTTTTAAAAAAAAAATTTTTAAATTTACAGTTATAAATTAAATTACCTCCCTTGATAACGTTAATTATTGAATCAATAGAGTGTGTATCATGTGCATTTACAAAAACATTAACAACTACCAATTACATTAATTTTTTGTCTTAGCAATTCACCTCTGAAGATGATCTTAGATGAGATTGAAAGTACTTGGGAAAATAAATGAAAAAAACTACAGCACCTTCCTTAAGGAGTTTAATAACAATATTAAGAAATTGATCTGTGAATCTGAGAGGATTAAAATAAAACAGACATATGTCTGGATTATTCAAGTGAACATGCTTCAATGAAGATATACTGCCTTAAAATATATTATATATATATATATATATATATATATATATATATATATATATATATATATATATATATATATATATATCCGATGCGATGAGAATGAAAGTAATATATAAATTCCAACGTTCACAGCATTAATCCAAAAGAGGGCAAAACACGTTCATTGATTACAGAATTAGTAGTGATAACCCCAACATAAGTACATGCAATTCAGCTCTAGAATTTTTATAGTAAACCAAAAATAACATTCCCAATTACTACTAGAACTATCGCTACAATTTCTACCTACTCAAACGTAATACTATCCCCTATCTCCATCTTTCCTCCCACTCTTAGGACGCTTGTGAGATGATGTGCCTAAACCTTTGACCGGTGTTTATCAGCAAAACAATTTCTACAGACCAATCAACATTAAACACCCGATCCATTCATCACCAAATTGCTATCAACAAACACTATTGTTTCACTCCGACACCTATATATATATATATATATATATATATATATATTTTTTTTTATGTATATTTTTCTTCTCAAACAAATGGAAAAAAGGAAGTGATGTTTCACATCCGGCTTGCCTACAAGGAGGATTGTTCATAACTATTTTTGACCCTCACCCATCGAAGTGCAGTTGAAATGCACTGAAACCAAGTTGCATCTCTGTAGTGAGTAAAATGGTTTTGTCTATATGATGAAATTATAATAAATATATAGACCTATACTCACAAGAGAGGAAAATAGACTTAAATAGAGAAGACATCATTTTTACCTTTAGAGAAATTTGAAAACTTGAACGAGTCATAAACATTATGGGTTGAAAGCAGATCAATACGGGCTGGGGCAGTTCAACAAACTATTTAGCCAACTCGTACCGCACAGACCCTATCATAAATAAAATGGGTCTAAGTGGCATACCAGTTTTATGCATTTTAGGCAGTCCATACATTCTGGGACATTGAGAGCCAACAGGTCTAACCCTATTGTAAACATCTTTAGAGATTAGGTTGTTCTTGTATACGTAAATCAACCATCTCTGAGTTCTCATTTCAACCTTATGAGTATTATCGCATATTCTAGCAGGACCAACCTTCTTGAATTTAGAAGAATCATTCAAAATAATAGCCATCTTGTCAATATAATCTTGGTAGTTTAAGATGAC
>OZ038501.1:93966954-94179454 GCA_964036315.1 Acanthosepion esculentum | reverse complement strand
GGCAAAACACCAACTAGGGTCTTTTTTTTCAGCAACTTTGACCCAGATGTTAAAAAAACTTGTGAGAAAGCAACAAAAAACAGAAAAAAATATTATTAAACAGAAAAGTTCTGTAGTCTTTGACAACACATGCCTCAATAATGACATGCTGCCTATATATATATATATATATATATATATATATATATATAAAGAAATATAGTCTTAAAGTGTGTGTGTGTGTGTGTGTGTATATATATATATATATATATAAAGAAATATAGTCTTAAAGTGTGTATATATAAAGAAATATAGTCTTAAAGTGTGTGTGTGTGTATATATATATATATATAAAGAAATATAGTCTTAAAGTGTGTGTGTGTATATATATATATATATAAAGAAATATAGTCTTAAAGTGTGCTATATTTATGGGATAAAGTGCTCAATATCAGAGATAGTGTGTGTAAATATAAAATTGGACATGGAAGTCAGCACTTAGAGGCGACAGTCTGTTTCATGCTAGTGCAATCATCAGGCAACTATATATATATATATATATATATATATATATATATATATATAATGTTAGATTGATATAAGTTTCCTATTTCTTTAAAAAATAGTAAACTTGTATCAATCTAACATGTTTCACTTTTATTAAAGCTTCATCAGAGAATGAGATTGTCTGTTTTCTTTCGATCTCTGACGAAGCTTTAATAAAAGTGGAACCTGTTAGATTGATACAAGTTTCCTATTTGTTCTTTATATTATCATCTTGTTGGATTCTGATCCATATTTCATCTGAAATTGATCTTTAACTTTATACATATATATATATATATTATTTTAAAGACATTTATATTATGTTTAACGTTCTTTTTATAGATACAAGTATTTAAGCAAATGCTCTGTTTATAATAAACAGTATTAAATAACATTTACCGGCCTGAATGTCCGAGAAATTTTCATAGAAAATTTTCGCTCTCCGACAGGAATCGAACCTGTATCCTATACGGAACCATCATTTCGCGTGATGTGCCTTAACCGTTCGGCCACAGATGAGCGTCTGGTTAGCAAGGTCGATTTTACTATCTTTAAACTTAAATCTTCCATGAATCTCTTCTATTCATATCTGCTCTAGCGTATCAAATGTAAACAAATGACGTCATATATTTTAGAATTGGACATTGTCCGACAATTTATTTAAAGACATTTATATATATTATGTTTAACGTTCTTTTTATAGATACAAGTATTTAAGCAAATGCTCTGTTTTATAATAAACAGTATTAAATAACATTTACCAGCCTGAATGTCCGAGAAATTTTCATAGAAAATTTTTGCTTTCCGACAGGAACATATTAAACATAATAATTCTATGAAAATTTCTCGGACATTCAGGCCGGTAAATGTTATTTAATACTGTTTATTATAAAACAGAGCATTTGCTTAAATACTTGTATCTATAAAAAGAATGTTAAACATAATATAAATGTCTTTAAAATAAATTGTCGGACTATGTCCAATTCTAAAATATATATATAGTGTGTAACTCATATAGGTGATGGGTTGGGGGGGGGAGTGGGAAGGAGGAAAAGGAAACTATTATTTTTTTCTTTTCTTTTTCCTTCGCTGGATGATTAACATGAATGAAAATGGGGATAAGTGTAAGCAGAATGTGATGTTTGAGTGCGTCTCTCTGCGTGTGTGTATATGTCTTGGCAGGGGCTGGGGAGGGGGTCAAACCTGTACTTACCACTTCAAGCCAAGCCTGCCGCCATATTCCTGATCAGATAGAAATTGTGACTGCATTCACTTCCTTTTTTATGGAAGTGTGCACATTGCTCGTGAACTGGAAGTCATCCAGGATTGAACGATAAATTGCCAAGAAGAGTCGTATGGTGTGCACTTCAGAGGATGGAAAATGTTGTAGCTGATGGAAGGTACACAAGTCGATACCTGATCAGTATCGGCTGGGTCACCATAGAGAGGGGGTATGATGTTGAAAGACTCAAAACCCCTAATGAACTTCGGCTAGCAACATCACTGATGATGTTTACCAAAGAATCCAACAGATGTATTTTACGGATTATTCCACACCAGTAGCATGACTCAGAGTTTCAGGCACAACAGAATCATCAGGTGCTGAGTAGCGACTGTTCATTACATAATTTAAATTTTAATAAAAATATCTGGTTAATACAATGTTGACACAATCCATATTATTATATGGGATTAATGGTTTTTTTTTTTAAATTTGCATTAAATTAAACGTACCTATAACTATAAAAAAAAGTTATATATGCTCAATAGAAGGAAATAAAAGAAGGAAAGGTTATAATCTACAGTATAAATTAATCTATCAATGTATTTCAACATGCTGCCATGTGACCATCAATTCATTTCTTTTGTTTAATAAATTAGGGTTATTTTAGTGTTTTAAGATAGCTAAATTTTCTAGAAGGCATAAATTATATTTCAAGTAACAGAACTCTGAGTTTCATGCACAACACAATTTTCAGTATTTAATTTTTGTATTTAAAATAGACGGCTATTTTAATTAAAAAATGTTTTGGTTCACTGAAAGAAAAGTGAGACTAATTTCCTTTCAATATTTTGTAGATGAAGCAAATGAAATTAAAAGATGCCAGAATGAAAATGATGAATGAAGTTCTGAATGGAATCAAGGTAAGCATTTACTTACTCCCCACAGTATAGTCAGTACCTTTGTTGTCTTGTAAAATCTATAAATACCCACTAAATAATTGCATTTTACAATGTGTAAAACAAAGCCAAGATTTAATTCAACAATTATTATATAGGAATCAAAATGCAAGAAAACCTTAAGTCATTTCACAGTCTCCTGATTGTTTTTTGGTTTTTTTAATGATATTATGAACACCTACATAGAAAAGGAAGACATGGTTTTACTGAAATCTCAGGTGTTTCTGTTTAATAGTCAATAGGTAGTTCTTTTTTGAAGGCTAGTTTTCTAAACTGCATCCACTTTGACCAAATGGAAACAGATAAGTAAAAGTGTAGATGAGGGATTTTGAGAGATCAAGTAACAACAAAACCAAAATTAGGCTGTATCTGGGTACTGGTCTATATTAACAGTTATGCTTGGGATTGAAGTGAGTTCTGGTCTGTAGATGGCGTTGTTTGTTGGATGGTTCAAATGCTGTCTATTCATATTGCCAGCCACATGTCGGGTTTATCCTCTAGGGACATTCATGCTGACATGGTTGCTACATTAGGAGATGATGATCCAGCTTTATCAAGTGCAAAAGTGGGCAGCTGAATTTATGCTATGAGCATGAGAGAGTTGAGAATATTCTGCACAATGAACTTGGCATGACAAAGGTTTCTTCTCAGTTGGGTGCCATGTCTTCTGACACCTGATCAAATGTGCACCAGGTTGATCACATCACAAGAAAATCCGACATCGTTTGAAGCAGATCCAGGTGGATCCCTTCACTATTTCTTAACATCGGATGATTGTTGGGTTCATCACATTGAGCTAGAGACAAAGAGAATCCATGTAAAAAAAAAAACAAAAAAAACAACCTTTCTCACCTGCAGCAAAGAAGGCCAAGGTCGTTTCATCTGCAGGGAAGGCAATGACCTCAGTTTTGGGGGATGCCAAAGGCATTGTGTTTATTGACCAACTTCAAAAGGGCTCACCATCAATAGACCTATACCAACTTGCTGAGGCAGTTACAAAAGTCTATCAACACCATATACCCAGGAAAACTGACAAAAGAGGTCTTGTTTCATCAGGACAATGCTCCAGCACATGTCCTTGGTTTCAGTGGTTGCTGTGCATGACTATGGCTTTGAACTGGTTGATTGCTTTCCCTGTTCTCCTGATTTGGCCCCATCTGATTATCATCTGTTCCCCCAACATGAAAAAAACACTTGACTGGTAACCAGTATCGCAGTGATGTCATATCTGACTTTTTTGACCAACAGGATGAAAGCTTCTTTCCTAATGGGATCGAAGCACTGAAACAATGATGGAAGAAGTGTATGGTACTCAAGGGGGTTAAGTTTAAAAAAAAAAAAAAACCTTATTTAGCCTTATTCCATGAAAGTATCTTGGTCAGCCTATGAACTTTTCAGCCAAACCCCATACACTATGAGCATAATCCTATAAGAGTTCAATTTAAAATTAATGCTGATAAATATTTTTAGTTGAAAGGAATTCTACAATTATAAGTATTATTAATTTCACTTTATCTAACAACTGGAGGTGTGGCATGAAAGAGATATATATATATATATATATATATATAGATTTTCCAAGCGTAGCTCAGATGTGGCACAAGGCCAAAAGTAAAGTGCACCCAGTGAAGATCGAACTCACTACTCAGTCGTAATTGTTCTAGCAAGACAAGCTTGCTAACCATTACTCATCACATAGAAGTGCCGAGTGGTTTTCTAAGGGTAGCTTAGATGTGGCACAAGGCCGAAAGTATGGAGCACCCAGTGAGGATCGAACTCACTATTCAGTCGTAATTGTTCTAGCGAGATAAGCTTGCTAACCATTACACCACGTAGAAGTGCCAAGTGATTTTCTAAGCGTAGCTTAGCTGTGGCACAAGGCCGAAAGTAAGGGGCACACAGTGAGGATCGAACTCACTACTCAGTCGTAATTGTTCTAGAGAGATAAGCTTGCTAACCATTACACCACCTCGAGGTGCCCAAAGGTGCGCATAAGATATGTATATATAAATAGTGAATACGTGCCATCAAAAAATGAAGGTTGTTTTACAACATTGCATAATTAAACCTCTCTTCTAATGTACTTCTATGCAATAGAATAGGCATTATAGTACTGATGAATTTGCACTATACATGATATGCACCAGTCATTAAAGGGTTGTAATATACTTTCCACATATTATACAGCTATTATAAGAATTTAAAGATGGTATCATTGCTACACCATTTTATTGCTCTTTACATAACATTTGTCAAAAAGCAAAAAAAATTATCATTATGGAATTCTCTCTCTTCACTACTCCAGGTGCATTCTGTCGCCTCGAGACGGTTGCTATAAATAAACACTTGTCAACTGTTATTTTCGATATTTTACGCTGGAAATAGCCTCGTACTGCTTTGGAACGAGACATTCGAAAGCCATTTTTAATTCTTCTACACTCTACACAAGGCGTAAGATCAATTAAACCCAAGTTAATTTTGTTACAATTTTTTGTAAACAAATTCAATAAATAAGGTGAATTTTTCAGTATAAGGATTTCTAATGCAGATAGAAGCTTACTTTTTTTTTTTTTCAACGTAGTCTCCCAGCACTGACACACACTTTTCCCATCTGTGCACAAGCTTCCATATTCCCTCAGCATAAAAATCTTTGGACTGATATCTCAGCCAGTCGCTCATAACACTTTTGACTTCATCGTCACTTTTAAACTTCGTGCCTCTCGTGAACGCTTTCAAGGGACCAAACAGGTGAAAGTCTGAAGGGGCAAGGTCTGGGCTGTAAGGGGGATGAGGGAGCAGTTCCCAGCCCAGCTCGTTGATGGTCTGCACCGTTTGGGCTGCTGTGTGAGGCCTTGCATTGTCATGATACAAGATGACTCCTGACTGATGACCCCTGTGTTTGTCCCAACAGATAAGCTCAAAGTCCTTGCAATGTCATCCACTGTCACCCTTCTGTCAGACTGAATGAGGTCATTGACTGATTCAATCACTTCAGGCGACCTCACTTCTGTAGGCCTCCCAGGCCTGTCTTCATCCTCAACACTGCTCCATCCTTCTTTAAACAATTTAGCCCATTTGTAGACATTTTTTTGGCTGAAACATGTGGCACCATACACAGTTGACATTCTCCTATGAATTTCAACTGGTTTGCACCCTTCAGCAACCAAAAACTTGATAACTGACCGCTGTTCAATCCTGGAGCATGCTTCTTGGTCGGCCATCATTGTTAATCGCCAAAACTCTCAAAGTTTTTTTTTAATCTGCAAAAAGAAATTAAATCCATGTGAAAAAGAAGTAAAACAAAAATAAATAAAGAGTAAACTTCTATCTGTATTAGAAGTTCTTATACCGAAAAATTCACCTTATTTATTGAATGACCCTCGTATTATGTGCATGTTGCATGTGTGTTCAAGAACTTTTCTACTTTTTGTAAAATTCTGTTAAGTTAATTTTTTGTCTTTTTTTTTTTTCTGTTGAAGAACAATATTTGCAGATTTTTTTTTTTTTTCTTTTAATTTAAATTCTCATTAGATATTTAAATTAATTTCTTAAAAATGTTGTAATATCATTTCTTTTATTTGTTGACATCAAGGTTTTGAAACTGTATGCATGGGAAAATTCTTTCAAAGAACAAGTCATGAGAATTCGAAATGAAGAGGTAAAAATCCTCAGAAAACATGCCTACCTCAACGCTGGAACAACTTTGGCTTGGAACTGTACTCCTGTCTTTGTAAGTCACACAATTTTCATTTGCTGTTTGGAAAAATGTCTTTTCACGATGAAAAGTTGCCAAGATAGAGATTGATTCTTTCAAATCTTGCGATACCTATAATTGTCTTCAAGGGGTGGGTAATTCAACACTACTAACAGTATTAAGTCAATTTAGTGACCATCTAAAGAAACTTTAAATTTGTCTCTGCTATCAAGACCGATCCTCGTCCTGGGTATGACAATAAACTACATCCGGCACCAAGGCCACTGATCAGGAGGTTTTGAGGAGCATGGAACTACCTCTTAATTGCTGATGTTCCCAGGTCCACCCTGACATAGGGTGGTAGCACCTGTTAGTGTCCCAGCTATAGGCAAATAGTTACCCCCACCAAACTGAGGTCAAAACAATATGAAAGTGTAAAAATAGGTTTTAATACCAGCAATGCAGTTTTTGAAAAAATTACTACCAGTAATGTTTTTGAAATATTGCTGGGAATACATTTTTGGGGAAAAAAAATATTACCAGTAATAAAAATCTTGTCGACGTTAAATAACCCGTTGATGTTGATGTGCCATAAAACAAACCAAACCAAGCCAAACCAAACCCCCAGCCATACTTTGTTTTTTTCTACATTCACTTGATTTTCCATTATGTATTGTCTTCTAAATTATTAAGGGTCCTAAAAAAAAAACTAATAGCAGCAGAGCATAGGTTGTTGTTTCTGTACCTTGTTAAGGAAGCACGTTGTTTCCTAGTCAGATGAGAATATACAGACATGTGTAGCAGGTTATAAAGTTTTTTGAAGACATCAGATTAATTAACCAAACTCAAAAAAAAAAACCTTTGAAATGATGAAATATTTTCCAAAGAAAATATTAGACACAATTTCTCCAATAAAATTGTAAAAGGAGAATAAGAAAAAAAATGTTTCCGCTTTCCCAGAAACTGTTTCTTTCTCATCCTACTCATTTTTTCTTTCTATCATTTCGCCCCAAGCGAGTCAATAATGCCACGAGGATGCAAGGTGTTACAAAGTAGTGAAAGAGAATGAGGAGAAAGGACAATAAAAGAACAGGTTTCAGGAAGACAGAAGATGGCAGTTGGTATTGCATTTAAATTTTTGGTGAGTGTAGTTGGCAGGGAAGCAAGAAATCAGAAGGGAGTTCCACAGTTGAGAAGTATGAGAAAAGAAACTATTAGAATAGAACAGATGTTTGCATCGAGCTAGTTCAACAGTAAAATGGTGAGACCTTGTTGCCACTCTAATAGCACATTTAAATTCATGTAGTCAAGTCACTAAGAACAGCTCATCAGAACAATTGCCATGGAAATATTTGTAGAAAAGACACTGGGAAGCTACAGCACGTCTGTGAGAAAGTGACTGAAGATGAGATGTCAGGTGAGGATCGATTATATTGCAGATGCTTCTTTGAATATTGTCAAGAATCTTGCGAGATATGTATATAGTAAGAGCATATAACAGCAATATTTAATGCCTGGAGGAATGGTAGATTTATAAATTTTCAAGAAGAATTACAAGAAGACTTGTCTGGCACAACACAATGAACCAGCTTTTCTAGCAGTAAATCTAGCAATTGACTTTTACATACTTATACATTTACTTTTTTTCTCCGGCCCAGAGTTACTTTGTAAATTTATCCCTCCTTCAAACTTTAGTGTCTTTCAGAACATTTAAATTAACTTTTATTATTATCGTTGTGGTAAGAACCAGTTATCTTCCCTACTATCTTGAATGGACTGATCCATTCATGATAAGTAGTCCTGGGTAAATGTCTAGAAAGATAATACTATTGCAGTGACTTTTGTTGCCAAGTATTGAATACTACTATCATGATTGACTCGGTCGAGTTAAGTGTTGGGTCTTGTCAGACCCCACAGCACAACAATTGTATATTGATTTTCTAAGCATAGCTTAGATGTGGCACAAGGCTGAAAGTATGGGGCACCCAGTGAGGATTGAACTCACTATTCAGTCATAAGCCATTACACCACACTGAGGTGCCCCACCACAACAATTATATATACCAATATATAAGATCTTATGTATTACTCTTTTGGGGAAAAAATATTTGGCAAAATAATTGTAGAATATTAAAATCTTTAAAGGTTTAACTGATTGAGGCAACCAAAAATAATTGAAACGGTTTTTTGGGCTGTTTGTAATTAGGTGTGTGTGCGTGCGTGTGTGTGTGTGTGTACTTTAAAATTTAATGTTTCACTTTTAAGCTTCATCAGAAAATAAAATATAGACGAGAAAAAATACCAGAATTTTTCTTTTTCTCTTCCATCTTTCATTTTCTGATTTTTGTAACCTAGAATGGGTTAATGAATACGGAATAACCAAAAGGGAGGTTGGGAATGAAATGGTCATCTTTATAACATCAACAAAATACAATACTCGCTAGCGGCGTCATATTTATTCCTCATCCTAACACACACGCACACGCACACATACACACACACACACGTATTTATAGGTACTTATACTATCAATTTGTTTTTTTTTTAATTATTTCATCATTTCACCTCCAATAAAGCCACTAAGACGCAAGAGATTACTGTGGGTGTCACATTAAGGAGACAGAAGATAATGATTGGCATTGCATTTAAATTTTCAAGGATCAGTGTTGACTGGGAAGCAAGAAACTGGAACAGTATAAGCGAGAAGTGTTATAGAAGAAACGTTTATTATAGAAGAAACGTTTATTATAGTAGAAACTTTTATTATAGGAGAAACTTTTATTATAGAAGAAACTTTTATTATAGAACTTACAGTTGCATCTAGCTACTTCAAATAAAAATGATGAGACCTTGCTGCCAATCTAGTACTGCACTTAAATTCATAGAGTCTAGGTACCATAGAGGAAAGTGATATTTATTTTGAATAATACAAAAATGTAGCATATGGTCAAAGCGGGGGATGGCTGGTCTTGAATCTATCTTATCTTAAACTTAGCTAGTCACAATTACCAACCCAGTATTCCTTACACTAACACATTCTTACTTTGTATTCTTACGACAGCCAACATGATACCTCGGAGTCACTATGTAGTCCTAACTAGTTCTCATGTACTTTTTTTCGGGCGGGGGGATTAGAATAACAACATTTAAAAATGAAACTCCAATGATACAATGAATACAATTTATATACAAGAAGCTAAACAAATTAGGAATTAAGGAGACAGAAGATGACAACATTACATTTAAACTTTTGAAGGTCAAAGTTGACTGGGATCAAGAAGCTAGATGAGAGTTCCACAAGCGAGAAGTGTGAAAGAAGAAAAACAAAACTTACTGTTGCATCTAGCCATTTCAACAGTAAAATGATGAGACCTTGCTACCAATCTAGTACTATACTTTTAGTATAGAACTTACAGTTAAATCTAGCTATTTCAACTAAAAATAAGACCTTGCCACCAATCTAGTACTGCACTTAAATTCATAAAGTCTAGGTACCATAGCGGAAAGTAGTATTTATTTCTATATAATACAAGGCCAAAAAGGGGAGATAGGGGAAGACTGATCTTCCATCTCTCTTATCTTAAACTTAGCTAGCCACAATTATTGATACAAACATACCACAATATTCCTTAAACCAACACACGGCCAAATGGGGTGTGGAGGCTGGTCTTGAATCTCTCTTATCTTAAACTTAGTTAGCCACTATTACTAACCCAGTATTCCTTATACCAAACCAACACATTCTTACTTACCATTTTTACTACAGCCACCATAATACCTCAGAGTCTCTATGCAGTCCTAACTAGTTCCTATATGTACAATTTGCCAACCCTACCATAGAGGATAGTTTATCAGAACAATTACCATGAAAGTATTTATAGAAAAAGGCATGTGGAAACTGTTACAGTGATGGGAAATTATAAGTGCAGTTTCTATTTTTGTATTTAATCTTTGTAAGTCTGACTTCTACCTCGCTGTCTCTTTTGCATTTTTTTCAGGTTTCACTTTTTACGTTTATGGTTTACATTCTGTCCGATGAGAAAAACATCCTTGATGCCGAAAAAGCTTTTGTCGCTCTGTCCTTGTTCAATATTCTTCGTTTTCCGATGATGATGTTACCGAACATGATATCAAGCCTCGTTCAAGTAAGACCTACTACAGCTTTCAGTTTCTGTTCAAAATTCTTGCTACAAGTGCTTAAATTTAAATGAATCTTCCAGATTAAAAGAATGTACATGAAATTAATTCCAAAATTACAAACATTCCTAGCGTTTTTAACATTTATTTTTTTACTATAGAAATGTTTACAATTTTCTATATTTATAAGGGAAGAGTGCTCAGTATTGGAGATAGTGCTCAGTATTTATAGATATAGAAAATGTGGACATAGGAATCAACACTGAATAATGAGTGTCAGTTTCATGCTTCAATGTAGCAAATTTTAAATGCAGTATATTTAAGCAGCAACATTTTATTTATACATATTTAGTTAAAAACCAACAAAAATTCTTCATTAAAGGATATTTTTTCTGGATTCCAGTAAAAGTTTAAATATAAATTGTCCAATGTTTGAATTCTTTTGGTTTCATAAGGTTTTTGTGTTTTTGTTGGTTTCATTGTTTTTCAAATATCATGACTTCAAAGGCAAGCTGGAGGCAGGATTCCTAAAAAACCTGGTTATTAAATTGACTTAAAAAGAGTCAGGCCATCCGAAAAATCAAAAATATATGCCAAAATTATTAGCCTGTTTTATGCATAATATTTGTGTAAATATTATGAATTCACTTCTTTTCTTTATATTTTGATGATGTAAATAAAAAATCTTAACTCAGTATCTCCCCCACCCCTCACTTTTCTGTTCATCAAATAAAAATTACTTCCAAGTTCGTCAGTTTTCCCTTCAGTCATCGTTTGGAAATTTTCTGATTGAGAAATTTTGAATGAAAATTAAAGGTAAAAAGGGTGAGGGTCATAGTACAAGTCATAGTACAAGTTTTCAGAATTTTTTACTCTTATTTGAAACAGCAAAATTGAAAATACCCTAAATTAGCCCAATAGATAATAAAACACAAATTTGACAGGTGTTGACAACAATTGTTTCCGAATTGTTGACAATATTTTTTATTTTCATAGTTTATTAATATATTGAAATATAATAAAATCATATCAAACAGAAAAGTATGATAAATTAATTAACACCTTAAAATGTATTACTGGGTGTGTCTAGTTAGCACCTTTCGCTGAAAATAACTTTTGAAATGGAAATTACAAGAAAAAAAACACAGATACGACACTGGCAAACAGAAAAAAAAAAAGGGTTAAAAAAACTCAAATATGGTTTGGAACAAGATGAGAAGGGTTTAAAAATATAGAAAGATGAACAAACCAAAAGTCTAATTTTTTCAAGGTAGAAAACAACTCGAAGAAAAGTGATTGTGTTACAAGACATTACCACAAAAGCCGTATCGTAGGTAACAGCTGATTAATGATGCAGCTTTAAAAAAGAGCCAGTTATGAAAACACAAATCAAGAGATAAAATTTGATCTCTGTAACCAATACAAAGGAATAGTTTCTTTGTGTAAAGACCCAAAGCCTAGGTCACTTGGAGTGCAATGACCCTTGCAGGATTTGGTAGGGAGTGACCGACCAGTGGAAGCAGCTGGTAAATTTCTTATTTTATGAGCAAGGCCAGGCTGAGTAATTTTGCTGACAACAAATAATAATGATAATTTTAATTAATGACCACAAAACTACGCTATGCCAAGCAGTTGAGAACCAAACTGGTCGAAAGACAACCAAGGCGACAGGCACAGTTGAATTGCCAAGGAAGATAGAGGAATTGCCTACACCCATTGAGAAGTGTGACTGTGAGACACAAATGAGAGAAGGAGGATTGATATCCTGTGACTACTACCCATTGGGAAAAGGACCGCTCCAAATTTGGAGGGATAATTGATTTTCCAGAGCCAGACAACAAAAGGCTCTTGTAAGATAGGGGAAACACCAAGACCCCCAACCATGTCATTCCCCATGCCAGATTAGGGTGGAAGCCAATATAAGTAGAAGGAATACTGAGGCGACCAAGAGAGAGTTTCTAGAAGTTCTGGAGACAGTAGTTCCAGATGACAGACAAGAGATGACAAATCTTACTTGACTTACTGCCAGAGAGAACCTTTTGGCTCTAGCCTTGTTCCAGACTAGCAAAGTGCGATGATAGACCTCAAACTGGAAAGGGTTAATATTTCTGTACCAAGAACCAATATTATTGTGTTGGATATCGGTTGAGAAAGACTTTTAACCTCACTTCCACTGCATCAGAAAGCGAAAATCGGAATGGGCATAAGCAGGAAATACATCTGGTAGCAGGATGCACAGGATGCACAGGTGTCCTTAGCCTTGGATAAACACGGCACATGGCCGGAAGAGGTGTGGCCACAAGAAGTTGTGTAGATGATATACTGGAAGAAGGCATAGCCACCTGAATTTGCATGGGTGTCCAAATGTTATAAACATGGTCCAACTCTTGGCCTGGGAGAGAGGCTGGCTAGAGTTTCACTGAAGATTTTGTCTCTGTCAATTCCTGTGTGCGCAATCCTAACCTTTGTGATTCTCCCTCACTCTAACCCATCACCACAACTCAAACAATAAATATATTTATATAATTTTTATATATAATTTTCTGTTGCTTTATTTGAGTCCAGCAGCAATATACAACAATTGTACAAAAAAATTGATATAAAATTACATAGATGTAAACCCTGAAGAAATACCTGTCTTTTTTTTTTTTCTTTTAACTCATCTGTGAGAACTTTTTTTTTAAATTTCCATTGTGACACAGCTTTGCCGGGATCAAACCAACACTGCAATTGCTGATGACAATCTGGTCTTTGTCAGCTCTGTGATCAAACGTGGGCAGAGCAACAGTTTTGACCCAAGTGACCAACTTAATGGCCTGCAGCTGCATTTGACCAAACACTGACTGGTAGAAAGGTGTTATACAATGGCTAAACATTAGGTCATTTCTGATCTTTGGTATTATAAAAAAATAAATATTTTAGTGAAATATATGAACAACATTGAGATCTTAATGGATAATATTGTACAAATTTAAAAAAAAAATTTATATAGGGATGGCTTTATTATGGTGTTACATTATACTCAACAATGTAATTTATTCCATGTTTTTAGCATCAAGTCATATTATACACAAGAAAAGACAGTATATATGGGGGAAAAAATCCCTTTCTTGGATTTTGTTTCTTGTTATTTTTCTGCGGAATAATGTCTTCAAATTTGGCCTGGTTTTTTTTTTTTTTTTCTTTTTTTTTTTAGGCTCAAGTGTCTGTGGCTAGAATTCGTGCCTTCTTAATGCATGATGAATTGGATCCATCGGCAGTTCAACGTGGTTCAAGTATTTATAAAGGTAAGGATATTGTTTCTTTTCCATTTCTTGTCATAATCTTTGTTTTTTGTTGGAATGCGACAAACAGATTTTCTTAAAGAATTTCACGTAAAAAAAGGAGACTTGGCAATTTGGTGGCCTTAACATAGGGTTTGAAGTTGTCTTTCATTAAAAATTTCTAAATTGAAAAATTTATTAGATAAAATACCATAGAAATTTAACACTTTGAAAAAAAAAAAAAATGAAGTTGCACCTTCTTGTAGAGCAGTGTCTCTTTTTTTCAATCACTTGGTTTCGTATCTCTGCACCCACAATTAAATGTGAATTAAAAAAACGGTAGATGTGTTCATTTCATGTAAAATCATTGTGACCAATGCATTGAAATTTGTATTGCTGACTGAGTGAATGAACATCACCAACTGAAACGCAATTTAAATCAGACTTGTTTCATCACAAATCTTTTCCCTTATATCTGCTTTAATAAATGTAATAATACTTTTTTCTTTTTTTTTTTTTTTGCTTTTTCTTTTTGGCTTTTTTCTTTTTTTTCTTTTTCTTTTTTTTCTTTTTGGATTTTTTTTTTCTTTTTTACTTTTTTTTACTATTTTTTTACTTTTTTTTTCTTTTTTACTTTTTTTTCTTTTTCCTTTTTTCTTTTTTGCTCCTTTTTTCTTTTTTGGCTCCTTTTATGCATTTAACCCTAGTCAAGGTGGGAGTGGCACAAGTATGCAGGCAATTACAGAGTGAAAGAAACAAAACTGGGTATGGGAGGGGGTGGATTGAAAAAAGGATAAAAAGAAGAATGGGGATCAAGGCATCAGAAGTGAAAATTGATGCTGCATTTCAATTTTTGAAGATTGTAGTATCTGGGAAACAAGTAAGAGGAAGGGAGTTCCACTGTTGGGAAGTGCAAGAGAAAAAGCTGTTGGTGTAGAAGAGGCAGTTACATTTAACTGTTTCAACAGTAAAAGCGTGCGACCAAGATGAGAAAGTGACTGGAGTCAAGATGCCAGGTCAGGACATATCACATTGCTTATCAATCTTTGGATTTTGTCTAAACCCTCAAGATGAACAGTGGGAACACCAGACCATATATGGCAAAAATATTCAATGCATAGATGAATGATAGATTTGAAGGATGGACTCAGACAAGAAAAAGTTTCTGGCACGACACAAAGAACCAACTTTCCTTGCAGTAGATGCAGCTATTGATTCAATGCAGCTGTTTCACCTCAAGTGAGTGGAAAACGTGAGGCCAAGAAGGCACAGTGAGATGCTCTTGCAAAGTTGAGCATCAACCGTTGCTGATAGGGGGGAGCAGGGAAGAGTTTTTCTCTGTAGTGGTTAAATGAGATCAGCTTCATTTTAAAGGCATTAAAATTTACAAGCCATTTCTTGACCTAGTTAACAACTGATTGGAGTCTTTTTTGAGATCAACGGCCAGGTTAGCTTTGTCAGCATTGCTGAATTTACTATTGAGACAGGAGTAAATGGTAGTGTCATCTGCATAAATGCCTACTTACTTACTTCATTGTATTTTGTCCAAACGGTCACGCTCAAATCACTTTAACCTTGAATTCATATTACAAAACAGAAAAATGATTATATATACTGGATATATTCTTAGTTCTTTTAATTTCACTCTCTTGTTTGTAAAATATTTACAGAAAGTGTCCAGTCATTCCTTTGATTTATGGCTGGCAAGACTTTCTTTAATTCTTGGGATTTGAGGATTAAATTGGAAATATATTTGCATTTCCTTTTCAAAAAATGAAACTGGATGCAAAGAAAAGGTGATACAGAGAAAGAGTATGTTTCCATTTCTTTTCTCTTTTTTGTTTTCTCTTTTTGTTTTCTCTTTTTTTCTTTTCTCTTTTTTCTTTTCTCTTTTTTCTTTTCTCTTTTTTTCTTTTCTCTTTTTTCTTTTCTCTTTTTTTCTTTTCTCTTTTTTCTTTTCTCTTTTTTCTTTTCCTTTCTTTTTTCTTTTCCTTTCTTTTTTCTTTTCCTTTCTTTTTTCTTTTCCTTTCTTTTTTCTTTCCCTTCCTTTTTTCTTTTCCCTTCCTTTTTTCTTTTCCTTTCCTTTTTTCTTTTCCTTTCCTTTTTTCTTTTCCTTTCCTTTTTTCTTTTCCTTTCCTTTTTTCTTTTCCTTTCCTTTTTTCTTTTCCTTTCCTTTTTTCTTTTCCTTTCCTTTTTTCTTTTCCTTTCCTTTTTTCTTTTCCTTTCCTTTTTTCTTTTCCTTTCCTTTTTTCTTTTCCTTTCCTTTTTTCTTTTCCTTTCCTTTTTTCTTTTCCCTTCCTTTTTTCTTTTCCTTTCCTTTTTTCTTTTCCTTTCCTTTTTTCTTTTCCTTTCCTTTTTTCTTTTCCTTTCCTTTTTTCTTTTCCTTTCCTTTTTTCTTTTCCTTTCCTTTTTTCTTTTCCTTTCCTTTTTTCTTTTCCTTTCCTTTTTTCTTTTCCTTTCCTTTTTTCTTTTCCTTTCCTTTTTTCTTTTCCTTTCCTTTTTTCTTTTCCTTTCCTTTTTTCTTTTCCTTTCCTTTTTTCTTTTCCTTTCCTTTTTTCTTTTCCTTTCCTTTTTTCTTTTCCCTTCCTTTTTTCTTTTCCCTTCCTTTTTTCTTTTCCTTTCCTTTTTTCTTTTCCTTTCCTTTTTTCTTTTCCTTTCCTTTTTTCTTTTCCTTTCCTTTTTTCTTTTCCTTTCCTTTTTTCTTTTCCTTTCCTTTTTTCTTTTCCTTTCCTTTTTTCTTTTCCTTTCCTTTTTTCTTTTCCCTTCCTTTTTTCTTTTCCTTTCCTTTTTTCTTTTCCTTTCCTTTTTTCTTTTCCTTTCCTTTTTTCTTTTCCTTTCCTTTTTTCTTTTCCTTTCCTTTTTTCTTTTCCTTTCCTTTTTTCTTTTCCTTTCCTTTTTTCTTTTCCTTTCCTTTTTTCTTTTCCTTTCCTTTTTTCTTTTCCTTTCCTTTTTTCTTTTCCTTTCCTTTTTTCTTTTCCTTTCCTTTTTTCTTTTCCTTTCCTTTTTTCTTTTCCTTTCCTTTTTTCTTTTCCTTTCCTTTTTTCTTTTCCTTTCCTTTTTTCTTTTCCTTTCCTTTTTTCTTTTCCTTTCCTTTTTTCTTTTCCTTTCCTTTTTTCTTTTCCTTTCCTTTTTTCTTTTCCTTTCCTTTTTTCTTTTCCTTTCCTTTTTTCTTTTCCTTTCCTTTTTTCTTTTCCTTTCCTTTTTTCTTTTCCTTTCCTTTTTTCTTTTCCTTTCCTTTTTTCTTTTCCCTTCCTTTTTTCTTTTCCTTTCCTTTTTTCTTTTCCTTTCCTTTTTTCTTTTCCTTTCCTTTTTTCTTTTCCTTTCCTTTTTTCTTTTCCTTTCCTTTTTTCTTTTCCTTTCCTTTTTTCTTTTCCCTTCCTTTTTTCTTTTCCTTTCCTTTTTTCTTTTCCTTTCCTTTTTTCTTTTCCTTTCCTTTTTTCTTTTCCTTTCCTTTTCTTTCCTTTTCTTTTCTTTAATGATCATTTGGAAATTCTAGGGATTTGGTCATATTTTTGTCATAGCCAAATATTTCAATCAAATTAAATGCTGACCTGGAAAAGCATTAATTTTTTCTTAATATTTCCCGCAGAAATTTTGAGAAGGATTTCATTTGTCATTAAAAATTATAATATTGATGAACTCTAATTGAACAGACTTCAAGCTGAGAAAACCTTTTCATAATTGCCTTCAAAATAAAGACTCTTTGCAGTTGACCTTGAGCCATACTAGGTTTAGCTTAGGAAATACCAACAATGTACATATGTAATTTTAGTCTTCTGTTTTTGAATGTTAGTTAATTTCAAAAGTACATTTCTTGTTTGTTTTTTAATTGATTTTCATCTAAGAATTTTAATGATGATTTTTAATATTTTCTTTTGAATTAGGGGTTGCTATTGATAATGGAATATTTAAATGGGACAAAGATGAGGCTCCAATTTTAAAAGAGTGAGTATCTTGTTTAGTTTTTTTTTTTTTTTTTTTTTAAATTTTCTTTTGGTAAAAACTAAAGGCTAAAGATTATTGCAATTATGTTATCCAAAATTTGAGACTGGCATATTTGTTGTGATTCTAAGAATTGCTACACCTAGTAGACTATATTTTGCCAACAAATTTGATATTTGTATTGACCGTTTATATGACATCACCTTGAGTGACTTGAAATCGGTTCCCTCAAACTGGAAAATGCCGGAATTAAAAAACAGTTGCATAAATATATGCAGAACAATTCTGGCTTGCAATCAAATATTTTCCTTAAAAATTTTCCATTCCATTTCCAAACTGCAATTATCTTTAAATTCCCACAAATGAACAGAAAGTGTTTTATTTTGTTCACCCAAGAGCCATTCAAGGTAGTGTTACAGAATGGGGTTGTTTTATGGATGTAAGAATTCTAGATTGAGGATATGTAGGATAAATAATACTTGACCTTACACTTACAGAGGTTAATATTCTGGTTGTTGGGGAAGCATCCACTCGGGAGTTAAAACGTGTAGCACTTAAGAAGAAACTGAATGGAACTTCCTCCTCACAAATGGAATATGAAGGGAGTGGAGATGATTTGTCCTCTGTATAGAGCGCACAGAGGGTCTTAGCAGTAAAATTGGCGGAATTAGGGATTATAGCTCATCAGAACATTTTCCATGGAAATAGCAGTAGATTGTGTTAGTGACATAGTGCCTTCATGGGCGGGGGATGACCCTGGAGACCTCTATAAATGTGAACCTACATTTTTGTATGGATATACGGTTTTTCCCACTCGTGCATATCCTAGGTGCAGCTGGGTCAACCATGTGCTTACATTTCAGGGGCCAGGCACTGAAATCGATTAAAGCGTGGCTCTGCACTTGGTAGCTCAGAATATCTCTCAGGTCAACCTGCTGATGCACCTGACTTATCTGAAGGTCACTTAGTACAAAGAGGTGAGTCATATTACAGTTCAAGTTCAGGTAAAAGTAAACATTTTTATAAACAGGCAGGCTCTACCTTGGCACACGATCTTCCTAACATCCATTTACACATTATTAATTTTGGTGATTTTTTTTTCATCTTTTTTGTAGCCTTATTCTAAACGGAATTGTTTTTTAGTAGTAGTAGCCTTCTTTTTTTCTTTTTTGTTTTAAATCAGTATCACCCCAAGCAAGGTAGTAAAGCCACTAAGACACCAGTGGTTACAGAGTGTGGAAGAATTAGGAACAAAGATTAATAATGAATGAGAAGAGGAAAGAGGAATCGGGAGGACAGTAGATAGTGATTGACATTGCATTTGAATTTTTTCAGTTTTGAAAGTTTTGCTGGAAAGCATGAAACCAAAAGGGAGTTCCACAAGCGAGAAGTGCGAGAAAAGGAGCTGTTAGCATAGAATTTATGGTTGCATCTAGCAAGGTCAACCATAAATTGACGAGATCTCGATGCCAGTCTGGTACTGCACTTAAATTCAAAAAGTCTAGGTACCATAGCAAAGAGCTCATCTGAAAATCTACCATGAAAGTATTTAGAGAAAAGACAAAGAGAGGCAATTTTACAATGGTGGGAAAGTGATTGTGGCTGAGATGCCAGAGTAGGACCAATAATATTGCTGATTCTTCTTTGGATTTTATAAAGAATCTCAAGGTAAATAGCAGAGGCACCGGATCATACATGGCAGCAAGCATGGATGAATGGTAGACTTATAGATATGTAAAATAGGTTCTAGTCTTGGGTTATTGGATCTGAATTGTTTTTATTAATGCACATTAACTTGAATTGATTCCCTCCACCCCCCCTGTTGACAAAACATTTGGTAAAAATGTTGATGAAAAGAATTGATTGTCAACACAGTTTTCTGTCTATATTTTTGTTATGGTGACCTACTTACATGGGAATGAACTCTTCCTCCTTCATAAATACCAACCTGCGAGACTTCCTGGGAGACAGTCAAGTTGCAGTGTAACCTGACAGTTTGGATGGACACTGCTATCTACTGACTAACAACACTCTTACTTTGTATATATCTGTTATTTCAATACACTTGTTCAACCTACCTTTTTCTTTCCGTGGTTTTCTTTCTGACCCCTTAACAGGCCACAAAAATTTTTGAGATAAGGTAATGTAATTATTTACACAATCTGCATTGTTCAGACTCGTCATATGGTTGCCATATTCATGACATTTCAGCCGTTGTATGCTCTGGCCTTCTTCAGGTGATTGGAATTTCAAACTGAACCCTTTATTTCACCCACCAGAGTAGATTATTCTAGTTCCATATGATAAAGGGAGATTATGGAGACATCTGGAAGAGGCATGGCATGTGGAACTAGAAACATCTACCCTGGTGGACGAAATAAATAAAGGGTTCGGTTTGACATTCCAATGTAATTAGAGTAAATAAAACAGTTTCCCTTTTTAAATTTTTCATTTTCATTTGATTTTTATTTTTTTTATTTCTACTTCTTGATTTTAATAAAATAATTTTCTTTTTCTTTGCTAGCATCCAACTGAAAATTCCAACAGGTTCATTAATTGCAGTTATTGGGATGGTGGGATCTGGCAAGTCTTCTCTTCTCTCTGCTATCCTGGGTGAAATGGAAAAAACTGCAGGTTCCGTCAGAGTCGAGGTTAGTTTGTTGTTCTTTTTTTCTTTGCTTCACAATATCCTCTCATTCATCAATCATGACTTTTCTCTCTTCTTCTGGTAAGAAAAGGTTTGGAACAGTGAATGGAGAAGCAACAAAGATCTTGTAAAGTTTTTAAACTTTTTATTTTTTTATTTTTCAGTACAATGTAACAAGAAAGTTATTGACATTTAATATTACTTTGATGATTATTGCATAATTTATTACTTACGGGATTGTTTTTAGGGTTCCGTTGCCTATGTGCCTCAGCAGTCGTGGATTCAGAACAAGACATTACAAGACAACATTCTATTTGGGAAGCCCTTATCAAAATCTCTGTACAACAAAACCATTGAAGCCTGTGCTTTGCTGGCAGATTTGCAAATCTTACCTGCTGGAGATCAAACTGAAATTGGAGAAAAGGTGAGGTGTTTGTTTCGTTTCTTTTTAAAGGAAACATTAAAAATATAAGCAAAAGAATAAGTTTTTTTTTTTGTTTTTTTTTTAGACAAAGCTAAATGCTTTGTCTAAAAAAAAAGAAACTCTTATTTTTTTTGCACTATAATTTAATTACCAGCTTTACTTCATCTTATTATTGTTGCCACTGATATGATCATCTAATATCAGAAGAGTTCAAATTAGTAAAAATATATTAATATTAATTAATAAAAAATATATTAATTGAAAATTATTGACACTATTTACATCGTTCAGACTGTTATCCTCATCTTTATTGCCAAATTCATGACATTTTGGCCAATGTACACTCCGACTTCCTTCAGGGGTTATATGTTAGAATTTCAAACCAAACCCTTTTAGTCTTGGAGTTTGTTTTTTTTTTTTTGTGTTTTGTTTTGTTTTTTTGGGGGGGGGGGGGTCTAATTCCACATGCCATACCCTTTTTGGATATCTTGGTTTCAGTTAATTTCCTTTAGTAACATCGTGAATATGGCAATAAAGATGAGGACAACAGTCTGAATGATGTAAATAGTGAAAATAGTTACAATACCTCATCTCGGAAATATAGACTGAAATTAAGGATTATTTTGCTCTTTACCTAAACCTCGAAACCATGGATTCTTTCTTTTTTTTTTTTTTTTTTTTTTTTTTTAATTAATCCTCCTCAGCACCTATATAAATTTTAAAAAAAAAAAAAAAAATTAAAATATACGAAGTTTCAAAGGTATGTATGAACACTATCGGATAATCTGGACACTTGATACCAGGGATTATTTAGCTGTGAAAGCCTATAATTCCTCTTAACTGATTTGTATTATAAAGTTTGTATCAAAACAATATAAAAAAACATCTAAAATGTAAATAGAAGTATGAAAATAATAATAATGATAGTAATAGTAGTAGTAGCAGCAGTGCTGCTGTTGCAATTAAACAGTATATTTTTTTAAATTACCAATTCATTTCAAGAAGTAGGGAATCATGGCTTTCTGCGGGTTCCTTTTTGTTTATTATCCATAAATTGGCCATGTTGAGTAAATTCATATTCTCTTTTCCATAGTTTTTGAATTCAGACAAGTACTTCTAGACTGGCAGTCATCTTAGGCTAGAGAGTCCAATCTGTCTTGATATTTAACCCTTAAGTAGGGGAGAATTGATGATTCCATGCCTCTCCCAAGAGCATTGCTGCAAAAGTGAATTCAATAGTCGGTCTGAATTTTGTTGATTCCACTTTCCACTTAACAATTACACTATGCACACATTCATGAATTGGCATTACAATTTGTATTGAAGCAGTGAGAGATGGAACCACCATAGCCTCTTATTTCATTCACTAGAGAGAAATTATTTAAAATAATATGTACATTAAAGTAGTCTTCCACTAACAAATCAAACTACAATAGCATCCTACTATAATTGTTCTTGTCCCTCCGTTCCTTAGTTCACACAGCCATTACGCCCTGCCAATACCTCATAAATAATGGATTATTCCATTTTCATTGAATGAAAAGTCACAACTTGGTTTCAATGAAAGAAAGAAGGAAAGATAGTGTTTAGCAGCTGTTTCAGTGAAATGGAAAAGTTTTCAATTTCAAATATTTTTTATTTGTACCCACTTTTTAAAATAACGGGCAGCATTCATATTTATGATTGTTATTGGAATGTTAAGCTCAAATATTTCACGATGCGATAGGGGAATTTCTACAGATATTTTATTGCTGGAGAACTCACCATGAGCTTACTAAATTATTAACTGAAGAATTAAAATTCATCAGAAAATTCAAATAGGAAAACCACAAAATTTTCACGGGTTGAAACTAGTCTTATTAAATATTCTTTATTTGGTGTGCACAAATATTTGTCATTATTTCTTTGTGAACGACGTTCAAGGCAGCAATCGAGATGAATCTGTGGGACACAGCGAGCACCAGTGTATTTGATTACAATTGACTTTGGATGTCATCACAGCTTGTACGCTGACGTGCAGAATTGTATTAACACATCGATGAATGAAGATGTTCCTAGCTTTGTTTTGAAGCTGAGAACAACATTTTGATTACTTGGCAAAAATTGCCAAATTTAATCTCTCGAAATTCAGTGAGACTTGGAGGTTTGGCACAAACTAAAAGCAAAATTAGAATCACACAAGAAAGTGAGTATGAAAAAAGGAAAAAGTCTTTGCCTAAGAATTTGGTTCATGTTGTGTGGGGGGGGGGGGATTATTTCGGGGAATTTAAGGCAAATTAGATTTTCCCTTTAATGCATTTTATTATCATTTCTATTTTAGGGAATCAATTTGAGTGGGGGTCAAAAACAAAGAGTAAGTCTGGCCCGTGCTGTTTACCAAAATGCTGATGTCTATTTATTGGACGATCCTCTCAGTGCCGTTGACTCACACGTTGGCAAACATTTATTTGATCAAGTCATTGGAAATAAAGGAATGCTTGCAGGCAAGGTCAGTTCTTCGAGCAAACTTTTTGTTATATATTAAAGGTTTTGTGTGTGTTGTATTTTGTTTTGTTTTTGTTTTTTTAAAACATTTTGCTCTTAAATATCCAAGCCCTGAGTATCTACTATATATACTTTTGGATAGGATGCACCAGTAGAGAGGTCACATCCTTAGCTTGGGATTGTCAAAGTGTGTATTTGTGGTTAACTCACAAATAGGTCATACTATAATCTGGGGAGTTACATGACCCTTTTTAAATGGAAATATAACTGATATTTGTTAAATATGTTCAAATATTAACCTTTATTTCAAAACTTTGTTTACATATCATGAGATTTGCTTACATACAGGGGTTGGACAAAATAATTGGAACAGGTGCAAATTCCACTCCTATATTTCAAAGACCTATTATATTAAGAACTTTAACTAAAACTTCATAATTGCAGGTTATATCTATCGTAAATACGTTTGTTTATCTAATTTACTGTCTTTGACTTATTTATCTTTAGAATTTAGTCAAATTTAAGCTAAATGCGTGACCTCGCCGAGTTCGAAAAAGGGCAAATTGTTGGAACTCGCATGGCAGGAGCCTCAATCACTAAGGTTGCTGAACTGTTTGGTTTTTCAAGAGCTACCATATCAAGAACTATGATGCAATTCTAGAAACAGTGTAAAACCTCGAGTAACCGAAGCAATTCGGGCCGGACTTGCAAACTTACTGACAGGGACCGACGTGCATTGAAACGCAATGTGGCAAAAAATCATCGGACTACTGCGGCCAAAGTGACTGCTGAGTTGAATAATCACCTGAATAGTCCAGTTTCTACTAAAACTGTTCGTCGTGAGCTCCATAAGGCTGGATATCATGGAAGAGCCGCCGTGAGGAAACCTCTTCTCTCCACTCGCAACGTTCAGAAATAGTTGAAGTGGTGCAGAGATCACAATGCCTGGTCTGCAGACCAATGGAAGCAAGTCATATTCTCAGACAAGTTCAGTTTTTCTCTTTTCCCAATTTCAGGGCGAGTTTGTGTGTGGAGGCAGCCCAAAGAAGCTAACAACCCTGACTGCCTTCTTCCAACAGTGAATAATGGAGGTGGATCAGTGATAGTTTGGGCCGGCATATCATGGAAATGTCTGTCCAATAGTTGCCCTGTTATTATTATTGAACAGTTGTGGTGCATTTTGGAGCGACAAGTTAGAAGACTCTATCCTCCACCGTTGTGTCTTAAAGAGCTAGAGAAGGTGTTTATGAAAGAATGGCTGAAAATTCTTCTGGATGAAGTTAGGAAGCTGTATGATTCCATTCCTAGACGTATTAAAGCTGTATGTGAGGCTAAAGGAGGACCAACTCCATATTAAATAAATTTTCTTTGAATTTAACAAGTGTTTCAATTATTTTGTCCAACCCCTGTATATTATTAGCTTTTAATCAATATGAGGTTTTTGGCATCGTGTCAATCCACATCTATTCATAAATCTGGTCCACCACCCTGCTGAGGATTTAAATTACATAAGACGGTACGTTTGGAGGCAAAGCTGAAGGGCTTTGGTTCTTATTGAACGTCTGGTGACAGTTAAACGCTTATTTCTGAGATTTGTGACCCAATCACAGAATTCTTTTTCAAGATTTTGGTACAGTGATACTGTAAACCTTGCTACTCTCTTCAGTTTTGGTATTTCTTTAAGCTGATCCGTTTGCTTCCTCCATCCTCTCACCATCTTTTCTGAAACTCCAAACTCTTTCTGCAAATCCGTTTCCATGTTCTTCTGCGTAATTCACCCACTTTCAACTTAAAAACCTACTTCATAATTCTTTCTCTTACTCATGATTAGGGGTTGCAATTATTAAAACTTGTAAACTACCAGTACCAGTAAAAAAAATTGGGGGGGGGGTCGAATTTTTTGTATACCAGTAAATGACTACTTCACACTGAATAACTGTAAGCAAAATTCGGATTGATTGTAAATGCATGGTATTTACTTATCTAGTGCATGGCTGCTCTGTTTAGATGAAAATTTGGATAGCGGTAATCGCTTCAGTCTGAAGATCACTTGAAGATGATTGTCTTTGATCGTAAATCAGATAATGGTAAATATGAGCAGTGCAGATCGAGCGCTTTCATTCGATGTGTGATGCAGTACTGTTGGAAGAACCAATTGTGTAAAATCAAAATGTAGGAAAAAATTAATTTTCTCTCTTGTTCGAACCCAAGGTACTCACCTGAATTCACAGTCTACTTCAGATTCTTTATGATGTCAAATGGATAGGTTAACCCCTGGCCTTTATTGAAATTTTGGTGAAAAAAAAATCCCTTCTTTTGGGCCTTCTTTGGTTAAATATTATTCTACCAAATCTATAGACTTTTGCACATAGAACCCAACATTTTTTAGCCATTCGCTTTATGCCAGGGTGTCTTTTATGCCATAAAATATGGTACATTTTTTCTTATTTCTTATTCATTAAAGAATTACTACATTTTTCAGTGTTTAACACCTTTTTTTTCCTTTGAAGAATTTTAAAAGAAAATGTCCAAAATTCTGAAACCAAAGAATTTTTTTCCTCAATCGTTGAAGGAATTTCTACATCCCTCCTCCAAAATGGCACAAATTTTACACTTTTTTTTTTCTTTCTTTCTTATAGACTCGCATTTTGGTAACTCATGGCATTGGCTTTTTGCATCATGCTGATATGGTTGTGGTTCTCAAAAATGGACAAATAACAGAGAAAGGAACTTTTCAAGAACTTATGGCTCATAAAGGAGCCTTTTCCGATTTCTTGCAGACATACTTAACCGAACAGATGAAGTCTGCCAATGGTTTTAATAAGTTAATGGAATCTGGTGAGTAAAGTTTCAAGGATATATTGGAGTTCAGTATTGCTATGATAATGGCTCTTACGAAAGGAGATCTAATGTCAACTATCTTTGGTCAGCTGACAAGTTAGGTCAACCATGTTATTAAGTGTTATCGTTAGAATAAATTCTAACTTTGAAGGCAAAATAGTCAAATGTCAATACAATTACAGAATGATTCATTCAACATATCTGCAGTTCTAAAAGGGAAGTAGTGGAATATCTATTTTGCAGTTCACACCACCATATTCATAATGTTATACTCATAATATTTTAGTCCTTGCTTTTTAATCATTCCACTCCAAGCAAGGCAATAAAGCCACTAAGATGCAAGGGAGGTTACTGATAATGAAAGAAATTTAAAAAACATTATTGAGATGATGGAACAATAAAAGAACAGGATTCAAGGAGACAGATGAAGATTGATATTGCATTTAAATTTACTAAGATCGTATTTGAGAGGAAAGCAAGAAGGAAACTGAGAAAACGTTACTGAGGAGAAAGGACAATAAAAGAACAGGAGTCAAGGAAACAGAAGATGACGATTGACATTGCATTTAAATATTTGAAGATCGTATTTGAGAGGAAAGCAAAAAGCTGGAAGAGATTTCCACAAGTGAAAAATATGGGAGAAGAAAGTACTGGCATAGAACTTACAGATGCATCTAACGATTCCAACATTACATTGATGAGACCTAGCTGCCAATTTAGTACTACGCTTAAATTCATGAAGTCGAAGTAGCAAAGAGGAAAGTTAATCAGAAGAACTACCAATGAAAATATTTATAGAAAAGGCAGAGGGAAGTTGTGTTATGGTAGTGAGAAGCTTGAGATGGCAGGGCCAATAATATTACATTCATCTTGGATTTTGTCAAGAATTTCTAGATATCATAGCAGAAGCACCAGACTATATGAGGCAATGGTATTCCGTTCACAGACAAATAGTAGATTTATAAACATGTAGATACATTCTGACAAGAAAAAATTGTCTAGCACGGCCAGTGAACAGACTTTTCTATCAATTGATTCAATGTAGTTGTTTCACTTCATGTCTGTGGAAAACGCAAGACCAAGAAGGCACCAGGAATTGCTTTCCTGGAAGTTAGCATTAGCCATGTTGACAGAAGACAGAAATGGTTCTCTAAGATGACTAAAAAAAAAGAGCAATTTCAAGTTGAAGGCATTTAAAATTAACAGGTCATTTCTTGCCCCAGTTAACAACATGTAGCCTTCTTCAGGTGTCTGTAGTGAAACCCATAGACTTATGGCCTAGTGGATTAAAGCATTGGTTATCGCCATAAAAAGGGTTTGGGTCACAGTTTAGTAACGGTTAATTAGTATCATGACAGGACATTTGAAGAAACCCAGAAGATGCAACAGCCAAAATATTATTCTGCTGTTCATCTCAAGGTTCTCGACAAAATCCAAAGACAGATATGCAATGTGATTGGTCTTGACTTGGGGGTCTCGACTCCAGTCGCTTTCTCACCGACGTAATGTGGCTTCCCTCCGTCTTTTCTATAGATATTTTCATGGCATCTGCTCTGACAAGCTCTTTTCACTGGTGCCCCGACTGCATGAATTTAAGCATGTATCTCGGTCCCACCCTTTTAGTGTCAACAGCTTCTTCTCTTGCACTTCCTGACAGTGGAACTCTCTTCCTCTTACTTGCTTCCCTGATGACTATAATCTTCAAAAATTGAAATGTAATGTCAATCGACATCTTCCGTTGCCTTGATGCCCATTCTTTTTATCCTGCTCCTGTTATCGTTATCCTTTCTTCACTCCCCCATACTCAGTCTTTTCCCTTACTTACACTCTCTGTTGCCCCTTGCATACTAGTGGCACCTTGCTTGGGGTGAAATGCTTAAAATAAAATAATGACTAAAATGAGCATGCTAGTCTGATTAGTTATTGGTTATAATAATAATAATTCCTTGTCTTAAAAATTCTGACAAAGTATTTTCATTATTCTGTACCATTTTTAAACTCTTAATTTTAATCTGTTGTTACTTTTGGCCATACATGGTTTCTGTAGACATGTGGCACAAGATTCAAGTTCAAGTGTTATCTAAAGCGGTTCCGCATTGTCATGGTTGTTTTAGGAAAGATAGTGAAGTGTTTTCTCATTGCCTTCTCTACAGTTTTGAATTCAAAATTTATTTTTTCACCTAGACTGGTTGCCAACCAAAGCTAAAGAATCAAATCTTCCCTGTTATAAAATCCATAGCTTGGGGGCGGGGGGAATAGCTGGTTTCATGCCTTTCTCAGGAGCATTAGTGTAAAGTGAATGGGTACTATCTCAATTGAAATTTGAATTCTATTCACCACTCCCGTACAATTGCTGAAGTTAAGCAATGTCAAGCCCTGTCAATACCTAGATGGGTAACTGCTGTAAGCTCAGATGTGCAGGTGGTGTAATGGATAATGGCTTGGAATTGTTAATCAGAGCCGAGTTCCAATTCCTGTTGGGTTTGTTATGTTCACTTATGTGCAAATACCCTTGGGAAAGGCATGAATCCACCTCTTCTATGGGTTAATTAATAAGACTTTTAACACGAAACCATTATATCTCCCCAAAAAATAATTCTTACAATCTAAAAATATTTTCTGGCTTTAAATAACCTGCAAAGGGTTGATAAACCACAGAAAACCGATCAATCAATCTATACACCTATCACCATCAGTTTATTATCTGTTTATTTCCATTATTCATTATCTATATACCTATCGTTGTCTGTTCATTATCTATCTACCTATCACTAGCTTACAATGTAAAAATATTTTCTGGCTTTAAATAACCTACAAAGGGTTGATAAGAAGTCAGTAACCATTTGCATTGGTGTTAGTCTTTTTCATAAGATGATTATTGAAACAGTCTCTTGTTCGGAAAATCTGACATCAGAACGGGTGAATTTCTAAGCACCCCCCCCCCCCGACTCCCTCAACCTCGGAAGTACAGCTTTTTTTTTTTTTTTTTTTTTTTTTTTTTTGATAAAAACAAATTTATTAATTTTTCTTTTGGTAAATGTTTTTGTTTTCCTCTTCTTTTTCTCTCTCTCCTCAACAGAAGAGGACATTGTCTCTTTGATGGACACGGCTGGAATGGATGAGCTGAAAAAGTTGGTGAAATTTGTCAATTTTCTTTCAATTGCTTCTTTCATTCTCTTATATTTGGACAAAGGTATAAAAAAAAAGGAGAAAAAATGACTCGATGTTTCCATTTTAAATGTTTGGGGAGACAATGTTAGGCACAAATGTAGCTTGATACAAAGATATTTTTGGAAACAAAATCAAGATCTAGTAGTAAGAAAAAACAAAAAAATAAAACAAAAGTCAAAGAGCTACTGGAGCTTATGAATTTAATGGAAAAAACATTTTGGTAAATAATTTAAAAAAAATATGACAAAAAATAAAAACCTGTTGCCAATTCTAAATCAGATGTTAGACATTCCCATAATGTTGAATTTGTTATGTGTCATCTCTGGATTGTCATTGTCGAGATGTAGAGACCCCCAACATTGCATGAATAGATAGAATAATGGGGTTAGGAGATGCATACCCACCCCAAGCAACTTTTGTGACTACCCCCCTCTCTTTTTTTCAATGTATTTTTTAGTCCTCATACCCCCCCCACCCCTACCCTAGTAATCTTGTTTCTATGATATTAAATCAAATCAGGGTAGGATTGTTTATGCACCCCCACCCTCGATCAACCTTTATCCCAATGTCTTTTACTCCCCATGTATATAAACGAGCTTGTCTTAGTACATTAGATCTCTTGCTGGTACAATGTTACTGGCCCAAGACTGAGTTTTGTTACTTTGACTTTTGGGTAGACGAGACATATACACTCTGGGTATCATGCCTGTACCATCTTTCCTGAGTTATTTGTCCCTGCATTAAGAGTGCTGGAGGTAGAAGTTTTCTGGGGTTTTGGTGTTATCCACCTGATAATCAGTAAATCAAACCTTTGAGTAACTTTAAAGGAGGCCATCCTATTCGCAGGTAAAATATAATACCCCCCGGGGATATTGTACTGCCATTTTAAGAATGGTTTCTGGATCGTGCAGTAGTCTTCGGTGACGCCTCTCAATGCACTGATGCAGTCTGTATCATCTCCAGATAATTCAATCCATGCATCGCCTGTGGGTGTGTCTGTCTTACTACCCACTAGTCTTCCACCAACAAAAAACACAATACACGCATGAAATCAATTAAAAATGAATAAAATTAGCAAACCCAACCTTTAAAAAAACTCCCAGGTATACCATCTCCTACACCAATGTGAGGGGTCTGCGTTCCAACATTCCAAGTGGAGCACCATTTTCTTAAGTCCAAACCCAACCTCCTTAATTCCACTAAAGCTCACAATCCCAGGTTACTCACCCCTAATAATCAAACACCACCACCTAAGTCGCCACAGACTCTGAATTTACATCAAGGATAGGTTACCCTGTAGCAGGGATGATAAAAAATGAAGACTCTGATCTCCTATATATTTGCTTCCACATCGCATTTATCCATAGCATCACATTTGTCTGTGCTCTCTGGACGATGGCATAGTAATTTCTAATCAAATATTTAAGAGGATTCATATTATCATCACAGAATTTCTCTCAGCTTTCATGCCTGTAGTGAATTCAATATTTGCTACAAAGAGCGGTTAGTCTACTCAAATAAAACCGATGAAGAATGCAGATATTGCAAAGACTTCTCTATCACCTATAAATTAGCCCACGTCATCGAAGAACTCACCCATGTTCCTGATATGACAAGACATCAGGCGAACCCCTTTGACCACTTTCTAACATCCTACCCTGATAAATGCATAGCTAAAGTCACCCCCCCCCTCCAAGGCATGTCATACCATTCCCTAGTCAGTGTCCAGACTGATGGTAAACCAAAAGCATCCCCTTGATTTGCTATTCCATGGAACAATTTTTCACTAAACGACGGCAGACTGGGATTAGCTTTCCATATGAATGCTCCTCTCTCAACCACCTTCAGGCATGAAACTGCTACCCTCATCGCTGAATGGAATCCTTTCTGGAATAGTTTTATACCCCCTCCCCCAAAAATATTCCAGCAAAAACTAAACAAGTCTTGGTTCACTCGTGAATGCACTGCAGCCATAGCTCACCGTAACCACTCCTTCAGTATCTATCGTAATAAGCGGTGTACTTTGACTCTTGCTGTATTCAAAACCTGCACTTGCTGCAAAAAAGTTCTGGAAGACACAAAGTGTAGCTATGCACGTAAAGGCCAAGCCCATGAATTCTGGAAGATCACCACCCAAATTACAAACAGACGCAAAGCAGCTGTGCCCACTATTATAAATGACCTTTGCCTCGGACTCGGTATTAGATGACAAAAGCCATCTTCTCTCCAACTTCCCACCTCTCACTGAGCACAATCTCAGTAATTTTTCCATTACAGCACAGGAGGTTTCAAGGATTACCAAAAGTCTTGAACCTCAGAAAGCCATTGTCTCAGGTTGTCCTTCAGAATATCAACCAAGAATTATCGCCAATCCTAGAAAAGTTATTTAACCACTGCTTGAAGGAGAAATCCTTCCAGGGTCTTTGGAAAGTGTGAAGTGTATTCCCTGTCTTCAAGGACGTGGGTAGGAGATCTTCCCCCCTCCCAATATAAACAATAAAAATTGTTTCTAATTATAATTTTACTCTGTCGAGCTGAGACATTTTCGAACAAATTCTTTTATTTGGTTGCGGAAACAACAAAAATGGTTATCTAAAAATATTCCTGACTGTTGTAATTTTTCTTTTTTTCTTTCTGCAGACAGTTTTCCCAGGAGAAGACCATTCACTTGTCACAAAGCACAATTTCTTTATCCTCAGAACTCCATGTAAAATCTACAACGTCGTTGGCTTCCCTCGCGTCCCAAAAATCAGTGAAATCAAAAACAGATGACAAAGAAGCAACACCAAAAGACAAATTAATTCAGGCAGAAACTGCAATGACAGGAAATGTAAGTTGGCTTCAAAAAAAAACGTAAAAAAAATTTTCTTTTTTTCTTTTTCCTTTTTTCTTTTTCTCTTTTCTTTTTTCTTTTTCTCTTTTCTTTTTTCTTTTTCTCTTTTCTTTTTTCTTTTTCTCTTTTCTTTTTTTCTTTTCTTTTTTTTTTCTTTTTCTCTTTTCTTTTTTTCTTTTTCTCTTTTCTTTTTCTTCTTTTTTCTTTTTCTTTTTTATATTTTTTTTTTCTTTATTATATTTATTTTTTATATTTTTTTTTCTTTTTTATATTTATTTTTTACACTGAATGAGAAGAAGAGGAGCTTGGAGAACCTGATACTCACAGGATAGATTGAGGGACAGAAGTAAGCAATGCCTGACATACTTGATAAGCTTTAGCAAATGGATGGTAGAACAGGGTTTGGAAGAAATAACAAAAAGACAACTTATTAAGATGTAGAGGGCCATGATTGCCTACATCCTGAAGGGACATGGCACATAAAAAGGGGGTTCACCCTGTACAAGGTAGATTGTTAAAGAGTAAAAGGAATGTGAGAAAGATATCAGTTAACCCTAGTCTTGAACAGGTTAAAATTTTAGTGACTAGGTAAGCATTCTCTTGGGAGTTGGTTCCACAAAGCAGCGCTCCATGGGATGAAGTTGTTTGAATAAAACTTAATCTCATCAAACAAATACAAAAGGAATGAGGGTGGTTCACTAGCGTAACAATACAATTTCTTGCACATCCTTAGGAAATAAATAGATAGATACTTTTTACTTTTAAGCCAATTTAATTACCAGATTTTCTTAGGAATCTTGTCTCAAGTCAATCTTTTAAGTCAATTTTATTCCCAGAGTTTTCAGGACCCCTGTCTTCTGCCGCCTTTGGATTGGTAAACATGAAATTTTGTTACTGAAAGTAGACTCCTTTGTTAAACTGACCACCCATTCGTTTTTTGGGTGGTCTCCTTTTCCAGAACACAGGTGGATGAATAGGAGTGGTGGGACCACAGCCGGTGTCCATATAATGAGTAGTCAGTGATGGGCAGGCAGTGAAGAAGGTACTAGTGAGGAATGGGCTGGCAGTCAGTAAGGAAGGGACCAGCAATCACTGAGATCAGGCAGTGAATGTAAGGGTTTTCTTTCCATTAGCGAAAGTTAGTAAGATAGCAGTTCACCTCAATGAAGCCAAAGGAAGATTTGCCAGTTAAGTGAGAAATCATATTGTTTGCTATTTCCCAATCAGTGTCTTAAAAAACATTTGTTGTTATTCTTTGTTGATCATGACCAAGGAGACAAAGCTGTGAACATAGCTAGCCAGGGTCTATATACAACTGATCATGAATGTCATCGCAGTTGTGCAGTGACAGATGTGCAGAAGTCGTTGTTACACTACAATGTGAGTGGCATGACAGATCTTAGCCGTGAAGGTTAGAACTAAGGAAGAACATGGAAATGACGATAAAGTCTGGAATATTCTAAGAACATTTACAAATTTTAGTGGAAGGAACATTTATTGGCTTTGTTTATCATTGACGGATACAAAATGCCCAGGGAGTATCAGCAATTGACTACATATCTATATGTATAAAAGTTAGTGAACCCTAACATTATATTTAAAATAACTGTCTCTTTTTTTTTTTTCAGATGATCAACTAATCTTAATTAAATATATTAAAAAAACCTTTATTAAATCACTTACAACCACTTTCAAAAAATTTTTCTCAAGTTGGATTAAAAATATTAATTTAAAATTAAGATATGCAAAAATAATAATATATATATATATATATAATATATATAAAGATTGTATTTTGCAATTATAATGCTCAATATCAAAGAACATTAATAATAAATTAAATAAATATGTATAAACCAAGTAACTAAAGTTAGTTTCTTTTTCTCTCTCTCTCTCTCTGTTATATCTCCCCCCCTTCTATTACCAGGTGAAATTTTCTGTGTTCTCCACTTATGGAAAAGCAATTGGTCTGAAGTTTGTGGTGTTCACATTGATCTTCTTTTTGTTTGTTGGAGCCCTGAATATTTACTCGAATATCTGGTTAAGTGAATGGAGCAACGACGCTTTGCTGATAGCACAGAATGGCACAATAGATACAGCACAACGAGACTTGCGCCTTGGAGTCTATGGAACGATTGGATTAACGGAAAGTATATAATAATTTTTATCTTTAATTCTCAGATGGTACATTGGCATGAATGAACGAATCACTTTTGAAATATACGAGGCGCATCCCAGAAGTTTTGAGATTCTGTCTTAGGTGAGGCAGTTATAACTGTCTATGATAATTGTATTTTTAGTATATCATTGCTAGACATCTAATAAGTTGATCTGCCAATTTTATTTTTTTTTTCAAATTGATGGCTGTAACAGCTCTTTGAACACACCCTAAAAAACACTGCTTGGCACTGCTGACTAGTTTGGGGTTTTCAGTCAGGGCATGAAGACAATTTGGAAGCTCTTTATGGAATAAAATTTCATTTTAAATTGGGCAAAAACACAACAGAAATTTATGTCCCAGACTGCTTATGCATTAACTTGAATGAGTCATCCACTCCACAGCTGGGGTCCAATGACAAAGAGGCTCAAGTCAAGACACGGCTTTCTACATTCAATAGAAACACTGAAGAAGAGAGCTCCTAATTAGTGTCTGTCTCTCTGGTGCAGCCACCTTAACAACATGGAATACTGGCTCTCTTTCTTAGCCCTACAGAATCCCTCTGACTGGCTCCAGGGATGCCTTACTCTTCTGGTTCTGCCTGAATCACCACCAAACAGCTGTTGGTTAGTCTAGAGCCAAACTTCAGAAATGGGGATGTGCTGCTGATGTTGCCCCCAACTGCCAATGCAGGCAATCACAAACTATGGCGCATCTTCTAGTTCACCCCAGAGTCTAGAAGATTCATGCACGCTTGACAAGCTTGAAACCTCAACACCCCAGGAAAGACTCTGTATGCAACGCTGGATGGGTGCAGTGTATCAACTCAATAATAATAATATCAAAACATGTGTTCCCTGGGAGATAAACAGAAGGAAAGATGCTTTAGTGACAACAGGGAGACGGTTGAGCTCTTTACTCCCAATCCAAGAGTGCTTCAGTCTCTGGTGACCTGTGACGAAAGCTGGATCTACTGTGATAATCCAGCAACCAAGAGATGGTGTCCAATCAAAGCATCCTGACTCTCTCAGACCCAAGAAAACCAAGCAAACAGGTCCACCAGGAAAGTTCATGATGATCCCTTTATTCGACAGAATGGGAATCATCTACATTAACTGGGTTCCTTCTCCGCCAGATGGTCAACAAAGAGTACTTTGTGGAGGTTTTGAGGGAATTCAGGAAGAGATTCCGTCGCAAAACATCAATGCTCTTCCGATCAGGTAGGTGGCACCAGCAGCAGAAAAATGGACTTGTCCAGAATTTCATCCTGGTAAGCAAGTACTTGACAGACATGGACATCGAAACTGTCCCTCACCCTCACTACAGTCCAGAACCTGCTCCCTGTAACCTTTGGTTGTTCCCCAAGTCTGAAGGCGAACGTCAGGGGCAGTCATTTTGAAGACATTATGAAGATGAGGGAGGCTGTGACGAGGGTCTTGGGCACCTTCACTTTGGATAACTTCCATGAGGCCTTCCCAAAGTGGCTCGAGCACAAGTAGATTAGAGTTTTGTACTTCTTTGAAATTAATGTCTCATCTGGAAAAAAGTCTCAAAACTTCTGGAATGCACCTCATATTTGGGTATAAAGAAGTCAGTCCTTGATTTTTGACAAATTAATTATTAAATGAATTGACTCTTGAAAGTAACCAACTAAAATATTTAAACAAGCATCCTATTTATTTCACAGCAAATGAATTTTGATTTGAAATTTTCCCTGCAGAATGTTTATATGATTTGCCTTTGAATTACAATCGTGCATTTACAAGAAAGGAAAAAATAATTGTTTCAAATAATTGTTCTTTTCTTCCTCTGGCTACAAATTTCTTGATGCACTTCCATAGAAAAGTGAGATACTATGAATTTAAAGCATTGAAGGATACATGTTTACCATTTCTTATATAAAGCTTTTTCCACAGAAACAAGGCAACTTTCAACAAAAATATTATTTCATTTTTTTCTTTCAATTTGGATATAATTTCTTTTGCTTTTCTTTCTCTTTTTCTGTTTTTCTTTCTCTTTTTCTGTTTTTCTTTCTCTTTTTCTGTTTTTCTTTCTTTCTTCTTTTTCTTTCTTTCTTCTTTTTCTTTCTTTCTTCTTTTTCTTTCTTTCTTCTTTTTCTTTCTTTCTTCTTTTTCTTTCTTTCTTCTTTTTCTTTCTTTCTTCTTTTTCTTTCTTTCTTCTTTTTCTTTCTTTCTTCTTTTTCTTTCTTTTTCTTTCTTTTTCTTTTTCTTTCTTTTTCTTTCTTTTTCTTTCTTTTTCTTTTTCTTTCTTCTTTTTTCTTTCTTCTTTTTTCTTTCTTCTTTTTTCTTTCTTCTTTTTTCTTCTTTTTTCTTTCTTCTTTTTTCTTTCTTCTTTTTTCTTTCTTCTTTTTTCTTTCTTCTTTTTTCTTCTTTTTTCTTTCTTCTTTTTTCTTTCTTCTTTTTTCTTTCTTCTTTTTTCTTTCTTCTTTTTTCTTTCTTCTTTTTTCTTCTTTTTTCTTTCTTCTTTTTTCTTTCTTCTTTTTTCTTTCTTCTTTTTTCTTTCTTCTTTTTTCTTTCTTCTTTTTTCTTTCTTCTTTTTTCTTTCTTCTTTTTTCTTTCTTCTTTTTTCTTCTTTTTTCTTTCTTCTTTTTTCTTTCTTCTTTTTTCTTTCTTCTTTTTTCTTTCTTCTTTTTTCTTTCTTCTTTTTTCTTTCTTCTTTTTTCTTTCTTCTTTTTTCTTTCTTTCTTCTTCTTTCTTCTTTCTTCTTTCTTCTTTTCATTTTCTGTTATTTTTCTTTCCATTTTTTTCTTTTGTATTTTTTTTTTTTTCACTCTTTTATTTTTACTTTTTAACACATTTTCTTTTTTTTGTTTTTATAAATATTTTTCATGGCCCAAATTTAGAGCTACTCAAATTTCATCTCATTGTCACTGGGATCTTCCAATTGTTTTAATCTCAACATTTTCTCCTTAAAACCTTAGACACAAAATATATATACTATTCAGACAAGTGTCTTTATCTTGGTTGTTTACCATTTCTCAGCTGATGCATTCTCCAGCCTTCCTCAGGTGTCTATTGTATCCACAGAAGGCTTATCCTCTTTAATTCCCACTTTGACCATCGTCATCAGAAACTAAAAAGATCAGCAGGCATGTAATAATTGTAGGTTGAGAGTTCATTTGATGGAATTTGAAGGTGGATTTAATGATTCCAGTATCTTGCAGACATATGACGAATAATTGGAGAGTATATCAAATGAAACATTGTGGTCAAAACAAAGATGGAGATTGTCATTTGAATATATATTGGAAAAGTAAATAAGATGTTTTTAGTTTCTGTCTATATCTCTGAGATGAGGTATTATGATTACTTGCATTATTTACATTATTCGGGCTGTTATCCTCATTTTCATTGCCATATTCACAAGAACACATGGCCCAGTGGATAAAGACATTAATTAGATCCAGTGACTAGCTTCTAGTGATATAATGGCTGTCTATATCTCGGAGATGAGGTATTATGATTACTTGCATTATTTACATTATTCGGGCTGTTATCTTCATTTTCATTGCCATATTGACAATTTTTCGGCCTTTGTAGGCTCCAGCCTTCTTCAGGTGATTGGAATTTCGAACTGAACCCTTTATTTCATCCACTGGGGTAGATTGTTCTAGTTCCACGTGCCATGCCTCTTCTGGATGTCTCAGTTATTTTCCTTTAAATCAACTTTCCAAGTTTTGGTTCACCACTGCTGTAGCCTGGTATTGAACTCACAACTCTTTGGGTCTAGTCACTGGATCTAACCAATGTCTTTATCCACTGAGCCATGTGAATATGGTAACAAAGATGAGAATAACAGTCTGAATAAAGTTAATAATGCAAGTGTTTTTAGTTGTTTCATATATTTTCTTATCTGGATTATGATGTTGCTGTAATTATTAGAAGAAATAATCATTCATAATTACAACTCATTCTGTATTAAGATGAGCGTTTTTTCTTTTCTAAACCAAATGTCTATTAATATCTATTAATAGACATTATAGACTTTAACCCAGTGTCCTGTAATTGGAGATGCCAGTATGGCACAGTGTTGATAGCAAACACGGAATGAAAACTACAAAAACTCCTACAGAAGGTAGTGAAGAAAAGCGAGAAGAAAGGATCAAACATCAGCTACGAGATGAAAGAATGCATGTTTGTTAGCAAAAGGGTGAGCTCAAAATGCAAATTACAAATTGGAGATGTCAAAATCAAACAAGTACAAAAATTAAATTATCTGGGAAGTATTTTAACACAGGACAAAAAATGTAATGCTGAAGTCCGAAGGTACAGTGGGATAGTGAAAGATGCCTTCCAGAAGCTCAGCAGTGTATTGAGAAACAGAAAAACTGTTAGAAAGAGAAAAAAAATACTGAACTGTTATGTGATATCTGTCCTCCTATATGGCAGTGAATGCTGGACAATCTCTTCAGTGATGAAGGAGAGATTTGAAGCAATAGAAATGTGGTTCTACTGAAGGATGCTGAGAATACCATGAATCAAATATCTGAGCAACAATACATTTTTCGAGAAAATGTTTATATGCAAAATGTAAAAACTGTGAGACAAAACAGGTTTTCTCCATCTGTTTTCAAGATGAGAAATCCATCCGTAAGCAAAGCAAAGCAATCTCATCAGGTTCAATACATTATAAAAGGGAGTGTGTGTTTTTTGTTTGTTGTTTTTTTTTTTTTTTCAAGACTTTTCCTCTACAATCAAACCATTTTATATATATATATATATATATATATATATATATATATATATTTAAAGACATTTATATTATGTTTAACGTTCTTTTTATAGATACATGTATTTAAGCAAATGCTCTGTTTTTATAATAAACAGTATTAAATAACATTTACCGGCCTGAATGTCCGAGAAATTTTCATAGAAAATTTTCGCTCTCCGACAGGAATCGAACCTGTATCCTATACGGAACCATCATTTCGCGTGATGTGCCTTAACCTTTCGGCCACAGAGCAGCGTCTGGTTAGCAAGGTCGATTTTACTATCTTTAAACTTAAATCTTCCATGAATCTCTTCTATTCATATCTGCTCTAGCGTATCAAATGTAAACAAATGACGTCATATATTTTTAGAAATGGACATAGTCCGACAATTTATTTAAAGACATTTATATTATCTTTAACGTTCTTTTTATAGATACATGTATTTAAGCAAATGCTCTGTTTTATAATAAACAGTATTAAATAACATTTACCGGCCTGAATGTCCGAGAAATTTTCATAGAAAACAGGTTCGATTCCTGTCGGAGAGCGAAAATTTTCTATGAAAATTTCTCGGACATTCAGGCCGGTAAATGTTATTTAATACTGTTTATTATAAAAACAGAGCATTTGCTTAAATACATGTATCTATAAAAAGAACGTTAAACATAATATAAATGTCTTTAAATAAATTGTCGGGCTATGTCCAATTCTAAAAATATATATATATATATATAAGGTTCTGAATGTGATACACCATCCTAAATTTCTGAATTACAAGGGTGGGGGGGGATATGTTCAGTAGTGTTTGAATCTTTAACCCTTTGCACATGGCAGACAAGAAAGTGCTAATGATTGAGGCAGGGTGACTTGTTCTGAAAATTATAGCATCTTGACTAGCACTTGAGACATGGGTGCTCCAAAAATAATGCCACCTATTATGTCAACCCACATCATTTTTTTTTTTTTTTCTCCCTTGAAAGCAGGTGAGTGTCTGTCTGACAAACTAGTATCCAATATTAAAATGCGTATGAAGCAGAGTGTTATTGACTTCGTTTATACAAGATAAAATTGCATCCATTGACATTAATCAACACTTCATGAATTTTTATGGTGACTAAAAAATGGATGTGAGCACAAGTTTGCAGTATTTCAATATTTACAACTATGACATTGTGACGAACTACATTTAGAGCAGCTATGTACATTGGTGATTATCTGTTTAAAAAAAGAAAACTTGTTTTGTAGGTGAAAACTTGCTCTATCCAACAGTTTCATTGTGCTCCCTGTATCTGTTGTAGTTTTTGTGGGGAGTAAAAGGAGGCATTACTTTTGGATGTCTGTATGCAAAAATAGAAAAAGGGAAGAAAAATAATGTTTTGTTTATTAGGTTGCAATGTCTGCGTTTGGTATTCAAGCCCATCTAAAAGCAAATATATCGAAAGTGTTTATGCAGCCTTGTGGGCAATGACATTTTCAACCCTACAGTTCCTTTCCCCACATGCAAAATGTTGCAGACATATCACTTCTCTCTCTCATTATTTTCATGGCAAATGTTCAGACAAGCTACATTCTTTAATTCCAGGCCTTCACAGCTAGGACACACCCTGACACATTCACAGAGTCAACTCATCCTCATTTCCCTTCGTATTCCATTTGTAAGAAGTAAGTTCCACTCAGCTACTTTCCAAGAACCACAAATTCATGGAAAGATTCCTGTGACGATTCTTCCCTAATTGCTAATCTTAATCTCTTCCAGTCTAGGGTCAACCATTATCTATCCTATATATTCTTATAATCTGCACTGACCTTCTATCTTGAGTGGCTCTTATGGCTTGTATTGGGTAAACATTTAGTCTTTTAAAAAAATACAAATACTAAGTGTTGAGTGTTGAAGTATGACTTGGAAGATAAACCCAAGTTAGAACATTTGGCCTTGTGGCAAAATGCGTTGGATTTTTAACACAAATCACACAAGACTGACTTTAACCAAGTCTTACTATTGCACTTAGTCCATTTTGTAAAATGAAGTAAGCATGTGCACTAAAGACACTGGTCAACCAAACTGTGGTCCACTTGACGCCGTCTTGAAACTGAGAGCCAAGAATGTCTTTGACTATTTGTTGCCTTTTTCTTTCAGGTTTAATGGTTGTGGCAGCCGATCTCTTTCTATTGTTCGGTTGTCTTCATGCAGCCGGTCTGCTTCATCAAAACTTGCTGCGTAATGTTCTGTTTTCTCCCATGACCTTCTTTGACCAGACTCCCATCGGACGCCTTCTCAATCGTTTTGGGAAGGACGTTGAAACTATGGACTTTCAACTTGTCAAGAATATCGAGTCTTGGATTTTGTGTTTGCTGAAGGTCCTCTCCGTCCCGATTGTGGTCATGCTGACCACTCCATTCTTTGCACTTGTTTGCATACCACTGTTTGTCATTTATGCAGTAGTCCAGGTTAGGGATAATTTATTCTTTATGACTGCTTTTCGTTGTGCTTGTGTCTATGCACGTGGGTTTTTTTTTTTTATTCTCTTTCTTTTCTTGTTTTGTTTTTTTTTTTTTTTTTTTTTACTGGTTACTTTCTTTCTTCCTTTCTCTCTCTCTCGACTTAATGGAAAAACACCGTTTGAGTCATGATTTAATAATAATCAGTTACCTCCCTTTTAATTAGAAGCGAAATCAAGCATCTTCCATTTTGCTTTTATTTTTGTTTTTCCTTGAAAATGTAGAAAAGTTTTTAATTTTAATCAGTTTATCTTTGGTCATATTTCAGTAGAAAAGTTTTAAACTATGCAAAATTCTGTATAATAGTAAACATCACCAGAATATTTAGTCGTCCTGGGTAAGACGATAAACTACATCCAGCAACAAGGCCTCTGATCAGGAGGTTTTGTGGAGCATGGAACCATCTCTTGGTTGCTGATGTTCCCAGGTCCACCCTGACACGGGATGGTAGCACCTGTTATGGTCCCAGCTATGGGCAAATAGTTAACTATTACCAGCAATACTTTTTGAAAAAATTATTACCAGCCATACAATTTTGAAGGAAAAATATTACCAGAAACAGATTTTTGACAAAACAAAATATTACCAGCAATGAAAATTTTGTCGGCAATAAATAACCCATTGAGGTTGATATGCCGTAAAATGAAATAAACCGAACCAGAATATTTAGCCTCTGTTCCTTTGGTTATTGGCAGGGTTTTTATGGAGAGGGTGGATGAAATTAAGTTTCTAGGCATGTGCATTGCAGAGGATCTCTCCTCAACTAGCAATGCCATTGTGATAGTCAAGCTGCAGCATCAACTCTATTCGCTGAGGATTCTTAAGAAGAAGAAAAAGTACAATTTACAAAGGGAGCTGCTGATGACATTCTAGCACTACTCTATTGAGAGGCTGTTGGGGTACTCCATCAGTAGCAGGCAAGAGAGCCCTCCAAAAGGTTATAGATATTGGTCAGAAAATAATCGGCAACTCACTGCCCTCCTTGGAGGACATTTTAAATTCTCTTTGTTGTAACAGAGCAGAAAGCATAATGAAAGATAGTACACATCTGGGGCTTGTTTTCGTGTGTGTGCACTTGGGGTCTGCTGTCCAATTTCATTGTACAGTGACAGGAAGAATAAATAAATTATATGTTTCAGAATCCAGAAGTAAAAATATAATTGATTTATAGATTCTAAAAAATGTGGAAGTTGTAGTTGGAAATCCTATGGAAAGAAATCAATCCCAAAGATTCTTGCAAATTAACAAAAATATTATTTAACGTTTGTTCTTTGATTTTCTTTTGTTTTTGTACCAAACTCACAATTGTCATATAAGCACTCTAGACTAAAATCAAAAGTACATTAACATTTTTGTCTATGTTGGCACAAGGCCATAAGTATTGTGCCCCAAATATGAATTAAATTCATTACACATGTAAATGCTTGTGATCAGTGGTTTTGAAATGGCTCTATGTGCCTCATAGGTGAAGATGATTCGGAAGGATTGAAAGACAATCAAAGATTCAGAAACAATTTCAAAAAATTCAGATGCCAAAAATAAATATGATTTTGAAATTTAAAATATTATTATGGATTACTTGTAATTACGTGCATGAGCCCCAGTACAATTAGTTATAAATAATTATCGACTGATTTTATCATTGTCATAATTTTGCATTATATCAAGTATTAAGAATATAGGGTCTGTAAATTGGAGGAGAGAGTTATCGATGATAATATTCTAACTTTGAATCTGCGGTTATCTCCCTTTGAACCTTCTTTGCCGTAGGGCTGCTTGCGCCTTTTTGATCCTGTGCCATATGATGACTCTAAAGAGTTGATATGATGTTAAAAATGTGTCATATGAAACTAAATTTAAATCAATATCATATATGAGTATGTGATTAGGTATTGGTTATCTCCCTTGGAGCTGATTTAAATTTTATCTATCTTTTGAATTTAAGCTGTATGACAAGCAAAAGGACTCAAATTGTATTTTTCTATTATTTTTCTCTTGTATGCATTCATTTGATGGGGAGGCTTTTTCTGTTTATTGCTTTTCATGGGTTCCAAGAGATAACATTCTTTTCTGAAAAGCTTACACTTGTTCTAAACTGACCACTTTGTAAAATTTCTGGTTATATTTTTGCTTACATTAACATTTTGAGAATGAAAGTAAATTTGAAAAGCATATTTGAATTTCCATCAAAGTGAAAAAAAGAAAGTGGCCAAAATAGTAGTGGAATTCATTGCACTTTCTTGTTGGACAAAAAACACCAATTTTTTTTTTTTTTTTTTTTTTTTTCATTTTTTAAATTTTCACTGTTGCTGATCGTGGCCATCTTGCTGTATAAACCTTTGGTGTTTGATCTCTAATCCATAATAACAGCATCAAATTTGAATATTTTTCTTTTTTTAATGTGAAATGCAACTATTCTAAAAAGAAAAAGAGTTTTAGTAAATCATTTGATTGAATAAATAAGAATGTTGCAGTGTTGATATAAAATGGGGGTTCATTTTGGCTTACAACCAAATTATAAGCAGATCCCCCATTTATTGACACAGATCCAGTATTGTCCAAAAATTTGACAAATATGCATAAAAGAATGTTTTTCAGAATTACTTTTGCTATTTATTATTTTGTTAATACTCATTGTTGAATGTGCTTTTAAATAACGCTGGCTTTTACCTTTTGGTGTAGGCATGTTTATCAAGATTTACTGCATAACACTCTACACCAGTCATATTGGGTCGTTTGACATGAAACTGCCATTTTATTTAAATAATGAAATTCATGGCGGGGGAGGGGACATGATTTCTTCAATCAAAATATTCTCCATTTTCCTCTTTTACATATCGATATTGGCAACATTTCTGAACAAAGTTTTCATTTAAAAAACCACTGAATTCATTTTTTGTCTGTAGAAGTTCTTGTAGTCGTCAAGCGGCTTGAATGTGTCTTATAAGTAAAACAAGAAGTTTTACATCTCAGCGTCACACTTAAAAGCAAACGTGTGCATTCTGCTCTTGAGGAAACTTAAAACTGTTAACGATTATGGCCGTCTCTGATTTTCCTGTCATTTTCAGTGTAGGTCAATGGCGGTGGCATTGATAAAAGAAACAGATCGTGTGCTACATTGAACAAAAACATTTCCGTTCTTATTTCATCATCAGGAGATAACCAGGAAATATACCCAACTTTAAAAGAGGCTGTAATGTGAGAAAGCATTCCCATTTCACCAACCACTCATACTAACTTTTTAGATATAACTTTATTTCAGTTCATGTTTCAGCTTCTCTGTATCCAGCCATTGTGCTGATCTTCTATGGCTATGATATAAAATCCATTTTTCATCAAAAATGGTGAGGCATTGTGGAATCAACAGCCTGAAGTTGAATTTGATTAATATTGGTCTTCATGCATCTGAGGGTTGGGGGGGGGGGGGCTCATTCAACAGAAATGGAATGTATTTAACAAACTTTTTTTAGTCTTTAAAATTAAAAATCAAATTCTATTTGACCGATTGAAACTTGCCGAACTTAATCATTTTCCACTAATGATTTCAAATTTGCATCTTTAACCAATTATTTTAGGTGACGTCTCTCCTGATTTTAAAAACTTAAAATTACCCTTGCTGGTTTTTTTTTTTTAAACCTAAATTTTATTGTTTGTTCTCTAAAAATGAAACTTCTGTTTCTTTCCTTATGACTCTCTTTGAACTCAGTGGGGGGGGGGGGGGGTGAACGAAAAAAGAAATCTTTACTGTTTGCCTTTCATAAGTTCAGAAAGAATTAAGAAAATTATTAGGTTGGTGCAAAAATAATGTCGTTTTCTCACATGAAGTTGAACGTCAAAAAACGACATTATTTTTGCACCAACCTAATAAATTAAATTTTTACTGTAAAATCAACAATTAATTTTTTAAACTGCTAATTAAAAATATTTTTTGCTTCTTCACAACATTTCTTCAGGCTTAAAAGAAACCTGGCAATTTCATGTTGAACCATGAAATCCTGGCTTCAAGCTTCTTTCTCTTAACTGTCATTGGCTAATTGTCTTGATGTTGTGTCTTTCTTTGCAGGTGTTTTTCAAATGGTGTCTGCTTATGTCATGGCTTTGTCAGGAATGCATGCTTCACGCCATCTGTTCTGTCGAATTCTTGCGAACACTTTGCACATGCCCCTGTCGTCTTTCACTGAAACTCCAGTTGGTCGCATAATGAATCACTTCATTGAGGACATAGCAGAAATTGACTACGTCCTCCCTTTCACAGTCCGTTCTTTCTCGAATGCTCTCATTACTAGTGTCTTCACTGTGTTGGTCATTGTCACCAACGTCCCTTGGTTGCTTGCTATAATGCCAGTTGTTGTCCTATTGTTTTTCTTTGTTCAGGTAACGCATTCTAACAACTTGTTTTGCCAAAACATTTCTTTGCAGCCAGCCAAACTTTTTTTTTTTTTTTTTTTTCATAAATGTTTTGATTTTTCGCAATGGGTCAGGCTGACAACTTTTCTAAGGGATGCTGAAAAATCCTCGGCCCGACCAAGAACAGTCGGGAAACTGAAACGTAAATTCCATATATTCACACCAAAGTTCAACACATTTGGTGCATTGTTGCTCAATTAAACTCTACACCCACTCACAAATTTTAATGTTTTTTTGTCATTGAAATACTAGTTTGCAGAAGCGGGTTAGACAGAACTTTTCAGCACCACCTCATATACTGTAGAGTAAGTGGCCAGGGTTAAAATGTAATTGGTAGAACTGCCCAACAAACAGAATTGACAAAGTCTGCAATAACAGCCAGAAGAGAAGAGGGCAAAAAATAACATTGAGCAAAAGCAAGCAATACACGCAAGGCAAATCAACAATAATACGGCAAAACGGACGCAAACTAAGAATGTTGCCGACACACAAAGTGGTGGGGGGGGACATAGACAAGCGATGTCCGCATTTGGGCTTCAAGAAAAGATCAGAATCAGATGAAACTAAGAAGTGGCCTATCTTATTGGCTAGAAAGAAATCCCAGCATGCATCTGTGTGTTTGGTCTATAAATATGGAGAAGGGGATGTTTTTGCAGTTCTGTCAACTATTGCGGTATGCCAGTGATGAGATATATTACCTTAATTGTTCAGTAAATAGGATGAAAGGGGTTCCTGCCTTTCCCTAGGGTTCATTTTTAACTTGAGCATCAATATCTTCACCCAAGGGCATTTGAACATTAGTTTTCTACTAACTAACCAGAGGGCTACTTCCTACAAATTGGAATATTTATAAAAATGACAGATTTTAGCATGATTCTGAAGAAACTTACTTTCTTTTCCCTGATTCTAAATGTTTGAAAATCTTACAAAAATACCTTCTTCTATTTGCCTGACCCATGACCCCCAGCCTGTAAACATTATTCTAATTCACTAATTCCTGAATATGAATTTGAATTTTGACCCTTGATTCTAATTAGGCCGGCTATTCCTTCCTCTTTCTGGTAGCATGTAGACCAAATTTAACCATGTCATTTTTATTGATAAAACAGAGGTGACCAAACTTGCTTAATGTGAGAGCCACATAAAAGTTCAGGTGTTTAAGAGTCGCAAGACATGAACAAAATTTAGGCAGACATTTTTGTTACATACACATTTTGTTACAAGGTTTTTATATAAATATTAAGAAATGTATGTATGCAATATTTATTCATAATAATTCAATTATTTAAACTGTTCACAATATATATATATATATATATATATATATATATATATGCACATTTCATTGAATACAACAGACAAGGTGCTTTTATTTAGTTTTTTATACAATTTCTCATGCGATCTAATAATGTTTTTCTTTTCGGATGATAAATTATATAAAAACTGTCTGAATGTTCTTTTTATCCAAGCGCTTTCGGCTATACATTTAGCCATTTTCAAGGATTAGCCGAAAGTGCTTGGATAAAAAGAACATTCAGACAGTTTTTATATAATTTATCATCCGAAAAGAAAAACATTATTAGACCGCATGAGAAATTGTATAAAAAACTAAATAAAAGCACCTTGTCTGTTGTATTCAATGAAATGTGCATGAAAGAAGGATTGCTGCCTAAATACACAAATAAATATATATATATATATATATATATATATATTATGTCATTAACAGACAGTACTGTTTCGCTGTATCACAGCTCCTCAGTGCAACTAGACATCCGAATGCCTCAAGCCAGGATTGAAACTTAACCGATTTGGTGTCAGTCACAGCTTCTACCACTGTGCTATCTTCATGGCACATGGCCAAGTGGTTAGAATATTCGCATTCTGACCATGAGACCCGGTCAATTTGTCAGGAAGGAGACTTCCTGATGTTATCAGACTGGAGATGTTGATCCCAGTGTGTGGCACCTTTGGAAAGTGCCGGAAAATCATACCACGGGTTGACCCAAGCCTTGTGAGTAAAATTGGGTAGACGGAACACTTGTCCATCGATAGCTGTGCTAGCACAAAGTCACAAGTCATCGTGGCCGAGAGCTTGAGCATGCTGGCCTTGTTTAAATTGTTGATCACACTAGATAACACGCTCTTTCCCAAAAACTGTAACTACGGTCTTCTCATCATAGTTACAGTATAAAGCACAGAGCAGGCGTCTGCAATAGGGATTGACTAGCTGCCCTAGTAAACAGGTATCCTCAAATATGAGTGGCCAGCTATTTTATATATATATAAATATAAAGTAATTCATCGAGTATAGAAACCTCAACAGAATGCAGAAAGCACTAGACAGCCGTTTCGTCCGATATTTTGGACTCATCATCAGTGCGCATCCACTACCGAGAATTGAAACCCGGACAGCTACGTTATCAGGCAAACGTCATACCAACTGTTCCAACGGGCCTCAGTGATGAAGAGGTAACAAATCAGACTTGATATAGTGCTGCTCGATCACATATTCCGTGGTTGAAATCATCTGAGTTTCCCTTACCCATAGGACTGTGCCCCTCCACGAACCACAACTACTGTCCCCAAGTCACTCCATCCAGAGCATTAGAAGCCGGTTCAAGCAATGATATACAAATGAGGTATATATATATATATAATTTCTATCTCAAATGTTTTCAAAATCTTGACTGATGATTGTTTTAAGGAGCTCAGCAAGTATATTTCCACAAGACACATGTTAAAGGCCAAAGAGCCACATGTGGCCCGCTATCTGTGGTTTGGCCACCCTTGGTATGAAGCATTGTCAACCATTATTATTAATAGTATTTATTTTCATGTTAAGTTTTTTAGTTGCTTTTTATCCAAACTTTACTAAAAACAGATAACAGTAGATTGTGTTTATAAAAATCTTATATGTCAATTTTATTTTGTGTTCAAATAATCTTGTGTCAATTATACTTGAAGTGTCTACATCCAAGTTATAATAAAAACATTTTCAATTATAGAAACTTAAATAGTGAAGTAACTTCAGATTAGTCTGAAGCCCATATCACTTCTCTACAGGAGCCTTCCTATTTCATATAGGAACATCATTATCATCTTGTCTATGAAAACCATAATGTTTAGTAAGCATTATTTTAATTTCTGAAATGTTCTAAATTTAAATCTATATCACTTATTTATCACTACTGTAATAACATAGCACTAATCAAATGTTTCACCAAATTACAAACTGGCTTTCTTAACAAACCAATTCCAATTAGTACTGATAGTAAATTTCAGTGGCTTACAGCCATATCACATTTGAAACAGCAGTTCACATAAAATCACCGAAGTTAAACAATGTCAAGTCTGGTCAGTACCGAGATGGGTGACTGCTTGGGAACACTAGGTGCTTTATGTTTAAATGTGCAGGTGATGTAATGGATAATAGCTCAGGATGGAAAATCAGAGTTTTGAGTTCCAATCCCTGTTGGGTTTGTTATGTTCACTTACATGCAAATATCCTTGGGAAAGGCATGAACCCACCTCTCCTCCTCCTCCCAGCTATGGATTAATTAGTTGGATTTGTATCAGTAAATCATTATCTCAAAAAAAAATTCTTACAACCAATCTAAAAATATTTTCTGGCTTTAAATAACCTGCAAAAGGTTGATAAGTTGTAAAAAAACAAATCCATGAAAAAAAAGCAAATTCCATATAAACAGATAATGGTAATTTGGAATAAAATGCTCGTTTACCATTTCCACAGGAATTTCTTATTTCATGAATGTCGACATTGTTTGTTGCAGAATTCTTAAATAAAGACCTGTCGTTTTCTCATTTTTCAATTTCTTCTCATCTATGTTTCAGCCAATGTATGTATGTGTGTTTATTTATATATATATATATATATATATATATATATAGTTTTAAGGTGTGCTCAATATCAGAGATAGAGAGTATGTAAATATAAAAGTGAACATTGAGGTCAGTGCTCAGAAGCGACAGACTGTTTCATGCTAAACGCAATTGTCAGGCAACACTTAGACAACCAAATAAGTTGCATTGGTAAGGTGCAAGCCTTTATCACGTTAAAAGGCCACAAAGCAAATTTCAAAACCAACCCAATATGCAGACTCAAAAACCCAAACAAAAGTGAACTGGGCAAAATAAGTAAAAACAATACTAGAAAGAATTAATTCAGAGCTAAGGAAGAAGTTAGAAAGAAACGAATGGAAAAACACAAAAGTAACTACAGACTCTGCGGCCACTACATAAAAAACACATTATTGAGGTGTGGCCTGATGATTACATTTAGTATGAAACAGTCTGTCACCTCTGAGTGTTGGCTTCAATGTTCACATATATATTAGTGTGTATATGTAACCTGCTTGCTGTAACATGTCTACAATTACAGTTTTACTTGTGTGTGTGTGTGTGTATGCTCATATAAACAGGTAGAAAATGTCACTTGTATTCACTTTCATTGATTTGTCCATTCATTTTCTACGAATTATCAATCCATTGCAGGTTATTTAAAACCAGAAAATATTTTTAGATTGTAAGAATTTTTTTTTGTGAGATAATAATGATTTGGTGATACAAGCGTTACTAATTGACTCACAGCTGGTGAGAGAAGATGTGGATTCATGCCTTTCCCAAGGGTATTACACGTAAGTGAATATAACAAACCCAATAGGAATTGGAACTCTGCTCTCCGATTTCCAGTTCTGAGTTGTTATCCATTACACCACCCACACATCCAAGCTTACAGCATCTGGTGTTCCCAAGCAGTTACCAATCTAGGTATTGACCAGGTTCAACGTTGTTTAACTTTGGTGATCATACTGGAACTGGTGTTTCAACATGATATGATATGATATGGCCATAAACTGTATTCATTTTTTAGAAGAGAATATAAACAAACATGGAAATATTCCTGCAACTACCTACAGTTCTTGTTTATTAGTCTGACTTGCAAGCACACGTTTCTCTCAGAGTTCTCTTCATCCTTTTAACGTTTAAATTCATCTTTGAACGCCCACATCACAAGGATTTTCATACGCATTTTAAAGGTCTATATTTTTCTCTTTTTTTTTCATTTTATGATAATTTAGCGTTTTTACATAGCAACTTCCCGACAACTGAAACGTCTGGAATCAGTGAATCGCTCTCCAATATTTTCCCATTTCGGAGAGACCGTGACCGGAGTGGCTTCCATCCGAGCCTATAATAAACAAGATCAGTTCATTACTGAATCGGAAAACAAAGTAGACAACAACAATGTCGCCTATTATCCCACTATAGTCATTAATAGGTAAGTCTGTCTTATTTTACGTTTCTTTCACAACACTTGGGAAAATTCACATCTTGCTACTGAATTTAAACTGTAATACTTGGGACTCATATATATAGGGAAGAGGTTATAGTTGTTCCAACGAGAGAGAAAAGTGTGTATTTTAAAAAGAAGAGAGAAACTGCAAATGTTTTTGGTTGTAATGTGGATTTTTTTTTTTTTTTTTTTTTAAATATATATTATATTTTATTTTCCATAATTTTGCTACACGGGTTTCTGGTTACTTCTTCAGGCAAAGCATGCATATTTTCAAATTATTAAAATGAATTAATTTTCTTTATGATTTTTGATGTTAAACTTTTTTCTTTTTTTTTTTTGGTGGGGGTAGTAGTGACACAAATGTCTTTCTTGGACTGGTGGTAAGAAAGTTTATATATATGTGTGTGTGTGTGTGTATATATCCATTGCTGAAGATACTCAAAAAAAAAAAAATGATCAGGTAATTCTGTTTTTCCAGGAAGTGTTATGGGGTGAAATTTGGACAACTCATTACAATGCAATATTTATTATTTACCATATGACAAAATAATTATGAAAGCAAATTTTTTTTATTTATAAATTTATAAATGAACAAGAAAATTTGAACAGACATATAACTACACCCTTGTGCAAATTGAAACAACCGCTTTAATTTCCTTTCTTCCAGCATACAGTTAGTTTTAGAACCACTGGAGTGACAGGGTGTAATTAATTTCTATTTTTTCCTCAGATTAGGTCATTTGCAGTGGTTTACAGTAACATGAATCTATTTTCGGTGTGCATGATGAAATTTGTTTGGCCTTGAAAAATATTGCATCAGATTTTCATCCCACCCAGACACTATTGTCTTAACTGTTGATTAGTTGTCCTACGGCCATTGTCTGCGATAGACGTTACTCCAAGGAGGCATATGACAATTGTAACGCTACATGAACACACTGGCAATCCTTACCAATGAGCAAATCAAAGTACTATAGACTGGCCAGGAAACTCTCCTGACTTAAATCCAATCGAGAATCTGTGGTCAATCTGCAAGGAACGACTTCGTGGAATGGACATACAAAGTACTAACATGTGCACTGGGTCATCTTTCATTGGAAAAATATGAACAAAAAAGGAAATAACAGAATTATTAATTTTGTTTCAATTAATTTGCACAAGGGTGTATGAGTAACTGCATTTTCATTTGCTCTTGGTACAAATTTACTGCAAGCATCTGAAGTCATTGTTTGTTGTTTCTCCTCCCCTCAAGAATTGACAACAAAAATGTTAACCCCATTATTTATTAGACTATTTAATTACTTTAATTCTTTTGTTGGCAATTTTCAAGAAAAAAAAAAGAAGAAAAATATATAGTAATTGAGTCAAGAGAAAAACTGTCCTGTTTTTTTTTTTGTTTTTTTTTTTTTGCAGTTGCATATATTTTAATATTTCGCCAAATCTAAGATCTGAATTTCTAAATGATTCTTCAATATGATTAAAGGTCATTTTTATGTGCAGTCACAAAAGGACAGTCTTGTTTACTTTAAACAAAACTGGAAAAATCTACCTTTTTTCTAAGTTATATGCTTGATTCTAATGAAACCATTTCATAATTTTCAACCTTTTTCCCTTGATTTTTTTAAAGATGGTTTTTTTTTTTTTTTTAGTTTTTTTTTTTTAAAGATAGTTTGGGGGGGGGGTAAAGATGTTTTTTTTTGTTTTTGTTTTTTAAAGATGGTTTTTTACCCTTGATTTTTTTTTTAAAGATGGTTTTTTACCCTTGATTTTTTTTTTAAAGATGGTTTGGGGGGGGGGGTAAAGATGTTTTGTTTCCCCCCCCCCCTTGATTTTTTTTTTAAGATGTTTTTTTTTTCCCCTTGATTTTTTTTAAAGATCGTTTTTTTTTTCCTTTGATTATTTTTTTAAAGATGGTTGGCATTCAGAGTAGAATTCATGAGCAACCTGATTGTGTTTTTTGCCTCTGTATTTGCTGTCCTCAACCGAGATACACTCAGTCCTGGAAGCGTTGGCCTTTCCATCAGTTATGCTCTCAGTGTAAGTAATAGCAATATATTTTCCTTTAATTCCCATTATTAATCTCTTTTTATCTATAATTAAATCCTCAAAGGAAAAGAAATACTACCTGAAAATTATTGAATTTTCTCTACATTATAAAATTCTTCAGTCTATCTTCTAAATAAATAATTGTCAGATTCTGTCTGTCCGTCCATATGTCTGAAGTTCCTCTAACATTTGCTCTACATGGACATATTATACCTTTTTGGAATCCGGATGATCCCAGGATTGGAAATCTGCCCTTCATCTGGTGTTTGAACATCCAGCTTTGGGATTTGTGTCCAGATCTGGAGGGAATATTTAAAAATTCAGATTTTAAAATAACTGAAAAAATTAGTGATTTTAAAAGTTTTTAATTTATATTATATTGTTTAAAGTAACACAGAGATTTGTGATTTGAAGAACTCAATTTTCAGACTAAATTGGAATCTCTGACCAAATTGGTCTTATGGCCCAAGTTCCATGGAGTGAATTGAGGAATTCAAAGTTCTTTCTTCCAATTTATCATTGCCATTTTCCAAGCTGGACCTGAGGTCCTTTCAGTTTTGGGCTGGAGGCCCAATTAACCCTCCACAGGGCTGCACAGAGTGCAGCTTTTAAGCTAGTAAATAATATTTGAATGTTAAATTTACAAACATTATAAACATGAAAAAAACCTGGAAAATCTTTTTAAAGGAGCTATTTTTAATAACGTGGTATAGAAATTTTAAATTATTTTTAATTTTTGTACTGAAATGAAAATTTTGGTCAGATTAAAACTATTAAAAAAAAGATAAATATTAAAATTGATACTGGTTAAACATCTTAAAATTTTAAATTAAATTTTATATTTTTCCTTAAAACCTAAATAATATATGATTATAAATTATATTTGACGTGTTCGTTGTTTTCTTTAATTGTACGTTCTTTATTGATTTTATTTCTTCTTCTCATCAAAACTTTGATTCATTTTCATTTCCCTTTTTAATCCCCAGATCTTCATTTTAATAAATTTCCTATGTGCAAATCTCTTTGATTTGTTCACATAAATTCTTAAATTTTCCATTTTCTGTTTGACTATTTCAAATTGATCACAATGCTTTGTGTAGCAATGTTGCCATAGTAACGTCTTTTCCTTAGAATTTCCATTGTGTTTTGAAAATGTTCACATAAAGTAGTACTTACCCGGCACAGGGCCCGTCCCTGTGCTGGTGGTATCACGGCTATGACTAGCTGAGATCAGCGGCCCAAGTGAAAACACTTGGGTCCCCACGTTAAAAATTGACCTTGTGTCACAACCTTACTCAGTGGGGGAGGTTGTCAAGTAAATATCCAGGAAGCGGCAAAACATGAACACTTAAATAAAACAAATTTTTCAACATTCAACTGGTTTTCAAATATTCCATTTTTACATAGTGTCACTTATTTCACATCAACCGTCATCTTTATTTACACTATTTACAATCTTACTAGTGTCCTTATCTTTGTTGTTGTTATCACAACATTTTGGCCGTTGTGCCCCCAGCTTTTCTCAGGTGTATATCGATCTGGGTAACCTACAGGGCATTCCAAACTGAACCCTTTATTTAATCTATGGGAGTAGACTGTTCTCATTCCACTGCATATGTCTAGAAATATCTCGTCTCCACCAAGCCTGAGTACAGACTGCCCAGCCCAGGGAGTGAACTCACAATTACTGTCACCAAATTCATGAAGCAATAATTGAAATGGTTAGGCTATTATATCATAGGACTGAGCAGTACTAAAAATAAGAATTAAACGAGATATCCCTAGACATGGTCAGTGGAACGAGAACAGTCTACCCACCATAGATTAAATAAAGGAGGTCCCAGTTTGGAATTCAGGATAGATTGATATACACCTGATGAAAGCCAAAGGGCACAATGACCAAAACATTTGCGAGAACAGCAGCAGAAGAACTGGGGACAATAGTCCAACTGTAAATAGTACTCCTCATAACAGACATTCAGATAGTAATGATTATATATTATTTATTTATTTACAGATAACTCAAACTCTAAATTGGCTTATTCGTATGACTAGTGAATTGGAAACCAATATTGTTTCTGTAGAAAGAATTAAAGAATATTCTGAAACACCGACTGAGGTAAATTCCTTGTTTTTTTTTGTTTTGTTCTTTTTTTATCTTTTCCTATAAAATGTATTGAATAGTTTGCAATATATATATATATATATATATATATATATATATAAAATTAATACAATTAAAAGGTTTTCACTTAGCTGATTGATGTTATTTTCAGCATCCAACACAGTTTCATAGATGGACCCACCAGAAATCACTTGTCAGGGGCATCAGCAATTAACTGCTTATACTTCTGGATTTTTCATTTTTATATGCGCTTTTCATTGGTGCAAGTTTGTTTTTGTTTTTTTTTTGTTTTCGCCTGCACATATATGTGTACACGTAGAATGTTGTGGTTATTTGTCCTTTTCTATTTCACTTTACACTCACTCCTTAACCTTTTCTCTCAAATGTAGCCATTTCGATTTCCAGTTTTCTAGATATATATTGTGTTATATAACTCCTAACAGCTTCAGAAACAGGTGGAATCTATGCCCGGGAGAAAAAATTTAAATAATTAAATACAAAAACGCAAGCCAGTTATTGAACCAGAGAAATGGAATCGTATTTAAATGTCGCCATAAAAATAGGTTCAAATTGTCTCAAAAATAGACATTTATTTTGTATCAAACACTAAAAAACAAATATATTTATAACATTATAAGTCGTGCATATATATGTGTTTTTAGATGTATTTAATCATTTATCTGGTTGTCAATGGATATGCTTACATGATAGGTCATTTTTATTACTTTTATTATTATTTATTTATTTTTTCAACATTTTTTTAATATTGTATTATATATTTATGCTGATGATGATGTTTAAATGAATAATAACAGATTCCATTTGCATGAATTTTATTACTGGTTGTGGTTAAAGGTTTACCTATCAAATCTTCCTCTACCTTCCCTTTTACTCCTATATACAAACTTCTGTTTTCTTCCCCCACCTTCTCTTTGTTCAATAGTGTACATCCTCCCACAAAGTTTTTTAATTATATATATATATATATATATATATATATGTGTGTGTATATATAACATAATTTACCTCTTAGAATGTACAATATGCCAGAAACAATATATGAGAAAATATGAATGGCCCTTTCACTACAGAATTAGTAATTATATGAATCGGATCAAGTTGGCTCCCTACAAAATATTTTTACCTGTAGAACATTTCCACCTATAAAAACATGATTTTAAAAGCCATGCAAAATTCACAATAATTGAAAAATAGAAATAGACAGAAAAGATAATCTTAGAAAAATATTAGAAGATCATGAAGACAAATGGATTTTGTGCCTCAAACAGACGGGTTTAACCACAAATTTGACAACATAGATAGAATTACTATATAACCCCATAAATCAAGCGCTACCCATATTTCTCACCCTCACAAGACGGACATGCTTGCTGAGGTGTTGAGGTCTCACACTTATACACACACCCTTACTAATATATACACTTACACACATCATACATCCTCCCATAGAACTAAAAGATAACATACACTCAACACACACACATCCCCTTCCCAGCAACCAATAAAACTGTTAAGATGACCAAAAAGGGAATTCTGAGTCACATGGATCTCCCCAGCCTCTATCTTAAAAACAACTTAAAAGAGGCCATTTGACCAACACAAGGGAGTAACCAAAATTAACAAAACAAATGAAAACTACAGATAAAGTTAATTCTCTTCATAAACAGTCATTCACTACTGTAGTTCACTGCTAGTAACAAGCAGAAATCTTTTTATTCTGAGGATCACCATGCTGGCCAAAACTTGTCAAAGAACTTAATTGAAATAATAAAACAAAAAAATATTAATATGCAACCTAATGTGTCTGAAGATTTAAATTTTTTAATATTTTTTTTGTTCAAAACATATAAACATCATGCTGGCCAATAAAAGAAAACGTGAGAAATATCAGGAACTGGTCGAAAGGTGCCAGCAAAATGGTTGGAAAACTTACTACGATCAGATAGGTATGGGGTGCAGAGGTTTTATGGGACACCCACTGAGCAAAGCATAAACGAAAATTGGAATCATAGGAGCCGCAAAACAGACAGTACTGAAAGAAAGCTCAGGTGCAGCTAAAGGAGGATCCCAGTGGATTTGGCTGAAAAGGAATGATCCGTGGGTTAAAGAATAAGTCCTTTCGTTGAATGAAACGATTTATTTTTTCCTCAAGTCAATGTAAAAGAAAAATCCTTACCATAACATTGACGCTTGTGTATGAGAGACAAAACTGGAAAGCACGCACGTGTCACACTTTTGTTCTTATACCGCTAAACAGCAGACGAGCAAATTCTGATTGCCTAATGCAGGTCTCGTTGCCATTAAAAAAAGAAAAGATCTACCTCTTGATTATTAATACATTCTCTATTATTAAAATCACATCGTGGAGCGAATTATGCAGAGAGGCAGCCTGTTAACAGGTCGGGGTACCTGACGGAATAGATCTGATATTGCAATACCAGAAATCCGTAATGAAGCCAGGGTAACATCACTGATGACCTCATACCATTGCATTTTCTAAATGTATTTTAAGAAAATATATATATATATATATATATATATAAGAGAGAAGGAACAGATGGAGTAAAAAGCCACAGTCCATAGCATTTACTTTTTAAAAAAGTACTCAATACAAGACAAAGTAAAATGTTTTTATTGTAATCTATTATAATCAATAAATATATATATATATATATATATATATATATATATATATATATATATATATATATATATATATATATATATATAGCTGTTGAAGTAAATTTATAACCAATTATATAATGATTAAGTAAGTACTTTCTTTATTTATATTGCTCTGTATATAAATGTATACATTGGGCTCCCATTATCAAGTTAACTTTTTAATATTTTTATATTAAAAAGACCTCCTTGCAATAATCCCTACCACCTATGGATTTGGTATTTTATATATATATATATCTATCTATCTCTATATATATATATATATATCTATCTATCTATCTATATATATATATATATATATATATATATATATATATATCCAATTAATTCATCAAGTCTAAAATAATCCTCAACAGAATGCCAAAAGCATTGGGCAGCTGTTTCGTCCTGTTTGGGACTCATCAGCAGTGTGCATTCACTACCAAGAATCGAACCTGGACAGTTATGTATGATATGGCACAAGTGACATACCAACTGTACCAATGGGCCTCATTGACAAAGAGGTGACAACCTAGACTCAATACAGCGCTGCTCTCACTTTCCGCTGTGTAACTCATCTGAGAATTGGATGAGTTACACAGCAAAATTCCATCCCCCAGAAGAAAGCCGGAGTGTACAATAGCCGAAACGTCGTGATAAACCTGGCAACAAAGATGAGGACAATAGTCCGAATAATGTAAATAGTGTATTTGGAACAAAGGTAAAATAAAGCCAGATATAGTTTGTTTGCAGAACAAATTCTAGGAGTACCAACTTTCAGCTTTATATTTTCTTAAGTATTAAATTTATAAAGTGCCAAATATTGACAAACCATAATTTTGGCATAAATTGTTCTAGAAAAAACATGGTTTAAATTCACAAGTTTGTCCACAAAACAAAACTTTTGTCACATAATCTTCAGATATGTAAAAAAAATGTCTTAAACTGGTCTGCTGATGTCATGAAAATCAAGCAATTTTCAAGTAGTAATACTGACACTCCGATAACAGGAATGAATATGGTTACTACATAGAAATAGTGTATTAGGTTATAAATGGTAGGAAAACTAATTTAGATGCTGTATTTGAAATACTTTGTAAAATGAAAAGCTCTCAAATTGGATAGCATATTTTTACATTTCATCCATTTTCAGCTCCTTACAAAAATAAAAACTAACACCTGTTTATATTTTTGTTTTCTGCAATAAACATTAATTATTGGACCCAGTTTCAAACCTCTACATGCAAATATCCTTGGAGTTATAAATGTCAAAAGTTTGTTAAATGCCTTAGCAAAACACCAAAAAAAAAATGCAGTTGCTCTGATTTTAAACTATTAAAGATTCAAACTTAATATTTGCGAATATAATAAATAATAAATTTGTTCAAGGGACACCTGTGCATTTTCCCACATTTTTCTGAGAAGGTCACTTGTGGCCATTGGTTGATTTGAGATGGAATGGCCCATATATATATATATATATATATATATATATATATATATATATATATATATATATATATATATAATTTCATTAAAAATAACTAATAAGGTACTTCTGTCCTGATAAGGGCTTTCATTATTTTTAGACACTTTTTGCAGTTGGAAGTACATGTTGTATTTGTGTTCTCAACCAGTGTGTTATATATAAAGGTTGTTACATTTCAATGCAGGTTTAAATGGGCCCATACGGAGCTCTGATAACAAGATGGCTGACCCTACATTTCTTTTAAGTGGGGTGGTATGTCCTTATAAAAAAACATAAAATCAAGCCTTAACAACATCAACTATGAATACAGCCATAATGTACTGGCCATATTCAGAAATTAAGAATATGTCTACCTTTCATCAATTTGTACACCATTTAGAATAGCACAACCCAAATCCTTGAAAATGACAAATAGATTAGCTAAAAAATACTTGGAACAAATAACCATTTGTATAATTTCTAAACTCACCATGTTCCAAAAAGAAATCTCTTGTTCACATGCAAGAAAAATACAATGAAAAAAACTTAATAGAAGTATCTTCATTATTTACATTATTCAGACTATTGCCCTCATCTTTGTCGCCATATTTATTACGTTTCAGCCATTGTACACTCCGGCCTTCTTCAGGTGGTTGGAATGTCAAACTGAACCCATTATCTCACTCACTGGGGTAGACTGTTCTAGTTCCACGTGCCATGTTTAATGGATGTCCGTTATCAGTTATCTCCTGTTAATTCCCCTCTGCCTTAACCGGGTATTGAACTCACACTTATTGGGTCCTGTCACTGGATCTAACTGACACCTTTATCCACTGTGCCATGTGTCCTTGAGGACATCTGTGTATGAATTTCTGGGTATTATAAATCTAATGTCTTCAGCCTTCATTTTTTACCAGTGCTCATATTGCAATTTTTGCTGTTATCATTTATGTTTTTTACCAGAGCTCACATTGTAGTTTTTGTTGTTATTATCGCTTTTCTCTGGCACTCCTTATTACTGGTTCCCATATTGTATTCATTTCTATGCTTGGTCGGCTCAGGAGATTTTTCTGGCCTAGCGTATGTGCTGATTCCTTAAGTTTACAAATTTTCCAATGGTGTTCTTTGTCTATGATATCAACCTGATCCCACAGACGGCAGTGATCTCCCTTTTCTCTCCATATGTGGTCAGCCATGCCTGATTTTTTCCACTTTCCCTCGTGTTAAATATGGCAACAAAGATGAGGACAATAGACCGAATAATGTACATAATACCTCATCTCATAAATATAGACAGTTATAGAAGTATCTTGTCGATTATTTTTAATGAAACATTTATTAGAGAAGGAATGCTGCCCAAATACACAACTATATATTGTGTGTGTGTGTGTATTTATATTTTCTTTTCTTTAAATAGCATAATGTTTAACAATTCTGAAATCTATCAAATCTTTTCTTTTTCTTTTGTTTGTATTTAGGCCGCTACAGAAATCCCGAACTACAAACCACCTTCTGAATGGCCAGATAAAGGTGAAGTAATCTTCAGCAATTATGCCACTCGTTATCGAGAGGAAATGGATTTAGTTATCAAAGATATTAACTGCCACATTCATCCAGGTGAAAAGGTGAGAATTGAGTTTCGTTCTTTATTTCATTGACACTTTGTCGTCTTCCTATTCACTGTTCGCGTCTTTAGGCGAAAGATTTTCATTTTTTATTTTCTTTGTCGGTGTATTTATTAAGAATTTACATTAATTTGGTTTTCTTTCTTTCCTGTTTCTCTTTTGTGCTCTGATTTAAGGAAGAGAAGAAAAAACACCCTCCCAAGATCTCCTGATTCCTTCAGAATAAAGATTATGAACTGCCATTAAAAAAAATATAATTTTGTGTATTGACCTTAAAGATAAACAGTAAAACCTGATTACTAAATTGAATGCCATGATTCAGGACTGACAATGGATAGAGCAGCCATTTTTGGGGGCAAGTAGCATAATTATGAGAAAGGGGATTAGGGGATCTCCCACTTATTTTCTTTCTATCCTTATTGAATGTCAGGGTAGTACCTGATTCATGCCTCTCTTGTGAAATCAATACAGATAAAAACTGCTTCAAATGTGAAAAGTTGCTTTGCAAATATTTGTAGTCCAATATGGCTATATTTTCTATTCAAAGATGTCAGGCTTTTCATGACAAATACTTGAAAGGGCTTTGTAGGGATACTGAAATAACTCTTGCCTTATTTATATACGAATAAATAGACTTGTATGTATCGTCAGTCTTCTACTGAGGAGGGGGGTATTCAAATACAAAACCTTGAATCATGTACGTCACAAAGGACTTTTTCTTTCTTTTTATTTTAATCAACAACAAAACCAAGAGTGTAAATCAATCTCCCTTAAATTATTAATACATGAGGCACAAAATTCTTTCTGTAATACGCATTGTCACTTTTGTAATGCTCATTGTAGTAGAGACTTTGTAATTGCAGATACAAATATAGTAACGCCATTGAACAATACTGGTGTCAGACGCCTTCAAATAATCTCATACTATAGTACTTGCTCGATAATACTTGATCGGAAAGTAACCTCCGAATAGCAATCCATGTAGCGATCAGTATAGAGAATAGGATAGCATTAGTAATAGAGGATAGACTAGAAATGGCGATCAATTAGACACCACGTTAATTCCCATATATGCGTTTCCTCTATGATCATGTGATCCACTTAATTCAATAATGGGATCGCCTGTGTTTGCTCACTGGCGATCTATGTTCAAACTTAAGTGTCAGCAGCGACACTTTATTCCTACATCATCATATAATACTGCTAGTGAAAAAAAAAACTATCCCTGTATTTTATTTTGTGCTATTATTAAAGATAATGTAATATTTATAGCATTGATTTTGAGTCATTTTTTTTTTCCAGGACCACCACCCCAATAAAAATTCAAAAGGAACATTCTAACCTTTTGAATAACTACTTTTTTTAATCCCCAGATGCTATGTCTTTGATGCATGTTTTATATATATATATATATATATATATATATATATATATATATATACAGTGCTGTTCGATAAAAGTGATTCACCTGATTTCTTTTTTACTAAAAATATTTTTTGTCTATTGTTTTGGAGGTTAAAATAATTTTAATCTTACTAATATAAAGACCCCTTCCCGACCACCTAGAAAAAAGTTTATTCACCCTAAGGTATTCTATTGATAATTATAAATTTGGATATAAATGAGATTCAGGGGGAAAAAACTCTGTGCAAAAAAAGTGACTCAGAGATCGCATTCTAATTATTAAACTGGTAAATTTAAAGAGCTTTTGACAAAATGTTGAAAACTATTTTACAATACACTCAGAACAATATTCTAGAGAATTCTAGAACAGCTTAAATTAAATCTAGAGTATTCCAGAATATTCCAGAAAGCCTCATACAGTATAAAAACAGCTTGAAATAGCCACTCAAGTCACTAACCAGATGAAAGGGTACAAACACGCATCAGAACCACTTAAGGCATCTATTATTGCCCTCTCAAAAGTAGACAAGTCTACAAGAGAAATTGCAATAACCTCGCAATCAACTGTCTCTCGAGTGCTTAGAGCACATAATGATGCCACTCCTGCTCCAAGGAAGGAAACAAGGGGACGAAAGAAAAAGATTGATGATAGAACTGGCAGGGTAATCAAGAGAGAAGTTGCGAAGAATAGGACTATAACTAGCCAAGAAATTGCAGCCAATCTAAGCAAAGAGCAAGGTGTTAGTCTTGCCTCTTCAACAGTCCATTTTTGGCTGTTAGAACAAGGCTACAAATCTTGTACACGAAGGTTTAAGCTGATAATAAGCAAAGCCAACAAAGCCAAGAGACTTGAATGGGCTCACTATTACAAAAATTTCACCATAGACGACTGGAAGAAAGTTCTCTTCTCCGATGAAACGAAAGTTGAGCTAAATTCAAAGGATAAGATGAGTCACTTTTATCAAACAGCACTGTGTGTGTGTGTGTGTGTATGTATATATATATATATATATATAAAAACAAAACTTCTGAGACTTAAAGAAATTTGTGCCTACTTTCCCTATTCCAGATTGGTGTGGTTGGCCGGACAGGAGCTGGTAAGTCATCCTTAACCTTGGGTTTATTCCGCATCATCGAACCTGCTTCAGGCATCATAACAATTGATGGACTTGACATTTCCAAAATGGGTTTGCATGATCTTCGATCCAAATTGACCATCATACCACAGGTGAGATAAAAGTTGTCGTTAGCATCACAAAAATATCTCCTCATTCTCAGCAAACTTGCTATTCAGATAAACCATTGAACTAATTCTGTCTGTCCATCCGTCTGTGTGTCTGAACACCTCTAACTCAGGCCCCACTTGCTCGACATCGATATATTATATACTGATGTGAAGTCGAGGTTTAGCACTAGTCCATCGCTAAGCTTGTCCTCCCCCCCCCCCCCGTTATTCTCAGTGACAAGTTATGTAGGCTTTCTCTTGCACTTATGCAAATTAGGCATATTAATTTGCCAGTATCACTACATCTCCCTGAAATGTATCGGTTTTATACCTCTAGTAGTTCTTGTACTTCTTCTCATGATAGTTTCATTACCTTGCCCTACTTCTCTCTCTTCCGTATTTCTTTCTCTGGGAGACCAAGATCCGTCCCGCGCTAAGCTGTAATCATAGGCATTTTCTTGCATTATTTGATCTTCATCCGAACTTTCAAACTCATTCTGGCCCACTTGATCCTGCATTATTTCGTCTTCTGAGGTTTCATTCTGTAACGGTTGTTCTGATAAATCATTAACGGACGGAATCGTAGACATTTCTTCATCATTTTGCTCTTCATATTCACCCTGGGTCCTTATTTGATCTGCATGGGCTAATACACTGTTGCCGTTTTCCTTATTTATTATGGCTGTATTGTGGCCTTTTTGCATGATAAATTCTGCCCTTTCCAGATTTGCTTCTTTGTTCTTTTTGTACCACATTTTTTCATTTGTGGAGTACGACATCATTAGCGGAGCACTAATTTGTCTTCCCATTAAAGCTGATGGGCTTTCTAGTCTTCCAGCGTGTGGTATTGTGCGATAGCTTAAAAGCAGCCTCGGTAGAAAAACTTCTACTTTTTCTTTTTGCTGAGAGCATGCTTTTAGTCCCGTTTTTACAGTCTGCACCATTCTTTCCGCTAACCCGTTCGACTGAGGGTGATATGGGGGTGTCTTATACGGTTTACATCATCTTTTTTCTAACCATAAATTAAGATCTTCATCACAAAATTCTGGTGCATTGTCAGATACCAGGGTTTTTGGTATGCCATTTCTGGAAAATATGACCCTTAGAATCTGTTTTATCGTAGAACTTTTCTTGTCTGGCACCCGGATTATTTCAGGCCAGCCTGAAAAAGAGTCTACTAGAATTAATACGAGTCCCACTCCATTAATATACGCATGATCCATATGCACCCGACTCCATGGCTCCACTTCTCTAGGCCACGAATGTAAAGTAGTCTGTGTAAAGTTTCTTAATTCTTTACATTTTTTGCACCTTTTTATATATTCTTCGACATCTCTTGAATATCCCGGCCACCATGCTTCTCATTTTATCCTTTTTTGTGTAGCCACTACTCCACAGTGTATATCATCATGTACACTTTTTATTACCAATTTTCTTTGTGTTTCTGGAGGAACTACCAGATCCCCATTACAAATCACTCCATGTTCTATCGTTAATTTCTGTCTTATTTCATTGTAGGGTCTTTCCGCCCTAGAACAATTTCCCCATGAGTTTTTTCTTCTTCTCGATATTATCCTACTTAGTACTGTATCATGTCTAGTTTCCGCAGCCATTCTATCTAAAGACAAAACATCAGTCGCTACCCAATGTAAGAATGCATCTTCAAATTCTTCTTCTGTTTTATCTTTTGACTCCTTGTAAAATTGCAATCTTGATAGTGCATCTACGTGTGGAATTGAATTTCCTTTGACATATTCTATATCAAAGTCAAATGCCATTAATCTTATTGCCCATCTTAGTATCCTCGATGTCATGGCTTTGGGTAATTCTTTCCTTGGGTTAAATATAAACTCTAATGGTCTATGATCACTTCTTAACAGAAATTTTTTTCCAATTAAAAATTGTCGGGCTCTATTAGTTGTCCACACGATAGCCAATGCTTCTTTCTCTGTATTTGAATAATTAAATTCGGTGTTCGTTAGTCTTCTTGATAAATACATTATCGGATGTCCTTCTTGTGATAATATTTCCAATATTGAATGTTCGCTTGCATCTGTGGTTAACGTCATGTCCTTTTTTGGATCAAACATTTTCACTACTGGTTTCTTTGCCATAATTTCTTTTAATCTATCAAAAGCTTTTTGTTGTTCCTCTAACCAAATAAATTCAACATTCTTTTTTCTTAAATTTGCAAACGGTTCAGTCAAGTCCGTGTATTTTGGTACATATCGCCTGTAAAAATTCACCAATCCCAAAAAAGACTCCAGTTCTTTTTTATTTGTAGGTGTAGCTACTTTTAGTATTTTTTCTATTAAGGCTTGGTCTGGTGATATACCTTCTTTTGAAATGGAATAACCTAAAAAAGATATTTTACTACAATGGCTTACACATTTTTTTCCATTTATTGTCATTCCAGCATTTCTTAATCTATTCAAGATTATGTCGGTTTTCTTTTTTAATTCCTTTTCATTAGTAGCTCCTATGCATATATCGTCTTGGTAACAAATCATATTTTTCATATTTTCTAAAACCTGTTCAATGGCCCTTTGAAATATGGCGCTTGTGGTTTTTATTCCATATGGCATCCTTTTCCATCTTAGTAACCCTATTGGCGTATTTATCGTGGTTACTTCTTTGAAGTTATCGTCTATCGGTATTTGGTGGTGTGCCGTTTTTAAATCTATTTTTGTAAAAACGCTCATTCCTGCCAGTGCATGTAATGCAACTTCAACATTCGGTATGGGATATGAATCCGAACAGATTTTGTGATTTACGCCTATTTTGTAATCTCCACAAATACGTAAATCACCATCTGTCTTCCTCAACACTACAATGGGTGATGCCCACTTGCTACCCACAGGGGGAACATGTTCAAGAAGGTCTTGTTCTATTAATTTTCGTAGTTTTCTTACTTATGGCAACAAATGTACTGGTAATTTTTGTGCCTCATAATAAGAGGGGAGACATTTTCTTTTAATTTTAAACTCGCTTTATAGTTTTTTAACTTTCCGATTTTTTCCATTTTTATCTCATTAATTAATTTGGTAGAATTTATGTTAAGCACGTCGTTTCCAAGAAGTCCGTGGTTCTTTTTACAACTTGTGACAATTATAGGTATTACTTCAAATTTATCTTCTAACTCCAAGGAACCTTCAAAGTATCCTAAAGTTTTTATGACCGACCCATCAAATTGGCGGAGTTGTAAACTGCTCTTTCGTAAAGGTGGCTTTCCAATGCGTTCCCAAAAATTTTTTGGTATAAGCGTTAATTCACTCCCAGTATCAATTTGCATATCTAAATTGCAGTTGTTAATTTTAACCTTTAAAATAATGTCTTTTTTCTTTTGTTCAATGTTTTATATATTCTTATCTTTTAATGTGAACACTTCCATATTGGTTTCGTTTTCTTCAACTCTTTCAACGGTTTTCTTTTTGAATTTGCATACTGCTTGAAAGTGGTTCTTTTTCAAGCAATTTGTACAGGTTTTTCCAAATGCGGGGCATTTTTCCCTTTTTATTTCATGTTCATGCCCACAATATGCACATTTTCTTATCTTTTGTAACATGTATGTATCAGCGAATATTTGTTCGCTGGGTTGACTTTTATGATGGTTGTATTTCTGTATTAATTCTTGTTGCTGCATAAAGTCAATGCATGTATTTAAAGACATATTTCCTATTTGTAGTTGTTCCATTATTTTATATCGGTGTGATGCATTGCACATACCTTCAATTAACCTTAATTGAATCAAGTCCTCTTCAATAGTCTGTCCATCTTGTTCGAGTTTTTCAAATTCGCAATATCTACTCGCATTTCGTAGACGGTGTAGATATTTTATAATTGGTTCGTCAATTTCTTGTTTCATCGACATGAACTTCAGTTTTTTTTTGGTCTCATATTTCTCCTTTCTGACTTATTTTTTCGAAAGTCAGGTCTTCCAAGTTTATGGGATATGCCATGGTGGAGACTTTCATTATCGCCTCGCATCCAGCCGTAGCCAAGAATAAATCCGTAATTTCATTTTCGCCTCCCTTCTCCTTGTTGTCTTTCAGCTTTTTACTTCTCGCACTTGCAGAAAAACATCGAATACATGCATCCACAAAATCTGAATCTTCTAGAGACAAATGTTATCCTATCGGCGGCGCCATTGATGTGAAGTCGAGGTTTAGCACTAGTCCGTCGCTAAGCTTGTCCTCTCCCCCCCCCCCCCCCGTTATTCTCAGTGACGAGTTATAGAGGCTTTCTCTTGCACTTATGCAAATTAGGCATATTAATTTGCCAGTGTCACTACATATACCTTTTTGGAATCAGGATGATCTGAGGATAGAAAGTCTACCTTTCATCTGATACTTGAACATCCCACATTGGGATTTGTGTCTGGATGAGGAGGGAACTGTCAAAAATTCAGATTTTAAAAGTAGCTGAAAGAAATTAGTGATTTTTAATTTATACTGAGTTTAAAGTAACAAAAACTTTGTAAATTTAAAAATGTTTGTTTTTAAATTGAGTTTAAAATAATCTCCAAGACTTTAAATTAAGGAAATCAATTTTATTTCTTCAAAATGCTAAAAAAATCAGAATTAAAGTGAAATGTTTTGAAGTTCTGCAGAGTTTGTGATTTGAAGAACTCAATTTTTTGACCTGAATTGGAATTTGGGCCCAAGTGGGTCTTTTGGCCGTAAGTGAACTTATATCCCAGATCAGAGTTAACGTGAGATTTTGAAGTTCCATGGAGTGAATTGAGGAAGTCAGTTAGTTCTTCAAAATTAGCATTGCTGTTTTTCTAAGCTGCACCGGTCCTTTTAGTTTTGGGCCAGAGGCCTATTTAGCTCTCCGCAGAACCTAATTCAAAAGTCCGCACAGAGTGCATCTCCTGAGCTAGTTAAGAATGAAGAAGGTCCTTTATTTTATGTTTTGTCTTTATTCTTCAAATTTTTATCCCCTACGTTGGCTTTTGAAAAGTTGTCATTTGAAGCCAAATTTCATAATTAACAAAAAACAAAACAATCCATACAATATCTAGTTTTTATTTGCTGAAGTTTTATCGACCATTATTAATTTTGTACAAGTATTTTCTTTAATCTTAATTCTTTTTATTTATTTCAATTAAATAATAATATTAATGTTACTATTTTTTTTCTATAGCCTTAAAGGTGCAGACGATCATGGCTCTCCACAGATTCCTTTTCTTTATTATCTGTGACTTGCCAAGGATTCTTGGAAAATATAGTGAAGTGGTTTGCCATGGTTTTGAATTCAGGCTCGTTCTTCTCTACTAATACAACTGGCATAAAAACACATTACTAGGAGAAATTGAGAAAGCATGAATGGTAGGTTTATAGCTTAGATTTGATCCTCTACAAAGCTGTCAAGTTCTTGTAGCTCACTTGTTAAAAGTAGCCATAGTTTTTAACCAGACTTCCCTAAGTTAAAAGCGACGTGAGTTTTAAGTCTTATTGCGTTTTTTTTCCCTTTATTTCTAAGCTGTGCTGTTTATGTGGTTAAGTTATGATAAAAAGCAGCTAAAGAGAATTATGGCAAAAATTGATAAAAGTTAAATAATCAGTTATTTGTGAAGAGTAACACTGATCACTTTCAATGTCTCACGACGTAGAATTTCCATATTTTATAAGATTGCTCTATATTTTTTGGTGTGTATAGAGAAAGAAAAAAAAATTGTGTTGGCTACTTCTCTAGTTAATGTATAAGATCTGTACGAGAATATTTTACATGAATTAATGGTGGTGAAAAGGTACATGCACAAAATAACAGACTAATTGATTTGCAATACAAAATCTAACATTTATTTAACAAAACAACAAAAGGAAAATTTAAGACAATTTCTTTTGCTAGAAGTAAATTGCATAGAAAACAAAAATGTTAATGAATGTATTTGAGTGTGACTTACCTGCGTAGGCGTGTTTGTGTGTGAAGCATCCATAGCTCTTTTTGGTTCAGTGTGAAAAGTCGATGACACACAATTTGAAAAGAGGAAAAACAGGGATAGAGAGTTACTTAAAGGTTCGCTTGCTTTTTTTACCCTCGGGGTTGCTGTTGGTGATGTTTATTATGGTACTACAAAGGGAAATCTAAAATTAAGATTCTATGTTTAGTAGGTATTTACTTGACGCCCCACTGTGTCAGGATGTGACACAAGGTCGGTTTTAACGTGGGGAAACCCGAGTGGAAACCCTCGGGCCACTGGTCTTAGCTGGTCAGAGCTAGTCATAGCTGTGATACTACCAGCACACGGGCCGGAGCACAGGTGCCAGATTCTATGTTTAGTAAGGTACGACACACAGAACCCCATTTAGCATTTCTATAAAATTATGACGTCGTCGTCGCTTTGACCATTTTAATGGCAACATGTCATTAGATTGATTAAAACAAAAAAAATACTTTCAATTAGATGAACGCGGGGAGATCCATTCCTTTCTGTCTGAATTTGGGAGATAAGAAATGATCATTGTTTGCATGCAGATTATTGGCCTCACCTTTGTTGTTGTCGTCACATTTTGACAGTTGTAGCCATCATCCTTCATCAGGTGCTTAAAGGTTGCCTGGATCTACAAACACCTGATGACGGCTGGAGAACACAATGGTCAAAACAGTTTTACAACAACTAAGATGAGGACAATGGTCTGCATGTAAGTAATGAGACCTGTTAATTTGAATGTTATCTTTAATGGAAATCAGAAAAATTATTATTAAATATCACAATAAATTAAATCACTATTCACATGAAAATATTTTACTGAAATCACCAACAAATATTGAGCCCTCCTTAACAATGCCAAAGAAAAATGTTTCTCAGACTGCAAAACCCAGTTCATTTATAGAACTCAGCCAAATTGGAACTGTCCATCTGTAGACAAGAGGTGGGCAGGTTCCATAATTCAGCAAATAGAAAGGTCACATGCTTTACAGGTCATCAATCTTTGATTAACAAAAGTTATGTTTTTCACTTACTTTTATCGTTTACATTTGGAAATTGTCTGACAGATTTTCAAAGAAATCTATAAATGTCTTCTTAAAGGACCCGGTGCTTTTTTCTGGAACTCTACGAATGAACCTGGATCCATTTGAACAATACGATGACGCCAGAGTTTGGGAAGCGTTGGCCCATTCTCACCTGAAAGAATTTGTAAGTTCTCAAGCAAAAGGATTAATGCACGAATGCACAGAAGGAGGAGAAAATCTCAGGTAAGATTAAAATATTCTATATTATAAGGGAAAGACGTAAAAATTTTGCAAGAGGATTGACAACCTAAGTCACTTAAAGCATTAGAAAAATAGAATTAAGGTTTCAAATGTCAGGTTTCAGAATCAAAATGAAATCTTATTTCATGTAACCAAATACCCAACCAACAAACAGAGAAATCCTGTTATAGAAGTTCACCTACCTCCTTTAAAATCTCTATATAAACAACATTATTAGCAAGACATCTATTTACCAAAACTCTTTGTGTTTATTCTAAGTCTTCTTGAATTTCCTACTCTAGAAATAGCTACATAGATCGAACCATGAGAGAAACATTGGAATAATTTTTAAATGTTTATGTTAATAATAATAATAAAATAATTGACTAAACTTATTCATTTTTCACTTGTTTGAGTAATTTAATACTAAACATTATTTTGACTTATTTAGATAATTCTATAAACTTTTTTTGAACTAATTTGTGAAATATTAAACATTTTCTAACTTAGAACTGAATTTTGACAAATTAGTTATAAATTCTTTTTATACAAACATGAATTCAAACAAACAAAAAAAAAAACTTGCATATTTCGCAATTTTTTTAAATTTTCATATCAAAATAAAGAACACGGATAAAATATTTATAAAATGCTTTTAAAAATTGCTATGCAAATGAAGTGTTGCTTTACAACATAGACAAAAAACTGATAGTAAATCCTTTATTATTTACATTATTCGGACTATTGTCCTCATTTTTGTCACCATATTTATTACGTTTCGGCCGTTGTATGCTCCAGCCTTCTTCAGGTGGTTGGAATGTCGAACTGAACCCTTTATTTCGCTCACTGGGGTAGACTGTTCTAGTTCCACGTGCCATGTTTAATGGATGTCAGTTATCTCCTGTTAATTTCCCTCTGAAAGTTCTCCACTACCTTAACCAGGTATTGAACTCACACTCTTTGAGTCCTGTCACTGGATCTAACCAACGCCTTTATCCAGATGGCACAGTGGATAAATTATTCAACTTATGCAGTGCGGCAATTTTGAGAGAACTGGAAATCCTACCAGGATTCATCATTGACAGCCACAATCTAAACAACATAAGATACGCAGATGACACAGTACTGATAGCAGACACGGAAAGGAAACTACAAAACCTCCTACAGAAGGTAGCGAAGGAGAGCAAGAAGAAGGGACTAAGTATAAGCTACAAGAAGACAGAATGCATGGTCATCAGTAAAAGGATGAGTCCAAAATGGGATTTACAGGTCAGGGACACTAATCAAGCCGGTGTAGAAATTTAAATATCTGGGAAGTGTTCAGAAAGTGCAACGCTGAGATCCAAAGACAAATTGGGATGGCCACCAAAGACACATTTCAAAAGCCAGGCAAAGTATCATGATACAGGAGATTGGTAACAAAGAGTGCTGAACTGCTCTGTCCTCTTATATGGCACTGAATGTTGAATGGTCTCCTCAAAGATGAAGAGATTCGAGTCGACAGAGATGTGGTTCTACAGAAGGATGCTAAGGATACCATGGACCGAACGTGTGAGCAACGATGAGGTTTTGGAAAAGATGCAAAGAAGAAACTTATACTTAACATCAGGAAGCTGCAGCTGAAATTTCTTGGAAATGTAATGAGAAAAGAGGGCTTGTAAAATCTGATACTCACAGGGCAGAAAGAAGGACAAGGGAAAGCAACGTGTAACATACTTAATGGTTTTAAGCAAATGGATGGCAGAACAGGGTCTGGGAGAAATAACAAAAAGACAAAATTTATTGTGAGCTACGAGGGACAGGAGGAAGTGGAGAGCCATGGTCGCCTACATCCTGAAAGGACACAGCACATAAAAGAAGACTTGATTGGCAACTAGGTCTCACTGTTCCACTGTTGAACTTGATGTTATTGTATGTTCTATTCTAATAGTTTCTTTTCTTACCTGTGGAACTCTCTGCCATCTACAATTTTAAATGCAACACCAAAATCTCCATCTTCTTGAACCGTGTCCTTTCTCACTAAAGTTTTCTCTTTCACTCCCAGTAACCCCTTGTGGCTGAGTGGAATTATCACCTTGCTTGAAGTGAAATGATTTAAAAAATTAAAAAATACACTCACAATGTGTAATTTAATATTTCAGAAAATGACAAAAAATGTGACAGAAATCCAAATATACACTGAAATAGCAAAAAATGCCTTTCAAAAGCTAGACAAAGTATTAAATAACAGGAAAATTTCATGAGAAACAAAGAAAAGAGTTTTGGACAATTTCCTCAAAGATGAAGAGGAGTCTTGATGTGGTTCTACAGAAGGATGCTGTGAATAAGATGGATAGAACATGTAAACAATGAGGAAGTTATAAGAAAAATAAGAACAAAAAGAAGTACTTAAAATCAGAAAGAAACAGTTGAAATTTCTGGCACAATGTGGAAAGATGGCTTGGAAAATTTGACACTCACAGGACAGACTGAATGCAAGAAAGGTAGAAGGAATTAGTGAGTAATCTACCTAACAAGCTTGTGTAAATGAATGACATAACGGGGACTGGTAGGGATAGTCAGGAAACAAACATTACTGAAAAGTAGGAAGTAGGGGAGAGTCATGATCACTCATAAAAGAAGACAAAATTTAGTTTCCTTATTTTGTTTCTATTCAGTATTACATTTCTCAAACCAAACTTCCTCCCATCTTCCATTTTGTTTAACATTCTAGCAATGTTGAAAGATGTTTTCTGAATCTGTTATCACTCCTCTCCTCTTTGCAGTTTGGGTCAACGCCAACTTGTCTGTCTGGCCAGAGCTCTTCTGCGGAAAACAAAAATCTTGATCCTTGATGAAGCAACAGCTGCTGTTGATTTGGAAACAGATGATCTCATCCAACAAACAATTCACTCTGAATTCAGAGAATGTACAATTCTCACCATCGCACATCGTATCAATACGATCATGGATTATTCAAGGTAAAAGTTAACAAGAAAAATGCATTCAATAAATTAAAGCGGAATATTTTAATGAAATTTCAGTCTTTGTCAAAAAATAACAAATTTTCTTTTCCTGAAAGCTTAATCAAGTAATATTAGCAAAATACATTTAACATAATTGAAAATATATCAACACTATTATATAAATGTATAATCTCTTTTGTACATAAAATATAGGTAATGACATGAATTATATACATACATACAAGTTTCGTTAAAGACATGTGACAACGTACTGCAAATAAGCTTTTTACTCAATTTTTCCTTGCATTTGTATAAATGATTTCTTTTTCATAAATACATTAGGCATATAACTACATGCCAACCAAAAAGGTTCACATTACACCTCCCTGGCGATAGTTGAGTTAGGATTCATTTAAATGCACACGGAAACCTACCAAACTCCATCTGCAACATACTTGTAGAAAATACAAGGATAATAGCCTCATCCACACATTAAAAAAAAGGGAGGGTAAAAATAACAGAAGCATGAATAATGAAAAAGAAAGAGCTGACACTTAACATCAGCTTTGAACACGGCCACGGTGTCCCGATGGGGATCGGGAAAATAAAAAAAGCATTCACATCACTCTAGAAACATAATTTTTAAAAAATCAACATATTCAGTTAAAAATAAAAAAATAAAAATATCGTTGATAATGGCTAAGGCTAAGAGAATAGCCGAAAGCACTTGGATATGAAGAACATTCGGACAGTTTTTACAAATTTTATGTCCTGAAAAGAAATCACTTAACACCAGAAAACCTGAATAAAAAGCTTAATTGCAATACCTTGTCAGGTGTCTTTAATAAAACTTGTATAAGAGGGATTGCTGCTCAAATACACAATTATTTATATATATATATATATATATATATCAGGCGACTCACGATTGCACTAGCATGAAACAGACTGTCGCCTCTAAGTGCTGACTTCCATGTCCACTTTTATATTTACACACGCTCTATTCCTGATATTGAGCACTTTATCCCATAAATATAGCACACTTTAAGACTATATTTCTTCATATATATATATATATATAATATATATATATATATATATCAAAATAATAGGAAAGAAGAGTCCGATTTATAATGCAGAGTTCTTTAGCATTTATTCTTCAAAACAGTGAATGCAAGAACGGCAGAGGGAATTAACAGTAGAACATTCAGACTGTATTGTCTTTCTTGTCACATTCACAACATGTCAGCCATCGTACAGTCCAGCCTTCTTCAGGTGATATGTTGGAATTTCATCCACTGGGGTAGATTGATCTAGTTCCACATGCCATGCCTTTTCTGGATCTCTCAGTTTCAGTTATTTCCCTTCAGTAACTCAACTCTCAAAGTTTTTGTTTCACCTCTGCTGTGGCCAGGTATTGAACTCACAACTCTTTTGCTCAAGTTACTGGAGTTCAATACCTGGCCACAGCAGAGGTGAACAAAAACTTGGAGAGTTGGGTTATTAAAGGGAGATAACTGAGAGATCCACAAAAGGTGTGGCACATGGAACTAGAACAATCTACTCCAGTGAATGAAATAAAGGTTTCAGTTTGAAATTCCGATGTATATCATTTAAATGAAGTCAGAGTATACAATATATGGCAATAACAGTCCAAACAAAAAAAAAACAATTGTTTGTTTTTTTTTTTTAAATTACCATCTTCAATTCAAATTCAATTATAAAAATTAATCTTAAAATACAAAGTTCCATTCCATTATCAAGCGGTGCTAATAACTTTTTAGAAATTGATTTACTTAATTTATAAGTCAAGATGTTGGGGTTAAGGAAAAATTCCATTTTTTTTTTTATTTTGGTGATATTAAGATTTAACTTATTTAGAAAACTCGTGTATCTAATGTATTGTAGCTATCAAGTCGAGGTGGGGTATCTGTCCATTGACACAAACTTCCTTTTTTCAAGTAGAAATTTATAAAAATTTATTAAATTAAAGAAATGAAATAATGGTGTTTTGTAGACATTGCCAAATTTTTTCCTTAAGTAATCTAATTTTATAAAATGAAACTAACATATTTATATTTGATCATAAATAAAATAGTTTATGAATACATAATTAGATTCTGATATATTAATTTTAACATTACCGTATATGTACTCAATTAGTAAATAAATTAAATATAATATCTTAAGTCGGTACAAATAAAAATATAAATATTAAAAATGTGACTAAATATTTGAATGCCCCTTTTGAAAAAATCGTAATTGAAATTTATATAAAAATTAAATAATAAAATAAAAATGCCAAATGTATTGCTATTGAAACCCAGACGATGTGTTGGAAGACAGACACTACCACAAATTTCTTCTGAAAAGTTATTCTTGGTATTGCTTGATAATGGAACGAAAGTTTAATTTTTATAATTGAATTTGAATTGAAGTTTCAGTTTTGAAACATGGTAATTTTGGTGTTGCGATGATAATATATATTTTTTTAAAAAAACAATTATATTATGCTCTACTGTAGTATCGAGCACTGTTTTTTAAAAATAAATGCTAAGAACTCTGAATTATAAATATCATTGTTCTTTCCTATTATTTTTATATATATATATATATATATATATATATATATATATAAAAGGGGTAAAAACACCCTGTATTAACGCACACTGCCATGATTTTGATTGTTATCCAGTCAAAGAGACCTAGTAAAGTGTCCCTCAAACACACTATCATCATGCTACGGCACCGGAAGTTAAGAAGGGGAGGAGGTGTAAGGAGAAGAAAAAAATTTGTTTTCCTTCTGCTTTTATGCTTACACCTCTTCCCTTTTTAACTTCTGGTTCTGTAGCAGTGTGATGTGTTTGAGGGACACCTGAAGAGACCTAACAGTCGAAACAACGCTATTGTGTGGTAATGTACAGTGTTTTTACCTCTTTTTCTTGTGTTGGCTTGCTCAGCGTTTCTGTTTTTTCAAAGCAGCTGGGGGTTTTTTTTGTTATGGTAGCTTTTCCAGCCTTTTAATATATTTTGTGTTATATTTATTTATTTATTTATTTATATAAGTATCTCTATTTATCAACATAGTAGGTAAGTGAATGACAAAAAGGAAATAAAAATGATAGTTTGTTTGTTTAACCAGCATATCGACCTTTGTTGGTCCATTTAATGCTGAAAAGGTTTCTTTTTTTTTTTTTTTTTGTTTTTTTCTCCTTCAAAAAAGTATAGTTGGTAATATTGGTTTTTCAAAAAAGCATAGCTGGTAATGTTGTTTTTCAAAAAAGTATAGCTAGCAATAATATTTTTTCAAAAAGAAATGTGCTGGAAAAGACCTGGAAGTTCACTATTTGCCCATAGCTGGGACCCCAACAGGTGCTACCACCCCAGGTCAGGGTGGACCTGGGAACACCAGCAATTAAGAGGTGGTTCCATGCTTCCTCAAAACCTCCTGATCAGAGGCCTTGCTGTTGGATGCAGTTTAACGTCGTACCCAGGATGGGAAATAAAAAAACTTCTTAGTGAAGATGTCCATATGAGTGATGTAATAATTAGCAATTTAGAATGAGAATTGCATTCACTTACATAAAAATACACTTGGGAAAAAGATATGAATTCATCTCTTCCCCATCCCCTTTATCTGAGTTGTGGCTGGTAACCAGTCTAGAAGGACAACTCTGAATTCAAAACCAGTCAGGCATGGGACTAGCAACTTCATTCTATAAAACCTACTACATGCTATGTGAACTATAGATACCAATGCCTATCATGGTGAAAGCTGACACACCCACCTACTCCTCAAGGAATGTATGGGACTTGAGTGGGAATGCGTTCTGAGGAGGAACTTCTTCAGATTATTAAGTTTCAGTGATAGAACCAGGCTTTCATGTAAAACTGATTCTATCAAACCATTATTAGTCTGAAGGAATTCCTTCTCGGAATGAAATATGTGGAGTGAGTAGCCATGGTCAAATGCAAAAATAAATAACAAAAGTGTCCAACAAAGAGAATTGACAAAGTTCGCAATAAGCAATAACAAGAGGAAGAAAAGAAAGGAATAAAGCAAGCAAGCAAACAATATATGCAAAGGTAAACCAACAGGTAAGAAGGTAAAAAGTTCCCAAACTAAGAATTGGTGTTGACACACAAAAGCAAGTTCGGACAAGCGAACGTAGCGTGTTCTAACTTCCACGCACTTCTCGCTTGTGGAACTCCCTTCTGGCTCTATGCTTTCCAGCCAACTTTAATCATCAAAAATTTAAATGCAATGTCAATTGCTATCTACCTGATTACTCTCTTCTCTTTCTGCTCATCATCAATGTTTCCGTTTTCTAATTCTTCCACACCCTGTAACCCCTTGTGCCTTAATGGCTTTTGCCTTGCTTGGGGTGATTCTGATGTGTTGTTGTTTTGTCGGTGGAGGGGGTATTCATAAAGATTCTTAAATATGTTTTTATTTTTTTCTTCCAGAATAATGGTTTTAGACAACGGCAAAATTTGTGAATTTGATACACCAGAATCCCTTCTTCAGAATAAAGACAGCCTTTTTTACAGTATGGCTGCAGCTGTCCATTTGGTGGGTGAAAGACCAACTTTGGACACGGTTGATACTTGATTAAACTCAACCGATGCATAAAGACTTACGGGTTAACATAGAGACATGTTCCGATTCACAGAAATCCATTCCTTCTCAAGAAGGAAGAAAAGGGGAGACAACTCTGAAGCTTATTTATAATATAAATCTTTCTTTGAATTAGAAGAAAAAAAAGACATTGTTTTTCATGTTAACATTGAAATTTAATAAACGTAACCGCCCTTGACCAAAGCAAAATTTAATAGTGAACATTATTTTTAAACTGAACGGTGGTTATAGTCACAATTTCATAAAAGTATCATTTAAATACTCAATAAAAATTCCTATTTTATGGTAAATATTTTAATACATCTAATATATTTTTCCTGAAAAAAATAAGACAGTATCAACATGAGCTAGCATGGAGAAAGAGAAATAGTCATAAAAAAAAAGGGGGAGTGAGAAATTTTGAATGCCTATGAGATTAAACTGACCCTATAACAAAGTGAAGAAAGAAAGAAAAAAGAGATTAAATCAAAGCAGTCTGCACGGGTTTAAAAAATTGATAAAATTGGCCCTATTTACACATTTATTTGAATTTATTTGCAATAAAAGAAAAAAAAAATTATTTTGAATTAATCATTCAAGATGTACGAAACAATATTTATCTGGAGAAATTCTGTGGCTACTGCCAATTAGAAAAGTTTTATTTTTTTTATATACATATAATTAAATATTGCAGCTTAATTAATATTGTAAAATAATAATTCAAAGAATCAATCAACTTCGCTAACAGATTAAATAAAGCATTAACTCACTGAACGAGATGATCCTTGTTTTCATTAATTGTAAAATGGATTAGATGTTCGGTCCACATTGCAAGTACTTTCGGTAAAACATTTACCATCCTCAGGCATAGATTTTTTTTTTTTTTTTTTTTTTTTTTTTCTCAATTTCGGGTAAAATTCCACAATGAAAATGATTGTGATACTTGTCGAAAGCCTGAGGATGGTAAATGTTTTACCGAAAGTACTTGCAATGTGGACCGAACATCTAATACATTTTACAATTAATGAAAACAAGGATCATGTCATTCAGTGAGTTAATGCTTTATTTAATCTGTTAGCGAAGTGTATTCACTATTAATTACATTAACTTTATTAATTTATTCCTTGAATGACTATTTTACTATATATATATATATATAATATTGTAGTTGTTCAAATAATACATTATCTGTGTAAATTCATGCTTATAGGATGATTACTTTTGGTTTGACTTTAAAAGATAAATCTCCACGTGATAGTTTGAGATTTATTATGCACAGAATTTTAATTAATTATATTCAATTCATTATTTATACAATACAAAATTACATTAAATTTTTAATTTCAATTTTTTTCATATTAAAAAGAACTTAAAATGGAAATTTTATTTCTGAATTTCATACAAATTTGAAGCCTAGCAAACAGCTTGTAACAACAAACCAACCCTGACTATTAGCGTATCACTTCAATCTAAAATAATGTTCTAAATCCTGTAGTATTTTTTCTATTTAATTGATTAAACAGTGGAAGATACAATCAAAGCTGTATGTATGTATGAGGAATGAATGAAGAAAGGGATAATAATAATAGATTAATATTATTAACATATAAAATCTTGTATACCTGGAGGAAAGATTAGACATTGAAAGCTACAATTAAAACATAATAGACTGAATATGCAAGAATAATAAAAATTACAGATTATCATCTTTTAAATTTTTAATACAGTTCAAATATCGTTTTTAGATTATTGATTGTTTGAGATCAACTTTTCTTCTAAACTTAGGAAATCAGAATGCATTTTGATCTACAAAATACAAATGTCCTCCCGAAAGCTGATGTTCACCTGCTGAGAATATCTAGACAAAGAGAAATTTTTAAAAACAGATTTGTTCTTTTATCCATTAAGCTACTTAATTTATTCACTTGTATAATTTACTGTAATATTTATCATTATTTCGGATTTGAATGCTTATAAGAAGAATTCATGAATCTCACTACTTTTGATGATGTTGCCTTCTATTAGGCTCTGCTAAGTCAATAGCATTTAATCGTAGACTATATAATGTCACTAATTTAATGAATTCTTTTGCAGTAATCATTGTCTTTAAATAATACTGAAATTTACTTTACCCTTTTCTAACTTTCCAATCATTCATTTCCATATATTACACTGGAACTATGATTACATAGAAAATTAAAACACTTTCTTCTTTTTTTTTTTTAAATAACATCTTTGAACCATGTGGCTAGCTTGGCAGGTAAAAATACTTGTAGTTTTTGACCCATGGTCACTATTTCAAATGTTGCTTTTCAAAGCAGGTACTCTTCACCGAGAAGAAAGATTGGTACAAATGCAATTTTCTGAATCTATCTAAATTCGTGTCAGACTAAACCAAACTTAATTCATGGAATATTTTAAGAACAAATACGGATGTCTTAAGCATATTTAAGAATACAATTTGATGTGCTGCTTCTGGAATGAGCATGAAATAAGCCATTGCAATCTTAAATGACAAAATAAATTAGAAAAAAAAAAAAAAGGATGTTCCTAACAATTATTGTCAAGTTAATCCCATCTAAAAATCATAATTTTAACCAGCTTTATACACTTAGCATTTAAGAGTTTAATTTTAAAAATATAGATTAAAGAATAAAGTTTAAATGATCTTTTTAATGGAATTTCTTGATTTGTTAAGTGAATCGTCATTGTCTCCCTTGCATTAAAGAGAAAAATTCTGAAAAATAATATTTCGATTTAAGGCAGTGATTATCAACGGTTGTGCTACACGATCCTCTTAAATGGACCACAAAATATTGAAAAAAATCACAAAAAAAAACAACAGGCACAGGTTTCACACTAAATAAGCTGTTCAAATAGTCAAGTAGAAACATTGAAATAAAGTAAACTCATATTTGTGTATTTTTTCAACAAAAAAAAAAAATCTATGGTTTTATAAGATTTAAATATATACTCTTTAAAAATTTTGCTAAGTGTGCCGTGATATTTTCATTTGCTCCTCAGTGTGCTGTTGCCTAAAAAGGTTGAAAAATAGAGATTTAAACAATAAAAACGGTTCTCAACACTTTTAATTTAAAAAAACAAATTAAATATAAGATACATATTTTATATAGGCCTTTTTTTCTGCTCAGACCAACAGCTTTCATATTTTCATTTTTTTTTTTTTTTTTTTTTAATCTGCATCTTATATGCTAAAAAAAAATATGATATTCTGAAAATTATACTAGTTTGGAAAATAAACATATAATTAATATTGTAGCGTGTTTCAAACTGCTTTCTCCTCCCCATTTTTGCTTAGAGTACATTCTATTCATTCCGATAGTCTAGGCAGGATGTGTACTTTATTTACCACTCTCTTAATACACATTTTTCAAGGACATATTTGGACAACTGCTCATTGAAACTCATTCTGACATCTTTGATGTTTTACCACCTATGCATAATACCAGTATAGATCTCGTCTTTCAAGTGCATTTTACAGGCAGGCTGACATTAACTGGCTTATGTTGACAGAAATTTGGATTTGTAAGAAATGTTTATTTTTAGTCTTAGCTTTTATGCGATTGCTATTTCATTTCTGTTATTTTGTATTTCTATAAAAAAAAAAAGAAAAGGATAACAAATTTTCTAGTCTCTTTTCTCACAAATATGGACAACTGACTGAAATGTTGATTTCAAAGCTTTAACAGACTTATTAAACAAAATCCTCCTATGAATACATATCTACTTTAAATATTTTTAATCTTTTATTATAGCAAATTGTAATTACCAGAAATGCTGCTTCTGTAAAATTTAATAACAAATTAAGCAGGTGTGTAAAAAAGAAAAAAAAAAAAAAAAAAAAAATCACAGTCTTGTTAAAAACTGTGACTGTTATTCTGATAAAGATTTTTTTTATTATTATACTTCCCAAAACTGGTTTTCTATTTTATATCCACATTTCACGGTTTTGTTGTTAGTTAAACAAATATTAATAAGTTTCAAAAACATGGGGTTTAAAAAAAATGTATCTTTCACTGATGTTGTTATAAAAAAAAAACTTTCTAAATTTTGACAGCATTAATATTTTAAATTTTACTTTTACTTATTTAGAGATAGATTTATATTTTTTCTTCTTGGTTGTATTTTGCTTTTGATATTTTATCTTCTGTAAAATTTAAAAGATGAAACTCTTTTGGGCAATGTTATTCATTGACTTAATATTTCCTAGAATTTTTGTGTATTCCACCAAATGTCTTCAATTTTAGTTTCTCTTTGAAAAGTGAATAATGTTAAAGATAATTTTCTTTTTAATGGATAAAATATGGATAAAATGGAACTTTTACAGTTTGATTGTTAAAAGGATGTACTTTTTCTTTTCCATACAAGACATACAAGTTCAATTGGCAAAAGCCTCAGATTCATTCCTTTTAGTATTAAGATGATTCAATTAATTCTGTTGTTCACTCATTGTAATTTTTTTTTATTATTGTATGATGAAAGTTCAACCAGAAATTTGAATTTTTTTTTTTTTTAAATTCTTAAGATATTTAATTTTAGATTTGGTGCACAACTTTTGATCGGGCCAAAGTCCTTAATATATTATTCATAAAATAAGTAATCTCATTAGATATAGAAGTATAATAAATAGATATAATACCTGTAGATCCTCTGATGTTATTGATGATGAGAAACTATCGTAAAATAAGATGAATATACATCACATTGACGCCATCACCTCACACATTAAAAAAAAACAGGTTGTTAAATTGGCAGCTATAAAAAAAAATTTAATTTGTATATTTCTTTTTTTTTATAGTCTATACTAGCATCAAAATAATACAACTTGAAAACAATTAAATCAGTGCTGAAATGATAATCAAATCAATACTGATAAAAAAAAAAAATAAAAAAAATCTGGTGTTTAATGATGTAGACCAGATTTTGAGAAGTAGGTTGGTCTGAGAAATTTTTACCATTTTCTCAAAGTTTTTTCAGACTCGTATCACCTGATCTCACTTTGAATTGTAGATTTCAAAGACAAGTGCCTTTTGACAGAAAAACAAAAAGAATCGGGATTTTCTTTTGTCAAATACATTTTTATGTAAATAAAACAAAAACATCCTTTTTACCTGGTTTTTTATATTTACTTTTAAAATTATAAAATGTATTCTTGTAGATGTTTAACAGGTTGCTAGTATGGTTGTTTAAAAGAATATAAATATCACCACTAGATCCAACATGATTTAGACCAGGGGTGGGAAAACATTTTAGTACAAGGGCCGCATTCTAAAAATTTATAGTTTTACTGGGCCGCACAGTAGATATAAACCAAAATAATTCATATTTAAAATTGGCAAAATAAAGGGCTTTTAAAGGAAAAATATAGTTTTAATAAATAACATTTTAAAGCGGGCCGCACGAAATCGTTTGGCGGGCCACATGTGGCCCGCGGGCCGTAGTTTTCCCATCCCTGATTTAGACAAATCCAGCTACAAAGGGTGTCACCAACCAATCAAGCAGGGCTGAGTAGTGCTTTGCCGTGTAAATACCTCGCATCCTAGATTCTCAAAAATTTGTATCCAAAGGTAAACAGTAATTTAGCTTCAATCGGAACACATCTTAAGTCATACTTTTAAACTGTGACTATCAAAGGGGAAATTATAGTTATTGCATAATGGGGCCTCCATACATACAAAATTCAATAATCTTTAACTTTTGTGCATGCAACAAAAATAGTCAAAAGGACGCTGCTATTAATTTGACTACCTTCCCTCTCGGCAATGTTTGTTTTAAAAAGTTATTAGAATTTGAATAAAGCCTAAAAGTATAATGAAAGTGAATTTATACAATTTTTTTTTTGGTACTTGAGAATTTACAAAAATATTAAACTATTCATTATTAATAATTTTATATTTACATTTTAAAAACTGATACAATATTTATCATTCACCAATTTATACAGAAATAAACATGAAAACAATTTTTTTTTATTCATAAATTTATAAACATTTACTAAATTATTAAAATATGTGAACCAACCATGAGGAAATTTACAACTATTTACAATTCTAATCATTTTTAAAAACAGTATTTCCAAGGAGTGAAGGCAATTAAAATAATAATTAAAATAATAATGGTGTCAATAGAAAAATTTTCATTTTGATAGATTTTTTTTTTTTTTTTCCATGTACAAAGATTAAAGGTTGTGCGAAAATTAAACTTACAGCTGATAACCATTAAAGACTTGTTTAATGGCCTTTCAGTAAAATTCAAAAAGAAGAAATTATGAAATTTACACTGAGAGTCTATAAGAGAAAAAAAAAATGAAAAATATAAAACCTAATGCTCAAATTCCTTATTGCTTTGAATGTTATATTTAGTGAATAGATGTATTTGAGTAGGCATTCCTCTTTTTAAACATCGTAAATTTATGTCTACCGGCCTGTGCATTCAAGTCTTAATAAAGACAATGTGACCTCTGGCTGATTTTGAACTGGTGTTCCTCTTATAGCAGGAAACCACTGCAGTGCTTTTAAACTGTTCAACCATGGAAGATGTTTAGTCAAAGCAAATTTCAGTCAACCTCAAATCCTCTGGCCCGTAGACATAGCTTTACACTGACTAGATACGCCCACCAGCTGTTTTTAAACAAACAAAATATAACATTTAAAGAATAAATCATGTTGGATTATAAATAAAATCCAGCAAACTTTGACCTCTGTGGGTTTTTTTTTCGGGTGAACATAGTTTCAAAAGGTTGGTTTTTTTCTGTTTCTTTCACCTCTACTACTGTATACAACTGAGCTTCCTTTGGCAATGTTTATTTACAAGATTATAAAAATGTGTGAACCAAGTACAATGTAATATTTATTATTTACCATTTTATTAAGAAATAAATATGAAGAGAAATCTTTATATTAGAAAAACTTATAAAAATTTTCAAAATAAGTGAACCAATGACAATGCCATATTAATTATTTACAATGGCAGATTATGTCCTTTGGAGTGCTTGGCAAAACATCAGCAAATTGCCAATCGATTCAAACTTTATAAAATGGTAAATAATATAAGATTTTATTATAGTTGGTTCACATATTTATAAAAATTTAGTAAATTTTTATAAATAAAAAAAATTTTAGAATGTAAATATAAAATTATTTTTGTTGTAATGTATAAATTCCTTTTTATGTTTGGGTTTTATTAAAGTTCTGATCTTTGATTTTTGAAAACCATAAACATTACCAAAGTGAAGATAGTATGAAATAATTGCAGCGTCAAGGGAAAAACCATCCTTTTAACACAACGTTTTTTGTTTTTGTTTTTTTGCAAGCACGAAGGTTAAATTTTGCCTAATATCTATTAATTCCTAAAAAATATGTTTTGGATACAAAAATAAATTCGTAGATATGGGCTTTGAAAGATCTGAACTGGGGATGTGCATTTCTGAAATAGGGCAAAAGAACTTTGCTTAATCATAAAAGACTTCAGTGACGGAATCGTCTTGAAAGCATGCAGGGTAACGGGGGGATTTCCCTTACAAGGAGGATGTAAGTTCAAACCCTGACAGAAAACTCATTTTCTTTATAAAGACTCTTGAATGCACAGACCGGTAGACACAAGTTTGCTGTATTTAAAAACAGAGATGTCTACTTGAACACATCTATTCACTAAAAATAACATTTAAAGTAATAAGAAATTACATTGGATAATAAATAAAAATCTATTAACTTTCTTTTTAATCATATCACCCTCATGCAAGGCACTAAAGCCACTAAGAACACAATTGGTTACTGAATGTGAAAGAATAAGAAGAAAAAAACAATTATTAACGAGTGAAAACAATAGAAGCATAATCAAGAAGACAGTAGATAACAATTGACATTGCATTTAAATTTTTGAACATCAAAGTTGGCTGGAAAACAAGGAGCCAGAAGAATCCCACAAACAAGAAGTGTGAGAAAAGAAACTGTTAGTGTAGCACTTATGGTTACATCTAGCCAATTCAACTGTAAAATGATGAGACCTTGCCCCCCAATCTCATACTGCCCTTAAATTCATAAAGTCTACGTACCAAAGAGAAAAGTTCATCAGAACAATTACCATGAAAGGTACAAGGTAGTGATTTTCTAAGCACAGCTTAGATGTGGCACAAGGCCGAAAGTATGGGGCACCCAATGAGGATCGAACTCACTACTTAGTCGTAATTGATCTAGCAAGACAAGCTTTCTAACCATTACACCACATCAAGGTGCCCTCCATGAAAGGTACAGGGTAGCTACATTACAGCGGCGAGAAAATGACTGAAGCCGAGTTGCCAGGTCAGTATCAATAATGTTGCTGATTCTTCTTTAGATTTTATCAAGGATAAATAGGAAAATGTGGCAGCAATATTCAAAGCATGGACAAATGGTTTACTTATAAGTATGTAAGATAGATTCTGGCGAGAAAAATTGTCTCGCACAATACAGTGAACCAACTTTCTTAGCAATGGATTCAATATAGTCTTTCCACTTCATATCAGCCGAGAATTATTTCTTAGAAATTACAAGTTGTGTAAAAGTTTGGTTGAAGAGGCAGACAAGTGACATTAAGAATTCAAGTTTTCACTTGGCCAACTGGATAAAAAATTTTCAATTGAAAATGCTGATGAGCATGTAGGATTTTGAGTATGTCAAAGAGATTTCAAAATATTCTGCTCAAAAAGAAATATTCAAAAGAGATGTGGGAAGAACCTGTATAAAAAATGACGGACAACACAAAAAAGAAACATTTACCTGATGGTTGTGAGGTAATCCAAAGAAAGCTTATTCTTTGAGTCAGTAGAAGAGATAAGAAATAATTAACTAACCTCCCCCACTCCAGTGGATTAAATAAAAAGTTCAGCGTTCAAACTTCCTAGAAGGAATCCCCATCTACAATAGACACAGGACGATTGGAGGGTACAATGGCTGAAATGTGACTATAACAACCAATTTGAGTTAATTAAAGTGTATTCAAAAAATAAATTACTGCAAGATATTCTTGATAAAATCCAAAGAAGAATCAGCAATGTTATTAGTCCTGACCTGGCATCTTGGCTTCAGCCACTTTCCTCCTACTGTAATGTAGATTCTCATTGCCTTTTCTATGAATATTTTAATGGTAATTGTTCTAATGAATTTTCCTCTTTTGTAAGTCAACTTCACAAATTTAAGTTCACTACTAGATTGGCAGCTAGGTCTCAAAAAACTGCTAGTTTCTCTTGCACTTCTCATTTGTGGAATCCTCTTCCGGCTTTCCTGTCAAGTACAATCTTCAAAAATTTTAAATAAATACAATGTTAATAGTCATCTGTCTTCTTGAATCTTGTTTGTTTTATTTCTTTCACTCTTATTAACTCTCCTTGGCATTTGAGTGACTTTTATTTTTTTGCTTGTGATGAAATGATTAAAATAAATAAAATTTTAAAAAAAAAACAATTAAATTCACTTTTCTTTTAAAACCTTAAAATTCATTAATGACTGAGCATACATGCTAATACCCTTGGGAAATATATGAAACCTATTCTCACCCCCAGCTATGGGTAAATAGTAGGACAGACCGAGTTCCATAGCCTTTGATGGTCTACCACAGAAAGAAATGGCAACATACCGCAAGAAAAAAAAAATCTGCCTCGTCAGTCATGTATCGAAAGATACATGATTGACTAAGCGTGTATCACACATGGCACATAACTGACTGTATAACTGAGCAGAAATTTAATGAGAGTTCATAATAGGTCAGGATATTTACATGAGAGAATTTTTTTTTTTTTAATAAATACATTGAGTCTGTAATGTGATAAGTACATAAAGTTTTAATTAAATTTCAGTAATTAATTGAATTTATGCATAATGTTTTTTTTGTCTGCTTATTCATCAGACATTATAATTCTGTTTTTTAATACATTTTTCAAATCTGTTGTGAACAGTCCCATAGAAGCAAGTGAGCCAGATTGCATCTGGTGCGTAGGAAAATAAGGGTCTTACCTTAACATGCGGCGCATGACATCGGCAAGTTTGCTCCGTGAAAATGCCATTACTCTCCCGTCTAGCAATTCTAGCAGTATGTGCGGTAACAAGGGTTTTTGTACAGTTTAGCATGCTTCCACCAATAGCAACTTGTGTGCTGATTGGTCAAACTGGAGGAGGCTATTTACCTGGGTAACCGAGAATAAAAGCGAAGAACGCTGATTGGTTGGTCGACCGCAGTGTTGGCCTGATAAAAGAGGGCTGAAGCAGTGAAAACGGGAGAAAAAACAGATTTACGTTTTGAAGTGTTCAGAAAACAAGAACGGCAGATTGAACCAGTTGCATCTTGATTTTTACAAGTGACGTCGTAGTAATAGTGACTCATTTAAACTACAAAATAGAAAGATCTGTGTTCTTATTGGACAAAAATTATGTTTCCAGTACTTTCTAATGGCATAAAGGGACCTCCACTAATTCGCTGAAAAAAAAGCATACCATGATGAAAAATTGCCCTAAACTTGATAAAAACAGTTTTATCAAAATCTTTACGTCATTATTAAGAGGAAAAACCAAAATATTTTTTGATTAATTAAATTTTTTTTAATTATTTGCACATTCAAAATTTTGGTTAAAAATCTTTTTCTTGTGTCAGCGGGGGAACCAAAGATTAGTATAGGAAATTTTAGCCACTTTATTTTTTTTCCGTAAAAAACACATTAGTTTAAAAATTCTTACAAAAATCAAATAATTGTTGAATTTTAATGAAACTTTCAGAACTTATTCAAAAAATGAAGAAAATTATTAAAAAAATTTTTTTTTTTTTTTAAATCTTGGTAAAAATATTTTACATCTGTTACCTCCCACTTAATTAAATTTGGAGAAATTAAATTTTTGCCCCCTCAATATTTATATTAATTCAAAGCAGAACTCCTCCGAGAATTTAAATCAATTTTTTGTAAAACAGAAACACCATTTACGGAAAATCTGCTGTGAATTGTAAAAAAAAATAAAATTAAGACATTATTTAATTAGAGAAGCTTTTAAATGCTTTTGTAAGTAAGATATATTAAGGACACTATTGTCTTAAAAACATTTGATTCATTTAAGAAATTTTTACAAGAATTGTTTTCATTTTTTTTTAAATTTTAATTAGAATAATTTATTAAATTTTAAATCTTTTAAAATTCTGTATAAATGTCACCATTTTAGATAATATTATTATTAAGTAAAAATTATATTTATTAATCATAAATGGAAAAGCTTAGTACAAATCATCAAACACCAATATTTTAAAATAATTTTGAATTTTTTTTGTGTATAAACATGCCAATTTTTGTAGATACGGACACTCATACACAACATTATCATAAAATATATAGACATAGCAATTCATTAACAATGAAATCAGTTTGATGGTTGCAGTACCTTGCCAATTACTTGGTGGCATCCTATTTTACACTGTACCAAATACATTTTCATGCTTCTAAAGTCAGAGATAACCATGATTTTACCAAAGGGATTATATATACATACATAGAATAAAAATATAGTTTTATCATATGCTATATTTATAGGTAAAAGTGCTCGATATCAGGTATAGAGTATATGCAAATATGAAAGTTAATACAGAGCAGACTTGAAGACTGTGTTCAAGCATGAAACAGACTGTTGCCTCCGTGCTGACCTCAGTGCACACATACACTATGAAAAAAAACTTGCACCAATGAAAAGTGCATATAAAAAAAGAGAAATTGAAAAGTATCAGCAGTCAATGCTGATATCCCCTGATGAGTGGATAGATTAATTCCCAGAGAGGCCATGTACAAAACTGTGGAGTTGAGATACTGAAGGTAACATCAATCAGCAAAGTGACAAACCTTTTACTTATATTAATTCTCTCTCTTTCCATAAATATATATATATATATATATATATATATATATATGTGCGTGTGAAAGAGAGGGAATTAATATATAAGAAAAGCTGTCAACATATCAACAGCTTAATTAAACAGCTACCGCCATGTTAAAAACAACATTTCTGCAATATTTAAAACTTCAAGCAAATATTTGTTTCAAATCAGATTACTTATACTGATAATATTCCTGAAATAAAGTTTCAGTTTCAGGGGTAAGAGTCTCTGATTGATGACATCAGTTGAGTTTCGATCCCGGCTTGAAGCAATTGGATGTCTAGCTACACTGATGAGCTGTGATATAGCGAAACAGTCTGTATTTGGATGACTCTCTCTCTCTCTCTATATATATATATATATATATATATATATATATATATATATATATATATATATATATATATATATATAATGTTGAAACACTGTTTTTTGTTCGATCAGAATGTTGAGCCTGGTCAGTACTTAGATGGGTAACCACCTGAGAATACCAAGTGCTGTAAGCTTGGACATGTGGGTGGGACTTGGAACGAGAAATTGGAGAGCCAAGTTTCAATTCCAGTCAAGTTTGTTACATTCACTTGTGTGTAAATAACAGGACAGGCTGTAGCCTTGGTTGTCAACCAGTCTAGGAGAAAGAAAACTCTAAAATCAAACCAGGATGGAGACAGCAAACAGCAGATGAGCTTCTTATAGGAGTCAGCAATCAACATGCACCGAGGAGATAGAAAACTAGTAAAAAAAATTTTTTAAATCTTGTGATTGTAGTACCATTGGATATATGCACCCGTACAAGATATGGTGCCATGATGAAGAAAATGTGCATTGCAGGGCGGACAGGCAATTGACCATTTTAAACAGTTTACTTGTGCAGGTTGTTCAGTAAAAACTTTAGAATTTACTGAACCCTCATCCGTTATTCTTGACAGGAGAATCCATCCACATATATATTTGGGCATGGAATCTAATTTAAAGAAACAAAGAATGTACCAGCCCCAAGATTCTTATATAAAATAAATGGGAAAAGAAATGTTTAATAATAAGAATGAAAAAATAAATTATAGAATTTTACAAGAGTTTTTCTAATTATTGTTGGATGAATTTTATCTAAGGTTACATGAAAATTGGTTCACTGTGTCGTGCTAGAGAATTTTTCCTGTCAGAATTCATCTTTCACATTTATAAAGTTTACCATTCATCCATACATTGAATATTGCTGTGATATCTGGTTTGGTGTTCTGCTATGTATTTAGAGATTCTTGATAAAATACAAAGTTGAATCTGCAATATTATTTGGCCTGACCTGGCATCTCAGCTTCAATCACTTTCTCACTGCCATAACATAGCTTCCCTGTACCTGTTCCATAAGTAGTTTTATGGTAATTGTTCTAATAAACATTCCTGTTTGGTACTTAGGCTTTATGAATTTAAGTGTGTACTACTAGATTGGTGAAAAGGTGTCATTATCTTACAGCTGAATTTTTTATTTATTTTTAAGCCTCCCCCCCCCAAGCAAGGGGGTCACAGAGAGTGACAGTAAGAGAAAAGACTGGGTGTGGGGGGGGGGATAAAAACAAGAACAGGGATCAAGGCATCAGATGACAATGATTAGCATTGCATTTTGTGAGAAGAAAGGACGAAGCATAAACTACACGAAGACGGAATGCAAGGTCGTCAGTAAGAGGATGAGCCCGAAATGCGATTTGCAGGTTGGGAACGCTAGAATCAAGCAGACGCAGAAGTTTAAATATCTGGGAAGCATCTTGACAGAGGACGGTAAATGCAACACTGAGATCCATAGATGTATTGGAATGGCTAAGGACACATTCCAAAAGCTGAGCAGGGTTTTGATTTTGTTTGTTTGGTTGTTTGGTTGTTTGGGGTTTTATGGCATATCAACCACTATGGGTTATTTAATGCCAGATCCAGTATTTACTAGATATATCAAAAACGTATAGCTGGCAACATCATTGTTTAATTTTTTTTCTACTGATTGACCCTATGCCACCGCTTTCCATCACATTTTAGGGGTAAGGTGTTAGTATATTTAGTGTAGGATTTGGGTGGGAAAGTTAATTGTAAGTTGTCGTTGTTTTGGGATGGGTTAGATGTGATGAGGCATGACATGACCAACCGATTGATCGGATCGACGGCCTTTTGGTTGGACGTAGTTTATCGTCATACCCAGGAACGCGGATGTAGTTTATCGTCATACGCAGGGTATTGAGAGACAGGAGGATTTCTTTGGTAACAAAAAACAAATACTAAGCTATTACATGACATCTGTTCTTCTTTACGGCAGCGAACGTAGGACAATTTCCTCAAAGATGAAGAAGAGACTCAAGGCGACAGAGATGTAGTTCTACAGAAGGATGCTAAGGATATCATGGACCGAGCATGTGAGCAACGATAAGGTCTTAGAGAGGTTGCAAACAAGGAGAAGACTTATACTTAACATCAGAAAGAGGCAGCTGAAGTTTCTGGGACATATAATGAGGAAGGAAGGCCTGGAGAATCTGATACACACAGGCCAAATAGAGAGAAAGAGAGTCAAGGGAGAGCAGCACATGACATACCTGACAAGCGTGAGCAGGTGGATGACAGGACGTGGTCTGGGGGAGGAAGCAGAGGGAAGGAACTTGCTGAGAGCTGCAAGGGATAGAGAGAGGTGGTGGAGAGCCATGATTGCCTATATCCTGAAAGGACATGGCACATAAAAAGAAAAGAAAGTTATCAGTGAAGTAAGAGGAAAGGAGTTTGGCAAAATGAAACTAGATGCAATCGTAAGTTCTATGGTAAGTTTCTCCTCGTGCGTCTTGCTTATGGTGCCATTGTTCCACTTCCTTGCTTTCCAACTTGAAAAATTTAAATGGAATGTCGAGCTTTATCTTTTGTCTTCTTAATTCTTTTTCTTTTATTTTTCTCTCCTTAAAATGTCTTCAGCAAGTCCTTTTCTTCATGTCTTTTTCTGTGTTTAAAACTTAGATATTAATATTCTTTGCTTTTTCATCACTGTCTCTACATGTATCTGTCTATATTTCTGAGATGAGGTATTATCTACACTATTTACATTATTCAGACTAATGTCCTCATCTATGTCGCCATATTTATTACTTTATTTATTATTATTATTATTATTGTACACTTCAGGTGGTTGGAATGTCGAACTGAACCCTTTATTTCACTCACTGGGGTAGACTGTCCTAGTTCCACGTGCCATGTCTAATGGATGTCAGTTATCAGTTATCTCTTGTTAATTCCCCAAGTTCTCCACTGCCTTGACCAGAACTGACACTCTTTGGGTCCTGTCACTGGATCTACCCAACGCCTTTATCCACTGTGCCATGTGTCCTTGAGGACATCCGTGTATAAATTTCTGGGTATTATAAACATAATGTCTTCAGCAACCTTTTTTACCAGTGCTCATATTGCAATTTTTTTGCACTATAGAACCTGTCTGTTTCTCTAATCTTCACACAAAGGCCTTTATCATTTGAGAAGGTTCTCTTTTCTACTTCTTTTCTTTGTCTCATATTCTCTCATACTCAATAACCGTTTGCATCTTAGTGGCTTTATTGCCTTGCTTGAGGTGAACTGATTAAATTTTTTTTTTATACCTTCTCCAACTTGTAATTTGCCCTGATCTACAATCTGCCACAAGATGGCAGCTTTGTTTGTTTTCGTCTTTTTTTGTTGTTTTTTTTCCTCTCAACTGTAATTAAGAAAAGTGGGATTTTAAACTCGGCTTCTGATAATCTCTGCAATTTACTCTTCAAGAAACAAAAGAGAAAGAATCTGTGTAATCAAAATACATTTTTATTTACAGGGATCTCCATTATGAAGATTAAAAAAAAACAAAGAACACAATACATAAATAAGCAATTCATAAAAATAAACACCATTCAAAATGTGATATTTGTGTATTGAATTTAAAAGAAAAAAAATACTGTTTTAGTCACAAATACCGCAGTTGTATTCACACGACAGTGTTAATAAATATAACACAGCATATTTAGTCACATTTGGACTTTAGTGTATAAAAATATATTTCGATATGATGCTAAAAGATTACTATTTACATGTGAACTATTGTCCTCATCTTCATTGTCCATAGGTTACCTGGATTGACATAAACTTGAAGGCTGGAGGGCACAATGGCTGAAATGTGATAACAACAACAAAGATGAGGACAATAGTCCAAATGCAAATAATGATAGCTTCACATGCCAGAAATTCAGACATTACTGTTTAGTATTCAGAAATATTTCCAGAACATTCATTTAGCTTTTAAAAAAAAAAAATTCTAACAAATGTTAATTTGTTTTTTTAAAGAAAAAAAATATCTGTTGCTGAAAAAAAAAAAAAAACTATTTCGTGTCACAATGGAGACCATCTCTGTGTTTCCCTATTTCTTATTAATATAATTATAAAATCGATATAACTTTACTGAAGTACATTTCTTATTTCAGACAAAGAAGTACATTTCTTACTGAAGTACATTTCTTATTTCAGACAAAGAAGTACATTTCTTTAATGAAGTACATTTCTTATTTCAGACAAAGAAGTACATTTCTTTACTGAAGTACATTTCTTATTTCAGACAAAGAAAAAGTAGTTAATTTTTCTGCTAAATTTTTTTGCTTTGTATATTTTTCCAAAAGACTAAAATGTTAAAAAAAAAAAATAAAAAAAAAAACTTACAATGACATAACGACATTTGTTCCAAGGAAATTATTTCTTCAATGGATTGTTAAACATAGCAAACTTCCAAAGTCGATATCACTACACAGCAATTTTGAAGCTACCATTTCCATTTATACCTCTTCGTAAAAGTGAAAACATTTCTGTTGGATGGTTGGATCAATATTCAGAGATGGTCGTTATCAGTCCCTCAAAACCTGACACATGGTATATTTCTGTGGCTAAGAGAACTTACATGGTAGTGTCCATCACCTTTCCAAGCATCATGGGACAAGCAGTAAAAGCTTATGATGATAATAATAGCACAAAAAACATCAACATTTTTTTGTGAAATATATACCATATATACTTATGTAGAAGCCGACTTCATTATATAGTATGACTCCCGAATTTTTTTATGCAAAAATCTGATTTTTTTTTCATATCACTCATGAATAATGTGAGCCTAGTTTCTGAACAATACTAGGAGGCATGGTGGAGTAATAGATAGCGGCTCGGATTGAGGAATTGGAGAGCCGAGTTCAAATTCCAGTCAGATCCATTACATTCACTTACGTGCTGATAGCCTTAGGAAAGGTATGAATCCTCTTCTCCTGCAACTATGAGTAAATAGCAGGACAGACTGGGTTCTATAGCCTTGGATGGCAACTGTTCTACTGCAGAAAGAAATGGCAACCTACTGCTGGATAAAATATCTGCCTCGTCAGTCATGTATCGAAAGAGACATGATCGCCTAAATGTGTATCACGCATGGCACACAACTGATTGACTGACTCTTCGGAAAGGTATGAATCCTCTTCTTCTCCCCCAGCTATGGATAAATAGCAGGACAGACCAGGTTCTATAGCCTTGGATAGCAACTGGTCTACCGTAGAAAGAAATAGCAACCTACTGCGGGAAAAACATCTGCCTCGTCAGTCATGTACTGAAAGATATATGATCACCTAAGCATGTATCACGCATGGCACGTAACTGACTGACTAGTAGGCATTACCGTAGTCAAATATTGCAGTACTAGGTATCATCCTGGACGTATTTTATAGCAAATGGTCTTCATTCTTTTTTGTACAAAGCTAACCCAAAATAGTGCGAAAAACGACTTACCATAAAATATCTGACTGCAGTAGCTCCTTTACCCTCAGCCTCCCCCCTGCATAGGTAGGTTATAGTCACCAAAAATACATGAATTTTAACCCTTCCAGAAAAATTTACCTATGTATAGTGCAACCCCATATTTTTTGCATAAAAAACTAATCATAAAAACTTGCATTATACTGAAGTATATGCAGTAATGAGATTTGTATAATAAAAGGTACAGATATTTAACAAACCACCTAAAGGACATGCCTTAATTTGAAATCTTAATATAGTTTTCATACCAGATGGGTATTACAGATTTTATTAACATATGGGTATAAATTCTTAGAAGTGGATATTTACCTATAAATCTATGAATTTGTATTTATTGAAATTTTCAGGCTTTTGCTTTCTCCAAAGAAGCAAAATACCAAGTAGTAGTTTTTCATCATTAGAGGCTGCAAGCCTAGCCACTTTTCAGCTTCTTAATTTGATCATCTATTCGTCAGTGACCAGGCAAAATATTGCTTAAACAGAATATAGTCTCAGTATTGTTTTATCAAATTGTCTAAATTCATCCATTATGGCTGTGAAAACATGAAATTCCAATCATCAATGGCATATCCATTCAGAAGAGCTCTTTGATCCAGATTTTTTTGAAGTAGTTATTTGCAAAAAACACCCATTTTTCATGTCTAATTTCATAGGAAATATTTTGGTTTTTGGGTTTAGTCATTTTCAGCAGCTTTACAGGTTATTTAAAGCCAGAAAATATTTCTAGATTATAAAAATTGTTTTTTGAGATAATAATGGTCTTATTAATTAACCTGTAGATGGGGGGGATAAAGGTGTAATCATACCTTTCCCAAGGGTATTTGTAGGTAAGTGAATATAAAATAAAAGGGAATTGAAACTCAGCTCTTCGATTAACAATTCCAAGTAATTATGCATTACACCACCTGTACATCCAAACTTATAGTACCTGGCATCCTCAAGTGGTTACTCATCTAGGTATTGGCCAGGCTCTATGTGATCCTACAGGAACCAGTGTTTCAATATGATGTAGCCATAAGCCTAAATATTTTGGTCTCATTGACAGCGAGGTCAATACTCATTGTGTATTCTAAAACAAATTTTTATACAGGGTGTCCGTAAAGTTTGTGTGCACTTTCAAAAATTTATAACTTTATTTGTATTTGCGATAGAAATAATCTGTAAAAAATGTTATAAAGTTTAATGTACCTAGTTTTAAGTATAGCTAAAATAACTAATGCGATTTCAGGCATTACTGTAAATCAGTTGGCAAATGTTTTCTGTGAACTGTAAAATTGTATTACCCTTTGTATTGCTAATGATGGAGGACATGTGGAAACTTAAATAAAATTTCAATAAAACCTTAAAAAATATAGATTTACTTCTTTCTAATACTTTTTACAAATTATTTCTATCGCAAATACAAATAAATTTATAAATTTTTTAAAGTGCACATGAACTTTATGGACACCCTGTATGTGACATTAGTAGCAAAATGAGGAAAACCTTTCTTAAATATATCCACCGTCCCACCCACACAAAATCTTTGCTATGTAATTCTTTATCACATAGGTAAATAAAAGAGATAATGCAATTAGTCAGTTTTTGTTGTTTGCATATCTGATCTTAGGACTACGTTGATGAAAAAAATGTAAATAAAAGTGAAATAGACTGTCACTGGAAACCTTAGAAACACAAGGACATGACTTAAACGTACATGAACACAGAATTAAACAAGAATATATTTTCTTTTTCTTTCTTTTTTTTTTTACATTAGTTAAATGTCAGTCGGTTACCATCAGAAAAAATTAAAATTGAAAACATTCACGAAGCACAATATATTTCCTGGAAGTGTAAAGAAAAACTATGTACAATATCTGATAACTTGTAAACAATGTAAAACAAAAGTAGTTTTTTTCATTTATGTTTTTTTTTAAAATTATCTTCTTTCTTGCCTGCGACCCCGTCTTTAACTTTGTCAAGCTGATGTTGTTGTCTGAAACTGCCTGTTGTGCAGCTTCAAATGTCTTTTCAAGTTAGTCATTTGGGAAAAAGAACGCTGACAGTGAATACATTTAAAGGGCTTCTCACCTGTATGAGTCCTGATATGTTCCCTCAGCACACTTGACCGGGTGAAACCTTTCTCACAAAACGTGCACTGAAATAGTCTCTTGGAGTGGCTTTTAAAATGAGCACTTAACTTCCATCGATTGGCAAATGCTTCTTTGCATATCTTGCAAATGTGTGTTATTTTGGAAGGTTTTGAATGTTCTAATCTCAGAACTGCAGCTTTTATTCTTGGATTTTTGATAGGTCGATTATTATTGAAACTATAATCATCACTAGGCAATGGTTCTTTATTTGCTGCTATTTCTGTTTTGCTTTCAACCGTAGACATAAAACTAGGGTCTGTAATTTTGGTTGGGATTCCTGGCTGCAATGGAACCTTAGTTTGATTTTCTTCATTTACATGGACATAAATTGTATCAGTTTTCTTGCCTCTGGAAGCAGACAGAACGATGAGAGAATCATCCATACTAGAATTCAGTTCTGGTCCACGAATCGTTGTCTTATACATTGTGTTTCCTGAACTGGTAGCTAGGGATTCTTTAGATTCTGTCTGAAGGGATTTCCGAAGACTCTGTGAAGCAATAATAGGTGAAGGGGATGTTTTGCTTGGACTTGTCAAATTTGATAAAGGGTGGAATAGACTTTTCCCACCCGACTCACCTTCGTGCTGATTTTGAGTGTTCACTTCAAACTGCTTTAACAGAGTTGACTTTTTGTTACGTTTTCTGAATTTTGATTTTCCATAGTAACCAAGCTGTTTGTGGAAACTATGAGAGAATGTCCTGAGATGGGACTTCTTTTTATTGTCAGAGTTTTTAAAAACCTGACTGTCTCCAGTATGCAACTTCATGTGTCTCTTTAGATTAGTGGACTGAGTGAAACATCGCAAACACTGATCACACTTGAATGGTTTTTCTCCTGTGTGTGTTCGAATGTGCTGCTTGAGGACACTAGAACGGCCAAATATTCTGTTGCAATATTTGCACTTGTAATGCTTCTCCCTGCCATGGCAAGCTGAGTGAGTCTGCAAGTCATTAAGATGACGAAAACTTTTTTTGCAATATTGACAAGAATAATCCTTTGTGTTGGTTAAGGAGCCTGACTGAGATATCTCAGAGCTAAAGTCAGCCAACCTGCTCAATTTACTCAGACTTGTTTCTGGAATAATACAAAGGTCAGGATCGTTTTTCTGACCCCGTTTTGGTTTCCTAATTTGCTGCTTATCACTCTCACGGACTAAGCGACTAGACCAAAGGGTCTGTTCCTTAAACTTGTTGGTTACTGATTTTGGAACTGACTTATTCTTACTTCGAAGATTGGTCTTCCAGGGCCAAGTGGAAATTGGAGATAACATTGTCTCATTCTGATGTGTTGGGAGACTGAGATGAAGCTTATGCCTTTTGTCCTCTTGCAAGTTCTGGAGATAAAAACTAGACTCAAGATTACTTAGAGGAGCTGAGTGTGCAGAAGAGTCCAGAGCAAGAATCTGCTCATCTTCCTGGCCATGATTTGACGAATAGCTCTCATTTTGATTTGAAGGAAACTTAGCCTGCCTTGTGCGTCTCTTGTTTTCAGAATTAATCCTGCATAATTTTGGTTCCATGTTTTTAATTCTCTCAGAAATTCTTGCATAGATTTCAGAAGAGGCAGACATAACAGATTTGAAGCTCTTGGGAATTTTTTCCTGGGACTTTCCATGAGATTGCATGTGTTTCAAAAGCAAGGCATAGTCAGTAAAAACAGCTTTGCAATATCTGCATGTGATGCTTTTGCGATCATGGATTTTCTGATGTCGCTTCAAATTAGTCATTTGAGAAAAAGCTCTGTTGCACACATTGCATACAAATGGTTTCTCTCCTGTATGTGTGCGAATGTGTTCAGTAAGGACAGTGGTGCGAGCAAAAAAGCGGCCACAATATTTACATTGGTGGGACTTCATTCGAGGATGCTTCAATTGCTGGTGGTGAAACAGCTGCCTAGAGGTAGAAAAATGCAAATTGCAAAATTTGCATCTGTTCAACATGTTTGCTTCATTGGAAGATGTTTTAGTCCTTGGCTCCAAATGAGTAGAAATATGGTTGTTCTGTTGTTCTTGTGTTGCAATAGTAAGGAGGCTGTTCTCAGTGGGGGGATACAGATATGGTTTATTTATTGCACTATCCGACCCTCTTTCAGCAGAAGTGATAAGATCAGATGTGAACTGATGTAGTTCAATATTTGTGACTACTGGTTTCACATCTGGGTTCTGAGTAATGAAATTTGCTGAAGAGCAGTTGTTTGATTGATTCCCCTCTTTTTTCACAATAGAAAGGTTCATATTGATCAGGGGTTGATTTGATAATTCCAAAGAATCTTTCGCTTTTTGTCCTTCAATGCAATTTGGAGAAACAACCTCGGAATAATGAGTTTGTGGAGAAATTATGGGAATAATGGATGTTACAAAATCTTGTGTTCTACCGACAACTGAAAGATTATCTTCATTTGTTTCTCTGGGATTTTCTCCTGTATTTCTTGTTAATGAGGAACAGCATAAACCAGGATCTTCCATGTTGGTTTTAATTTGCTCAAACTGAACTGCACTGGAGGCCTGTGCATCTGATGACAGAAGAGAATTCTGGAGTTGTTCCTGCATGCTTACAGATTCACAATTTGTTTTTGATTTGCTCACATCCAGGACAATTTCTTCACTAGCATTCTTAATTTCATCATTTTGAATTTGGTCTTCCTTTTGTTGGCTGATGTTTGATAATGTCTTTGGATTAAAATCATTATCCGTCAAATTTTCTGCTGATTTTCCTTCACCAATTGCAGAATCTTTTGTGGGAAGCAACTTTGTCTTTGATCTTGTCCTACTTTGCTTATTCTTTTGATTTTCGCTGATTTTTAAACCTTTGCTAAGAAGTGTCTCATTTTCTTTACGGAAAGGAACTGCTTCCTGATATTCTTCGGTAGCATTCTCTTGATACTTTTCTTCTGAATGTATACGAAGATGTCTGGAAAGGAGCGATAATTGCTTAAAGCTTGCTTGGCAGTATTTGCAAACAAAAGAACCGTTCCTGGCATGGATTTTCTGGTGACGCTTCAAATTTGTAGCTTGGGAGAACGGACGCAGACACAGCTCACAGACAAAAGGTTTCTCACCTGTATGCGTACGTATGTGCTCAGTGAGAACACTGTTGCGAGCAAACACCTTGGTACAATATCGGCAAGAATAACGCTTCACTCCTCCAGAATGCTTTCTTTGCCTGTGCCGACTGAGCTCTGAAGAATTTGGGAACTTTTCCTTACAGAGATTGCAGAAATATGGTAGCAGTAATTGGGAACAGGTTTTACGATGCCTGTTGAGTGCATCAGAGTTAGGAAAGGTAGCGTGACAGAGTCGACAGGTGGATGTCATCGTCATTTCTAATTTGTGATGACTGCGTAAGTGCCTACAGAGCACCTGGCTGTGATGGAACAACTTGTTGCAATATGTGCAAGGGAATTCTTTAAATGAAACAACAGAATTTGAATTTTTAGGGGCCAATTCAGATTGCTTCTCAACATTTTGTTCCTTGGGTTCTAGTTTCACATTGACACTTAATGGATGGCCAGGGCTAACCAAAGTTGTGGCATCTTCATTTATCAGAGATTCCCCAACAGTTTCATAATTACCAATAAACAGATCTTTGCTGATAGAATTAGTCTTTGCCTGATTTTTATGAGCAGATCTCCATAAAATTCCAACCCCATTATTTTCATAATTTTTGGTCAATTCTTTTTCTGACTGAGAACCGTTCTTGCTTCCATTCATATTATTAGCCTTATCAGCTTCTATCAAAGACTTACAATCAGAATGAACAAAGGCATCACTTTGATTATTTCTCTCAGCAATTCCTCTGCTAGAAACCTCATGTTTTGTGAAAGATTCTGAACTATTTACCAAACTGAAACAATTTGAAGATTTATTAGTCGTCCTTTGATTTTGACCATTGGTCAATAAAAATGGGTAGCTTGATGGGATGATATTATGCAAAAAGTTATCCCCATCTTCAGATGACACATGACTCAGTTTTGGTTGAAACGACTCATGACAGAAATTTGGCACCAACCCAGTAGGAGTTGCCACTGATTGCATCTCGTGTTGCAAAAAGGGATTATTATTATTATTATTATTATTATTTGTAACAGGAAGCAAGTGACCATTGATAGCAAGAATCTCTGAAGTTTCAGGCATCTTTGGGAGTGTTTCTTGATATGGTTGAATATTTGAACAATGCTGAAAAGAATCATTATTTTTTGAAGATTTACTGCGTCTGGAGTTAATTTGTTGAATAGAATGTTGTCTTTTCGTTTTCCTAATAAAAGCATCTTCATTTGACATTTTTCCAAAGTGAATGTGAGTTTTCAAATGTCTTTTGAAATGCCAATATTGTTTGAAAGTGTGGCTACAATATCGACAATGAAAAATCCTGCCTGGAACATGAACTTTCATGTGTCGGTTGAGATTTGTAGCCTGTGAAAAGGCTCGATTACATAATTCACAGACAAATGGCTTCTCTCCTGTATGAGTTCGGATGTGCTCTCTCAAGACGCTGGAACGTGAAAACCTCTTACTACAGAATTTGCAGATGTATGGTTTCAATCCAATATGCAGTTTTTTGTTATGTGCATTGAGTTCTGAGATGCTTTGATGTTTAGTGGGACAAAATTTACATGGAAACAATCCAAGAGGCAAATGGGATTTCTTATGCCGATTAAGATTGTTCAGCTGAGAAAATAACCTTGGACAAAATTCACACTTATACGGTTTCTCACCAGTGTGTGTTCGAAGATGCTTGGTAAGAATGAACTTCTGGTTGAATGACTTATTGCAAAAATTACACTGGAATTGCTTGGATTTTAAAAGCACATTTGAAGGGGAACATTGATCTGCCATATCTGCCGTAGAGTTGGAGGTCACAAAAATAACATCCGATAAATTTTTATTACCAGATATATTTTCAAAACTTACTGCTGTTGTTGTTGTATCAACTGAGTTGGAAATAGATTTCCAGCCAGCAGAGTTAGTTTGTGACAACTTATCATTGGAATTGATTGTGTGTTCTCTTGAATGAGACTTTTGTAAAAGAGGTGAAGAAGATGGAATGGGTAATATGTCTTTTTGTGGAAGATTTTCTCTGTATTCAATCTGGGAAACCAATTCAGATGATGGAATTTGAAACAAGGCATTTTGCAATGATTCATTTGCTTCTTCTGGTTTGGAATTTTCTAAAAGTTGTGAAGAATTCTTCTCAGTGAAAGATCCAGAATCAATGTTAACGTTACCACGTGCTTTAGAAGCCTTTACAAAATATGGAAATGCAATTTCATTAACATCCTCCGCTTTGTCTTCTCCATAAGTTCTGGACATATTTGCACATTCTCCAATGCTAGAACTCTTAGAATCAGATGACATGTTCTTTGCTAGATTGCCAGACACTTCAATAGAATTAAGGCACTTTTGAGCAATCAGACATCTTTTCATTTCTTTCAAATCATCAACATTTAGATTTTCATCATTTTCAGATGAAATCACATTAAACTGATTCTCAGAAAGTGACTTTTTCAAGTGCACAACTGGAATTAAAGAATTCTCACCATTTCCTTCATTGACATTCTTTTTAGATAACTGCAGATTTTTAGGTTTCATTTTCAAATACTTTTGACTGGGGGGTGCCCTTAATTTGATAGATTTATTACTAACATTCTCTGCTGCTTTCAACGGAATTTTTTTCTTTTGCTTCTGCCGAATTTTTTCTTCCAAAAATTTTATGCTTCTTTGAATAGAGCGTGCATGATACTTCAAGTGGTTCAGCAGTTGGAATGAATGAGGAAAGGTTCTCTGACAAAGTTGACAATGTAACAATTTATTCCTGAAGTGCAACTTCCTGTTTGTATTCAAATTGGTCAACTGAGAAAATGGCTGCCGACAAAAGTCACACCCAATCTTATCTATGTGCATTTCCATGTGTTTCACAAAAATAGTGCTTTGCAAGAAGTGTTTCTTGCAGTATTTGCATGTAAACTTTTCAGTCTGGCTCAAGGGAGGCTTGGTTAAATTTGGAGAATTTGAAGGCGTCTCATAATCATTCTCTGAAGACTGGTTATGAGGCTTGCAATGGATCTTATCAACATCCTTTGCATGTGAAGAGTATGGAATTTTGAGAGATTGCAAAGCTTTGGAGCGAGTACACAAATGGCCTAGTAAAGTATTTTTACTAGGAAACTTTTCCTTACAGGAACTGCATGTAAAAGATTCTGGAGATACAACATTGTTTGGAAGATCTGGAATGTTTTTTGCATTATTGTTGGCACTCTGCTGATAACTTGATGATACTTCTAAAAGAGTTCTGTGAGAATCAGTTTCCAAATTGCCAATGTCCCAAATTTTGGTGCAGGTTGAATTAGCTTCTTCTGATGGGCCATTTTTAATTTTTGCTGCTTGAATTTTAAAATTACTCTCTGCATCCAGTTTCTGAGCTGTGATTTCTTGAATATCAATCAGAGGAACTGACCAACTATGTTGTTCATCACTACTCATCTCTTCTGAAGAGAAATCTTCAAGATTTATAACTTCCACATCATTTTTCAGCTGATTATGGTCACCGATGCCTAAATGTTTGACAACCACGGAAGAATGTGGAGAATTTTCAGATAATTCTGGCCTGGCATTTAATTCAGTTTTATCGTTATCATTCATTGAAAACACAGATTCTATAACAATTGATGAATGTTCCGAAACTTCTTCCGCTGGAACTGTTTCAACTGCATCAAATTCACTTTGCTTTTGATATTTCGTTACTTTTTCTATTGACTTCTCCAAACCAGATTCATGCGTTATAACTACATCTTCATTACTTCCATTATTAAAGTCATAAGAAACGGAAGATTCATGGACAACGTTCAAAGCCAATTGATTCTTTTCACTTGAATGAGGCAATGGGCTACTAGGATGGGATGTTGATGGAAGAGAATTTGTTGGACTTAATAAAATAATATCACTTGATTCTAAATCTCTAGTTATCATGTCACTATTTTCAATGTGGTCATTCCGAGAGAGCATATCAGAACTGTTTATAAGTTTGAAAGAATTAGTTATCTTTGGAGAACTTTCCAGTTCATGGTTGTTTTGAGTATCCAAATAAAGAACTTTATTTTGGTCCAAAGAATTTTCATGCTGTATCATTTGTTCACCTTCTTTGTGCATTGTCAAAGAGTTAATTATTTTAGACGTATCCACATCAGAACTTGACTGAAATTCAACTTTTACATCTTTTTCACAATGAAGAAGACTCAAGTCAACTTTTATCGGCTTTCCAGTGACTAAATCTTCATCTGGATTTACTTCAAGTCTCTCACTTGATAACGGATGGGAAATGCTCAATTGGCCAAAGTCTAAATTGGAATCATTTCTTCTAATAGTATCACTCTCAGAATTTACAGAATCAGTGTAAGCTTTTACCAAGGGAATTTCATTGGGAACAGTTGGTAGAGAAAAATTTAACTGCGAATTATTAAAGGATTTTAGGCCAGAGCTTGAGTCCTGAATAAAACCTTCACTCGCAGCTTCAGCTTGAGGAAAGTCATTGTTATCAAAATAGAGTTCACTTTCAGATTTAAAATATTGGAAACTTTCAGCTGGAACATGTGCATTTTCAAAACTATCATTGTAGTTTCTCTCTTTGGAATCTGCAAAAACGTCTTGGCTTGAAGACATGAGCTGCAAGGAACCATTCAAGCTGTCTCCTGTGTTTATGCTGGTTGTGCTATTTTCAGGTGATAATTTGTTGATAGTATTTGTAATTGATAAAATCGAAAGATCTGGCTTAATTTCAATCAATTTCATGTCATCAGATGGTTCTCCTAAAGCAACAGCAAATGAAGAATTTTTTCTTTCTGATTCATTATAGAAAGAATTTCCTGAACCAACAGAGGTATTTGTTGGCAATTCCAATTTAACTTTCGGGGATGAAACATCTGAACTTTCTGAAAAGTTTGGATTAATTTGTTGATCAAATGAAAGGGACTCTTCTTCAGAGACTAAAATGGTATTATTTGCATTATTGAAATACGTTTCTCTTACTTTTATATTTTGTTGATTGTTTCTATGGCATATATTTTCAGATTCAAAGTCTGTCTGAATTTGCTGATGAAAGTCATCTGCACTCAAAGCAAGAATGTCGTCATCATCTTCAAAATCTGATGCAGGAATTTGCAAACAATTTGAAAGTGAAAGCAAATTTTTTGTACCGAGTTGTACAGATGCCATTATATTTTCAGGTTGAGTTGTGTTTGTATTTAAAGATGAGGGCACAACAGCTTTGTTTCTGAATGGTAAATCAGTATCATATGTGAGAGAAGGAATTTCTTGTGAGTAATCATTTATCCCCTGCCCTGTATGCATGCTCTCATGCCTTAAAAGAGGTGCAAGCTGAGAGAATCTCTCATCACAGTATTTACAATTAAATGCTTGGTGTTTGTTGTGAATCTTACAATGTCTGTTCAAATTGGCAAGCTGTGAAAATGACTTCAGACAGGTTTTACATTGAAAGGGTTTCTCTCCTGTATGTACACGAATGTGATCAGTCAGTACACTTGAGCGAGTGAAACTTTTTGGACAAAATTTACATTGGTATTTCCGTTCACAGTTATTGGTAGAATTTCTACTTGCCATATTTTTTGTTTGTTAATGAGAATAAAAGCAAATAATTCTAAAATCACTCAGGTCTTGGGTCTAGGGAAGAGAGAATATTTCATAAATTGTCTTTGCCAAGATAATAATTCTCTCTGGAAATGATTTTAGACACAATACACTTCACATTCTCTTTTAAATAAAATTATATTTTTGATTCAGTTGAGTTGAATTCCAAGACCTGAATTAAATCATTGGTAAATCCTGGTGCCAGTGCCTTGTACTGCACATTCTAATTCCCTCCCTAAAAAACAAAAAGTACCAAACAAAAATAAATAGACTCCAAAATAAACAAGAAATAGACAATCAAGTGTTTAAATTATTTAACAGTTTAAGCATTTGCACATAGTTTGACCAGTTGAGTTGATCTTACAATTTATCAGATAGGAATAGAAATTTAAATACAAAATCATAAAAGATAGATGAATGCTAGAGCATCAGGTCCTTAATTATCAGAAGTTACAAGACTCAAATGAAATGTTTATGTTAGACAAATTAAAATATCATAAAGAAACATATATAGGGTTAGATAAAGATTAAATGAGTGTGAATAAGGTCGTATGTAATTTGTGAAAATTTTGTAATTAGAAGAGAGATGATGAAAAAAAGAGAAAAGGAATTGGTAATAAGAAAAATTCCAAAGAATGCACCCAAGAATTAAAGTAGGTTTTATCATTGACATTTTATACATGTTACCTGGTTCCTGAATTTACAAAGGTCAGAAGTAAACTGATCGATCATAAACTGAAAAGAAGTTTGTAAAATATAATTTTAAATCAATAAAGAAGGGGAAATAAAAATTGGAATCTAACATATTTTAAAGCCACAAGTAGAAAAATTCTTATTTTTCTGCATTTAAATATTGAACCATTTCAGATTTATGAATTCTTCCAATTCATTGACATATGAAATGCAGAATTCCACACCTGTTCATCTTTATTTTTATCACAATGTTTCAGCCTTATACATTGAAATACATTTTTTTTCTTTTTTGTTGTTCAATAAGAGCTGTGCAACTTTACAAATTGATATGACTAAGTGTCAATGTCTTGTCATATTAGAGAATTGTTATTACAGGTAAAAACTAACAACTTGGCATCTTTTACAGATACCACATAAACTTGAGGAATGTCAAAGTATACATCAAACAAAATATCAGGAATGATGAAATCAGAATAATGAAAATAAGTCATTTAAGAACTTAAAAAATATCTCATTTTTTTTCATTAATCTTCAAATAATAACTTTTAAAAGATTTTAAGATATATAGTGTAATAGAGTTACTAATGTAGATTTTACAAGTAAGTAAATCTACAACTGGTTGGAATGGAGTTAATGTGATAGGTTAATGTTAAAATCTAGTGAAAGTGTTCAAGACCAACCACAAGATCAAAATCCCATGATTAAATTGCTAAACTAAATACCGGTTACTAATACAGGGCATTTTTATTTTTGCAATGTGTTATAAATAAGACAAACACTTATGAACTTACCAACCAGCTACAGTTAAGAAGACCACAACATTACAGAATTTGTAAGAGTTAATCTGATAACTGCAACCCCTCAACCCTATGGTATTGTTTCTACAAGTAAAATTTGGTTGTCTATCGTTATAGTGAAGTACTGCAGAGGGCAAAGAGGCCTAAGGTTGCATGTGTTTTTTGGAATGCTTTGCAAAGTCTTATTTTTCTTATAACTCACCACATTCGCTCTGAGAACATTTCAACCTGCTTTGCTTAAGACTTCTTTCTGTTGAAAAACTTAAACATGAGTGGGGAAGATCAACTGGCAGAGTGAGGCCCCCAGCAGCAAATTAGAGTAACTTTTAAATGAATATCAAGCAACTGAAAGACTCACAAATAGGCTCTAAATTTGGATTTTCTAGAAAATTTAATAAAATCTACTTCACTATGTATCAAGAGATTAAAAAGAAAGAGAAATAAATTCATAATTTGTACTGCAATCTATGAATCATAATCTGAAATCAAAATTATTGAACTTCATATTTTACATATTTTCAAATCTTATAAACACGATACATTTTATAATTTTTCTGAAAAAAATCCAATGAACATCAGTTACTGAAGAGTTTTGTTTGAAGATGGCAGTTCTAATGATTAAAATTATATCATGCATCATGGAACAAAAATTATAAAACTATGTTTTTTTTTTTTTAATTGAGTACACCCCATGCAAGGCATTAATGCCACTAAGACACAAGTGGTTATAGGGTGTGGAAGAGTTAAAAAAACAAAAATATTGCTAAAGAACAGGAATAAAAAGAAGAATAATCAGAAGGACAGTAGATAGCGATTGACATTGCATTTAAATCATCCTGTCTAAGTTTTGGCAATATCCCTTCCAGTCAAACATTTAAGAGAGAGAAATACTTTTTTTGATCAACTCATAAATGAATAGATTTTTTAATGCATTGTTGCCAAATTCATTTTCCTATTTCCAAGTATAGTTGTCAGGACATTTTGCATATCAGGTCGAATTCAGTGTTTCATCACATATTTTAGAAGATTGTTTTGTTGTAACCAGAGACTAGAAATGGAAATAGGTCCCCCACAAGCTGAATAATGACGGCTTTGTTGAGCATGTTCTCAGCCAGGCTTTCCTTCCCTCTCTAAAGCATACACACAAAATTAGCTTTGACAACTGAGTATTCTCTTCTTAACTAAACCAATCTAGGTAGGAGTTAGGATGTCAACGTAAGAAAAGATAAATAGGAATTGGTTGACTTTGAACTTAACACTTTTCTTACCCGACTCTATTACACATCGCCATTGGTTTGCATGATTTGGTTCCAAACCATATCATCTGCCAAGGGGTCATTCAGGTTATAAAAAAACAAAATAAAATACATTCTAATTTTTTTTTTTTTTCTCGTCACAAGAATACAAGATACCAATGGAGGAAAGAAAATGCTGATAGACAGATGGATTATTGGTATCAAATATGAATTGTAATTCGACAGAATGATAGCATAAAGAACAAATGATACATTTTTAAATAGAAATAGATAGGTCCATGAAATAAATCTGTTCTTAAAGATAAAATATTATTACGGTTCCGTAGTTTTTATAATAAATTAACGTTTTTAACTTTTTATTATAAGAAAATTCGTATATTTTGAAATACGATTTTTTAAAATTCTATTCATAAAAGATACAAAAACTCGCAAGTATCTTTTTTCTCCAAGACTAAGAATTTTATTTTAAACATAAAAAGAAACTTTTTTCTTGATATTTTCCCTATCACGAAATACTTTCTATTAAGAAGTGTTTCAACGCTAAAAACTTAAATAATAGTTGTTACAATAAATTAATTGAAATAATAAAAATTAAAAATGTTTAGTTTATCTGTTTCACTATTTTTTATGAATTTTTACACATTTTAGTTCAAGGAAATAAGTTAATGCAATTTTAACTATAAATTCATCTCACCGTAAAATACTTCGGTAAGATTTTTATTTCTTAAATGCAGGATGTAAAAACTTACATTCTTGAAGGAATCTCGCAAATTGCTTAATTTCAATTCTCAATACACGGCAAACCAAATTTTACATTCATCTCGAGCAATTGACAATATTTTGAATTGACAGGTGACAAGCAAAAAATTCCCTTTGTAAATATGCACCGGAAATGCTATTTTCAGGTTAAATACCAAGTTTTTAACACCCATATTTCTCGTTCTTTTCTAACCTTATTCATAATAAATATTCTTCTTTGAAGGGAAAAGGGTTTCAATTTTTTCCCATCAAATTTATTATATGCATCAAAGTTAATGCGAACCGGTGTCTCAAAATATAAATAAAGTCTAAGAAATTATTGAACATTAAATAAAACTCAGTTTTCTCCCCTTACTCATAAAACACAATGTGACTCAATATCGATCACGCTTTTAGTTTTAAGATAATGAGATATTCTGTTGTTATGGTAACACATATCAGTAACTCTCATATCATAATATGACAAAATAGCAAACACATTGTTTTTTTATTTCTTTTATTCTGTGTTAACGTTTATTATTCAAAAAAACAAAAAAACAGATAGGCTTGTGGAATCTTCCACATTAGCCTTCCACCCCTTTCGGAAAGATGTATTCTTCCCTAAAAAAGCCTTAACCAATCACCACTTCGTTTCTGTAAGTAAATTCAATCTTCTATTGGTTAAGAAACAATAAAGTGATTCCAAAATTGTCGCATTACTGCGATTTGTAAATTGCCTGTAGAAAATGTATCAGTGATTTATTAGCCAATGATCATTTGGCATTGTACATGTGATTTTGTGTTTGTATGTATATGTTCGTGTGTAAGTAGGTTCACACAGATGCACATAGAGATAATGGATAGGAGTTTGGATTAAAGAATCAGAGAGCCGAGTTTGAATTCCAATCAAGTTATTTACATTTACTTACTCTTGGGAAAGGTATGAATCCATCTCTTATGAGTAAATTATTAAAATTTAATTTGGGATCCACTACTACAATGTTTTACATTCTAGCCTCTTTTCTGATCTTTGCCCTGACATAACTCTGGCTCCCAAACTCTTGATTCTTATCAGAGATAAGTATATATTTTCTGACGAATAAGAGGGCAGGGAAATTGTATAAGCAATTTTGGAGGGAAAAGTTCCCAATATTTCTGATCATTCTAATCTCGATAAATACCAAGAATATGTTCCTCTTTGGCAGTGAGTATTTGATATTGTCTGGGATAACATCAGGTCGGCGACAGTAACACCACTCATCTTTGGAATCTGTTTCAAGGAAGAAATCTACATGCTGGGCTCGAAAGACTGGACCTTTGTCCCTCGACTAAAATTACTCAAAATCTACTTCCTAGGAGTTTGAAATTCCTGTCAATGGCCTACAAATTTATTTAACTACAAACTACGAATCTTCCAATTGTTTCCCCCTCACCAAGAGCTCTGAAGAAATCTTATGTGAGTGTTAACCCCTTAAGAACAATTTACTTGCTTAAAGAGTTATTTACATTTACTTACTCTTGGGAAAGGTATGAATCCATCTCTTATGAGTAAATTATTAAAATTTAATTTGGGATCCACTACTACAATGTTTTACATTCTAGCCTCTTTTCTGATCTTTGCCCTGACATAACTCTGGCTCCCAAACTCTTGATTCTTATCAGAGATAAGTATATATTTTCTGACAAACGCGAGAGCTGGAAAATATTTTTAAAAAGAATTTGACCACCCCTGCCTTGACCATGGTGCCATAAAGTCAACGGTTAAACACTCACAACTTGTCAGACCCTTGCTTCCAAAACCAGCTTCTTGTTTGATTCTTAGATAAGAATATATTTTCTGACGAATAAGAGGGCAGGGAAATTGTATAAGCAATTTTGGAGAGAAAAGTTCCCGCTATTTTTGATCCTTCTAATCTCAATAAATACCGAGAATATGTTCCTCTTTGGCAGTGAGTATTTGATATTGTCTGGGATAACATCAGGTCGGCAATAGTAACACCACTCATCTTTGGAACCTGTTTCAAGGAAGAAATCTACATGCTGGGCTCGAAAGACTGGACCTTTGTCCCTCTACTAAACTACTCAAAATCTACTTCCTAGGAGTTTGAAATTCCTGTCAATGGCCTACAAACTCACTCAACTACAAACGACAAATCTTCCAACTGTTTCCCCCTCAGCAAGAGCTCTGAAGAAATCTTATGTGAGTGTTAACCCCTTAAGAACAATTTACTTGCTTAAAGAACTTTTAGGCACTCAGAGAAATATTTTTTGAGCAAGCCTTTACATGAACACTTTTTCTTTCTTTAAGTTAAAGGAATTTTCTTCTCCCTTTCTCTCATATTTTGTATACATCCCTTTACCTTTTTTTGTGTATGTAAATAAACATTTTGTTCTATTGTTACACCCCGAGCAGGAGTTTGAGTCTTTATTCTTCTGTCTAAAAGAGAGACTTGTCCACTCTAAACTTTGAAGCCATTGTTGCATTTATCAATTCTGTCACCTTTAACCTTAACCGAGTATTGAACTCACACTCTTTGGGTTCTGTCACTGGATCTAACTAATGCCTTTATCCACTGTGCTGGAACAAATTTCGCACAAAATAGCAAGGTGGATTGGATACCATAGCTGTCTACCTGTCGAGTAGGATAACTCTGAATTCAAAAGCAAGTGCTCAGTGACTAAACAGTTCCACACCAGACACTAGCAACACAAAAAACAAGAGATGTTAAAGATCAGATGAACTCCTCAGGGTCAACGGGCCCAGCAACCTACAATTAGCCAAGCATAGTGAGTCCAACTATACCCATGAAGACCAGGTCAATGAGTGAGGGGTTACACCAGGAGTGAGAATCATAGATTTGGATTTGGAAAGAGAATATTTATTATTTATTCCAAAACTCCTTCAGTAAATATGTAGAAATAGTGTACATAAAACCTCATCTCAGAAATATAGACAGATACTGAAGGACCGAAACGTTGTAATAAATATGGCAACAAAGATGAGGACAATAGTCCAAATAATGTAAATAGTGTACATAATACCTCATCTCAGAAATATAGACAGATACTGAAAGGCCGAAACGTTGTGATAAATATGGCGACAAAGATGATGACAATAGTCCGAATAATGTAAATAATTTACATAATACCTCATCTTAGATATATAGACAGCTACTGAAGAGCTGAAACATTATAATAAATATGGCGATAAAGATGAGGACAATAGTCCGAATAATGTAAATAGTGTACATAATAACTCATCTTAGAAATATAGACAGGTACTGAAAGGCCGAAACGTTATAATAAATATGGCGATAAAGATGAGGACAATAGTCCGAATAATGTAAATAGTGTACATAATACCTCATCTCAGAAATATAGACAGATACTGAAGAAGGCCGGAGTCTACAATGGCCAAAACATTGTAATAAATATGGCGACAAAGATGAGGACAATAGTCCAAATAATGTAAATAGTGTACATAATACCCCATATCTGAAATATAGACAGATACTGAAAGGCTGAAACGTTGTGATAAATATGGCGACAAAGATGAGGACAATAGTCCGAATAATGTAAATAGTGTACATAATACCTCATCTCAGAAATATAGACAGATACTGAAAGGCCGAAACGTAGTAATAAATATGGCGACAAAGATGAGGACAATAGTCCGAATAATGTAAATAGTGTACATGATACCCCATCTTAGAAATATAGACAGATACATTCTTTCTTTTGGTTTGTTTATTTTCAGTCATTTCTATATTTCTTTTCTTTCCTTTAATTTTCCTTTGTTTCTTAATCATTTTTTCTTCCACTTGTGTTATATGTCATTTCGCATATTCACACATTTTCCACATCGTTTCCTGTGTATCTTTAACCCTTCCTCCTTTAAATTCTGATATCTGGTCATTGAAATATTAATTTACAGCAACAAATTTTTACTTATTTTTCTTATTTTTTTTTTGAATCAGATAAAAATAAAGACCAAAATTTCAATACAACTTTTCAAAGCAACAATGTCATCCTGGGTAAGACGTTAAACTACATCCGCATCCTGGGTAAGACGTTAAACTACGTCCAGCAGCAAGGCCTCCGATCAGGAGTTTTTGAGGAGCGTGGAACCACCTCTTAATTGCTGGTGTTCTTAGGTCCACCCGGACCTGGGGTGATAGCACCAGTTAGGATCCCAGCTATGGGCAAATAGTTAATTATTACCAGCAATACAATTTTGAAGGAAATATATTACCTTGTTTCAGCTAATATATTTTGACAAAACAAAATTTTACCAGCAATAAAAAATTTTGTCGGCATTAAATAACCCATTGTGGTTGATATGCCATAAAACAAAATAAAACAAACCAAAACAAAGCAACAATATCCTCTCCACTTGATTGGGAGTAATTCCAGACAATATTTGGTCTTGTGCTGAGTCACTATTGTCTGTCTGTAACCTACTTACTGACTAAAGTCTATTGTTATGAAGATCTTTTAAATGTTGTATTTTTCTGTTTAATTGCTGTAACAAAGCAGGTATATCATCAAAGAACTGTGAGTTATTAGTATTGATTCACTCAGATCTATAGTTTGGTCTTGGTCAATAGTGATTTGGGAACTGAGAATCACTAGCAAAAAAGGTTCCCAGACTCTGTGACATAATGCGTCATGTTACTTAAGTTTTACATCAATTATTCACTAATATAATGGCATCCTGGGTATGACGATATACTACATCCATGTCCTGGGTTTGATGATAAACTACATCCGTGTCCTGGGTATGACGATAAACTACGTCCAACAGCAAGGCCTCTGATAAAATGTTTTTGAAAAAAAAAATATTACCAGCTGTACGTTTTTTTTAAAAAAAATATATTACCAGCTATACATTTTTGGAAAAATAATATTACTAGCTATATGTTTTTAGAAAAATAGTATTACCAGCTATACGTTTTTGGAAAAACAATATTACCAGCTATATGTTTTTGAAAAAATAATGTTACCAGCTATACATTTTTGAGGAAAAAATATTAACAGAAATAGATTTTTGACAAAACAAAAATATTACCAGGAAAAAAAAAAGTTGTCAGCATTAAATGACCGACTGAGGTTGATATGCTGTAAAACAAAACAAACCAAACTACTAATATAATTGTTATGGCATAATAGTTAATTAATATTTATAAGTTGACAGTATTATTTAGATTTTAGAGCAATACTTCATTTTGCCCAGCTGTGAGGGTGGGTAAACACTCCATTATGTCAGGTGTAGAGGTTTGTGTGAACACTTTATCATACCAAGCCTAGGCTTTGTTTGGCTGGCATGACAAGTGGAAAGACTAAAGTATAAGTCAGTTATATTTACAGAGAAAGTAAACTAAGATTTCTTTTCTTAAATTTTCTTTAGTAAATGGCAAGAGCTTCAAGAATTTAAAAATATTATTTAATATCAAATTTGTTTCAACCTTTTTGCATAAGTTTTTGTTCCCTGAAAGAGTAAAAAATATTACCATGCTTGGAAAGTAATTATCTTTTGCCAGAAAAGATGTGAAAAAAAAAATATGAGTGAGATCTATCGAAATATTATTTCCCAAAAATGTAATCTTTATTTTCATATGCCGTATCTTTTCAGGATGTAGGCAATCATGGCCCTTCACTTCCCCCTATCCCTTGTGGCTCTTAACAGGTTTTGTGTTTCTGCTAACTCCCCCAGACCACACTCCGACATCCACCTGCCCAAGGCCGCCACATATGTCATGCACTGCTTTCCCCTGTCTCTTTTTCCCTCTATTTGTCTTGTGAGTATCAGATTCTCCGGGCCCTCCTTTCTCATCATGTGTCCCAGAAATTTCATCTGCCTCTTCCTTATGTTACGCATAAGCTTCCTCCTTGTTTGCATCCTCTCCAAGACCTCATCATTGCTCACATGCTCAGTCAATGATATCCTTAGCATCCTTCTGTAGAACCACATCACCGCCGCCTCAAGTCTCTTCTTCATCCTTGAGGATACCGTCCAACATTTGCTGACGTATAGGAGGACAGATGTCACATAGCAGCTCAGTACTCTTTTCTTTATCGCCATAGAAATCCTCCTGCTTCGGAGTACTCTGCCCAGCCTCTGGAATGCATCCTTGGCCATCCCAATCCATCTTCAGATCTCAGTGTCGCACCTACCGTCCTCCGTCAGAACACTTCCCAGGTACTTAAACTTCTGCACATGTTTGATTTTAATGTCCCCAACCTGCAAATCACATTTTGGGCTCATCCTTTTACTGATGACCATGCATTCTGTCTTAATCAGCTTTCTTTAAAGAAATCTGGGTTCCCACAGACTGCAAGAAAGACTGTTTTCAACAACTTCTTTGTTTATGAATGTTCTGCCATTCACGAAATGTTCTAGGAATCAAAATAAATGAAAATCTGTACAATATGAAAGATGTGGAAGAACCTCCGATCCTCATGATCTTATTTTTTCTTGGATTTATTTTGCAGAATATAGCCTTGCATAGTCATACTGAAGAATAAAACCGTTTCTTTTTACCTGGTCATTTTCATTGTAATGTTTTGTTTACTCAGTCAAGTTCCTAGCAATAAATAACTGCAGTGGTGATTTTATGTTCCAGTAGCTTGTCATTTTTCATTTCACCTTTCATATTCCACCAGACAAAGCAAAAACTTCTGTCGATGGAACCTTTGCTTTGGTATTAGCACTTGTTTCTCAATTTATTACAGCCATAGTCTTTTACATTTTTTGTTGAACACATTTTTCATCGTCTGTAACAATGCAGTGCAAAAATGAAATTTTGGCATTCCTGGTTAAAGGCCTTCTGTAGATGGTGGTACGTTGTGTTTGGTTTTCAAGCAAAAGGTCATGAACCCTAATTCTCTCTTTGCAAGTTTCCCCAATTTGCTTCAGATGCTTGTGGTCAGTTGAATATGACACATATTAAGTTTTTGTGCCAGATTTCCGGTGCTTTAACATGGATCCAATTCATTAGCCATGTACCCAGAGTAGTTGTTATGTTGTAGGGTACTACTTATATTGACCAATTCTTTATCTAATGTCTCTGGGTTACCACTCCCTTTCTTTCTGCTGTATGGATGGTGGGAGTTGAAATTGAGGTACTGTCTGGTGAATGTCAGTTTACAGTATACAGATGTCTTGAACCCATGCTCTGTTCAAGATATTAGAACATCCAGGAATGGGAGTGTGTTGTTACTCTCTTTCTCCATTGTTAACTGTATTGAAGGTTTTATTGACTTCACATGGTCCAGTAGAACCTGAACATCTTCCTGGTGTGGCCAGTGTATGAAGGTGTCATCTACGTACCTTAACCATATAGTTGGCTTTAGAGATATAGATTCTAATGCCATTTCCTCAAAGTATTCCATGTATATATTCGTCATTGCTGGTGATAATGGCGAGCCCATTGCTAAGCCCTCATCCTGTCAATATATGTGTGATCCCATGCTGAAGTGTGTTGTTTGTGTACAGAAAGTTAACATCTCCATCAGATTATCTATTGGAATATTGGTCTGTTCTTCTAGGAATGAGTCAGAGGTCAATCTGTCTCTGACTACTGAGAGTGCCTCCCCCGTGGGTACCTTGGTGAACAAACTAACTACGTTCAAGCTCACCATCTGGTTGGATAGGATGGGAGCATCTTTGATTATTTCCACGAAGTGGGTGGAATTTTGGACATATGAAGGAGACTTTGCGATCAATGTGTCAATTATATCTACAAGGAAGCAACTCAGAGGGTGGCACACAGAGCCTTGGTAACTAACAATCAACGTTGTAATAAATATGGTGACAAAGATGAGGACAATAGTTTGAATAATGTAAATAGTGTACATAGCTTATCTCTATGAATTTGTACAGGCCTAAAACAAATAATTAATTTTTGAAAATTTGAAAAAAACTATAACGTTCCTTGTGAAAAATGTTTTGCTATTCTTCCCTGACTACAAATTTAATAACTTTTCATTTCTTTTAATGATGTTCATCTTGTAAAAGACCAAAGAGTTACTTGAGGTAGGGTATTTAAAGAGTAAGAAGAGTAAGAGGAAGAAGCACAGTATATAAGGATATGTAGGGGAGATAATGGCTAACCCTAGATTTGAACAGGTTAAGACCCTAGTGATCAGGGAAGCATCCTCTTAAGAGTCAGTTCCACAAAGTAGCAGTTCAAGGGAAGAATCCACTCAATTGGAACTTACATCTCACCCATGGAATATGAAGGGAAGCATGGCGGGTTTTAGCCATGAAGGTTAGGATTGGTGGAACTAAGAAAAGTAATTTGTCTGAACACTTTCTATGGAAATGGCAATCAAGCAGCAAGAGACTCTGTCGAAAAGGGGTTGTAGGGTTGAAAATGATTCATCACCCACAAGGACGCAGAGGCACCTTTGGACTATCAAAACTGGGAAGTGAAGACTGGGCAACAGTACTCCATTTTCAGCCTGATCTGGCTCTTGTAAAGGTAGAGGATAGCAGGAGAAATTGGATACTTACTGAAACGGAACAGTGAGCTGACCATTTTCCCAGCATCTTTAGCAATGAATTATGAGTCCCACTTATACAGTATCTGTCTATATCTCTGAGATGAGGTATTATGATTACTTACATTATTTACATTATTTGGACAGTTATCCTCATCTTCATTGCTATATTCACGATGTTTCAGCCATTGTATGCTCCAGCCTTCTTCAGATGATTGGAAATTCCTTGATTATTCTAATAATTTATAATGATATTGGTTATTTATGTTTTGTTTTCGTGTGTGTGTGTTTGTGTGTTTACAGATTCTTTTTTGTTAATAAAAACCTTGGTATGAGGTCTTGTAAATAAGCAATATGATTTTCATTGGCAATATATTTAACAAAAAGGGTTTATATTTTTCTTAAACCCAATTCACCCCATACAAGGCAATAAAGCCACTAAGACACAAGAGGCTACCAAGTGTGAAGTAATTAGAAAACAGAAATATTATTAAGAAGTAAAAACAATAGGAGAGTAATTAAGAAGACAGTAGATAACAACTGACAATGCATTTCAATTTGTGAAAATCAAAGTTAGCTGGAAAGCATGGAGCCGGAAAAAGAGTTCCACAAGCAAGAAGTGTGAGAAAATAAAGTGTTAGCATAGAACAGTTACATCTAACCAATTCAACTATAAAATTGATGAGACCTTGTCACCAATCTAGTATTGCAAATTCAAAAAGACCAGGTACCATAGCGAGGAACTCATCCAAACAATTACCATGAAAATATTTATAGAAAAAGGCACAGAGAAGTAACTTTACAGTGGTGAACAAGTGACTGAAACCAAGATGCCAGGTCAGGACCAATAATATTGCTCATACTTCTTTGCATTTTATCAAGGATTTTTAAATACAGGATGCGATGAATAAATTGTCATCTAAATTATGCAACAATGAAAATATTTATAGTGAAAGCATAGGGAAGCAACTTTACAATGGTGGGAAAGTGATTGAAGCTGAGACTCCAGGTCAGGACCAATAATATTGCTCATACTTCTTTGCATTTTATCAAGTATTTTTAAATACAGGATGCGATGAATAAATTGTCATCTAAATTATGCAACAATGAAAATATTTATAGTGAAAGCATGGGGAAGCAACTTTACAATGGTGGGAAAGTGATTGAAGCTGAGACTCCAGGTCAGGACCAATAATATTGCTCATTCTTCTTTGCATTTTATCAAGTATTTTTAAATACAGGATGCGATGAATAAATTGTCATCTGAATTATGCAACAATGAAAATATTTATAGTGAAAGCATAGGGAAGCAACTTTACAATGGTGCGAAAGTGATTGAAGCTGAGACTCCAGGTCAGGACCAATAATATTGCTCATTCTTCTTTGCATTTTATCAAGTATTTTTAAATACAGGATGCGATGAATAAATTGTCATCTGAATTATGCAACAATGAAAATATTTATAGTGAAAGCATGGGGAAGCAACTTTACAATGGTGGGAAAGTGATTGAAGCTGAGACTCCGGGTCAGGACCAATAATATTGCTCATTCTTCTTTGCATTTTATCAAGTATTTTTAAATACAGGATGCGATGAATAAATTGTCATCTGAATTATGCAACAATGAAAATATTTATAGTGAAAGCATAGGGAAGCAACTTTACAATGGTGCGAAAGTGATGGAAGCTGAGACTCCAGGTCAGGACCAATAATATTGCTCATTCTTCTTTGCATTTTATCAAGTATTTTTAAATACAGGATGCGATGAATAAATTGTCATCTGAATTATGCAACAATGAAAATATTTATAGTGAAAGCATGGGGAAGCAACTTTACAATGGTGGGAAAGTGATTGAAGCTGAGACTCCAGGTCAGGACCAATAATATTGCTCATTCTTCTTTGCATTTTATCAAGTATTTTTAAATACAGGATGCGATGAATAAATTGTCATCTGAATTATGCAACAATGAAAATATTTATAGTGAAAGCATAGGGAAGCAACTTTACAATGGTGCGAAAGTGATTGAAGCTGAGACTCCAGGTCAGGACCAATAATATTGCTCATTCTTCTTTGCATTTTATCAAGTATTTTTAAATACAGGATGCGATGAATAAATTGTCATCTGAATTATGCAACAATGAAAATATTTATAGTGAAAGCATAGGGAAGCAACTTTACAATGGTGCGAAAGTGATTGAAGCTGAGACTCCGGGTCAGGACCAATAATATTGCTCATTCTTCTTTGCATTTTATCAAGTATTTTTAAATACAGGATGCGATGAATAAATTGTCATCTGAATTATGCAACAATGAAAATATTTATAGTGAAAGCATAGGGAAGCAAATTTACAATGGTGCGAAAGTGATTGAAGCTGAGACTCCAGGTCAGGACCAATAATATTGCTCATTCTTCTTTGCATTTTATCAAGTATTTTTAAATACAGGATGCGATGAATAAATTGTCATCTGAATTATGCAACAATGAAAATATTTATAGTGAAAGCATAGGGAAGCAACTTTACAATGGTGCGAAAGTGATTGAAGCTGAGACTCCAGGTCAGGACCAATAATATTGCTCATTCTTCTTTGCATTTTATCAAGTATTTTTAAATACAGGATGCGATGAATAAATTGTCATCTGAATTATGCAACAATGAAAATATTTATAGTGAAAGCATGGGGAAGCAACTTTACAATGGAGGGAAAGTGATTGAAGCTGAGACTCCAGGTCAGGACCAATAATATTGCTCATTCTTCTTTGCATTTTATCAAGTATTTTTAAATACAGGATGCGATGAATAAATTGTCATCTGAATTATGCAACAATGAAAATATTTATAGTGAAAGCATAGGGAAGCAACTTTACAATGGTGCGAAAGTGATTGAAGCTGAGACTCCAGGTCAGGACCAATAATATTGCTCATTCTTCTTTGCATTTTATCAAGTATTTTTAAATACAGGATGCGATGAATAAATTGTCATCTGAATTATACAACAATGAAAATATTTATAGTGAAAGCATGGGGAAGCAACTTTACAATGGTGGGAAAGTGATTGAAGCTGAGACTCCAGGTCAGGACCAATAATATTGCTCATTCTTCTTTGCATTTTATCAAGTATTTTTAAATACAGGATGCAATGAATAAATTGTCATCTAAATTATACAACAATGAAAATATTTATAGTGAAAGCATGGGGAAGCAACTTTGCAATGGTGCGAAAGTGATTGAAGCTGAGACTCCAGGTCAGGACCAATAATATTGCTCATTCTTCTTTGCATTTTATCAAGTATTTTTAAATACAGGATGCGATGAATAAATTGTCATCTAAATTATGCAACAATGAAAATATTTATAGTGAAAGCATAGGGAAGCAACTTTACAATGGTGCGAAAGTGATTGAAGCTGAGACTCCAGGTCAGGACCAATAATATTGCTCATACTTCTTTGCATTTTATCAAGTATTTTTAAATACAGGATGCAATGAATAAATTGTCATCTAAATTATGCAACAATGAAAATATTTATAGTGAAAGCATAGGGAAGCAACTTTACAATGGTGCGAAAGTGATTGAAGCTGAGACTCCAGGTCAAGACCAATAATATTGCTCATTCTTCTTTGCATTTTATCAAGTATTTTTAAATACAGGATGCGATGAATAAATTGTCATCTGAATTATGCAACAATGAAAATATTTATAGTGAAAGCATAGGGAAGCAACTTTACAATGGTGCGAAAGTGATTGAAGCTGAGACTCCAGGTCAGGACCAATAATATTGCTCATACTTCTTTGCATTTTATCAAGTATTTTTAAATACAGGATGCAATGAATAAATTGTCATCTGAATTATGCAACAATGAAAATATTTATAGTGAAAGCATAGGGAAGCAACTTTACAATGGTGGGAAAGTGATTGAAGCTGAGACTCCGGGTCAGGACCAATAATATTGCTCATACTTCTTTGCATTTTATCAAGTATTTTTAAATACAGGATGCAATGAATAAATTGTCATCTGAATTATGCCACAATGAAAATATTTATAGTGAAAGCATAGGGAAGCAACTTTACAATGGTGGGAAAGTGATTGAAGCTGAGACTCCAGGTCAGGACCAATAATATTGCTCATACTTCTTTGCATTTTATCAAGTATTTTTAAATACAGGATGCAATGAATAAATTGTCATCTGAATTATGCAACAATGAAAATATTTATAGTGAAAGCATAGGGAAGCAACTTTACAATGGTGCGAAAGTGATTGAAGCTGAGACTCCAGGTCAGGACCAATAATATTGCTCATTCTTCTTTGCATTTTATCAAGTATTTTTAAATACAGGATGCGATGAATAAATTGTCATCTGAATTATGCAACAATGAAAATATTTATAGTGAAAGCATAGGGAAGCAACTTTACAATGGTGCGAAAGTGATTGAAGCTGAGACTCCGGGTCAGGACCAATAATATTGCTCATACTTCTTTGCATTTTATCAAGTATTTTTAAATACAGGATGCGATGAATAAATTGTTATCTGAATTATGCAACAATGAAAATATTTATAGTGAAAGCATAGGGAAGGAACTTTACAATGGTGGGAAAGTGATTGAAGCTGAGACTCCGGGTCAGGACCAATAATAATTCTCATACTTCTTTGCATTTTATCAACATTTTTAAATACAGGATGCAATGAATAAATTGTCATCTGAATTATGCAACAATGAAAATATTTATAGTGAAAGCATGGGGAAGGAACTTTACAATGGAGGGAAAGTGATTGAAGCTGAGACTCCAGGTCAGGACCAATAATATTGCTCATTCTTCTTTGCATTTTATCAAGTATTTTTAAATACAGGATGCGATGAATAAATTGTCATCTGAATTATGCAACAATGAAAATATTTATAGTGAAAGCATAGGGAAGCAACTTTACAATGGTGCGAAAGTGATTGAAGCTGAGACTCCGGGTCAGGACCAATAATATTGCTCATACTTCTTTGCATTTTATCAAGTATTTTTAAATACAGGATGCGATGAATAAATTGTTATCTGAATTATGCAACAATGAAAATATTTATAGTGAAAGCATAGGGAAGGAACTTTACAATGGTGGGAAAGTGATTGAAGCTGAGACTCCGGGTCAGGACCAATAATATTGCTCATACTTCTTTGCATTTTATCAACATTTTTAAATACAGGATGCAATGAATAAATTGTCATCTGAATTATGCAACAATGAAAATATTTATAGTGAAAGCATGGGGAAGGAACTTTACAATGGAGGGAAAGTGATTGAAGCTGAGACTCCAGGTCAGGACCAATAATATTGCTCATTCTTCTTTGCATTTTATCAAGTATTTTTAAATACAGGATGCAATGAATAAATTGTCATCTGAATTATGCAACAATGAAAATATTTATAGTGAAAGCATAGGGAAGCAACTTTACAATGGTGGGAGAGTGATTGAAGCTGAGACTCCAGGTCAGGACCAATAATATTGCTCATTCTTCTTTGCATTTTATCAAGTATTTTTAAATACAGGATGCGATGAATAAATTGTCATCTGAATTATGCAACAATGAAAATATTTATAGTGAAAGCATAGGGAAGCAACTTTACAATGGTGCGAAAGTGATTGAAGCTGAGACTCCGGGTCAGGACCAATAATATTGCTCATACTTCTTTGCATTTTATCAAGTATTTTTAAATACAGGATGCGATGAATAAATTGTCATCTGAATTATGCAACAATGAAAATATTTATAGTGAAAGCATAGGGAAGCAACTTTACAATGGTGGGAAAGTGATTGAAGCTGAGACTCCGGGTCAGGACCAATAATATTGCTCATCCTTCTTTGCATTTTATCAAGTATTTTTAAATACAGGATGCAATGAATAAATTGTCATCTGAATTATGCAACAATGAAAATATTTATAGTGAAAGCATAGGGAAGCAACTTTACAATGGTGGGAGAGTGATTGAAGCTGAGACTCCAGGTCAGGACCAATAATATTGCTCATTCTTCTTTGCATTTTATCAAGTATTTTTAAATACAGGATGCGATGAATAAATTGTCATCTGAATTATGCAACAATGAAAATATTTATAGTGAAAGCATAGGGAAGCAACTTTACAATGGTGCGAAAGTGATTGAAGCTGAGACTCCGGGTCAGGACAAATAATATTGCTCATACTTCTTTGCATTTTATCAAGTATTTTTAAATACAGGATGCAATGAATAAATTGTCATCTGAATTATGCAACAATGAAAATATTTATAGTGAAAGCATAGGGAAGCAACTTTACAATGGTGCGAAAGTGATTGAAGCTGAGACTCCAGGTCAGGACCAATAATATTGCTCATTCTTCTTTGCATTTTATCAAGTATTTTTAAATACAGGATGCAATGAATAAATTGTCATCTAAATTATGCAACAATGAAAATATTTATAGTGAAAGCATAGGGAAGCAACTTTACAATGGTGCGAAAGTGATTGAAGCTGAGACTCCAGGTCAGGACCAATAATATTGCTCATTCTTCTTTGCATTTTATCAAGTATTTTTAAATACAGGATGCGATGAATAAATTGTCATCTAAATTATGCAACAATGAAAATATTTATAGTGAAAGCAGAGGGAAGCAACTTTACAATGGTGCGAAAGTGATTGAAGCTGAGACTCCAGGTCAGGACCAATAATATTGCTCATTCTTCTTTGCATTTTATCAATTATTTTTAAATACAGGATGCGATGAATAAATTGTCATCTAAATTATGCAACAATGAAAATATTTATAGTGAAAGCATAGGGAAGCAACTTTACAATGGTGCGAAAGTGATTGAAGCTGAGACTCCAGGTCAGGACCAATAATATTGCTCATTCTTCTTTGCATTTTATCAAGTATTTTTAAATACAGAATGCGATGAATAAATTGTCATCTGAATTATGCAACAATGAAAATATTTATAGTGAAAGCATAGGGAAGCAACTTTACAATGGTGCGAAAGTGATTGAAGCTGAGACTCCAGGTCAGGACCAATAATATTGCTCATTCTTCTTTGCATTTTATCAAGTATTTTTAAATACAGGATGCGATGAATAAATTGTCATCTGAATTATGCAACAATGAAAATATTTATAGTGAAAGCATAGGGAAGCAACTTTACAATGGTGCGAAAGTGATTGAAGCTGAGACTCCAGGTCAGGACCAATAATATTGCTCATTCTTATTTGCATTTTATCAAGTATTTTTAAATACAGGATGCGATGAATAAATTGTCATCTAAATTATGCAACAATGAAAATATTTATAGTGAAAGCATAGGGAAGCAACTTTACAATGGTGCGAAAGTGATTGAAGCTGAGACTCCAGGTCAGGACCAATAATATTGCTCATTCTTCTTTGCATTTTATCAAGTATTTTTAAATACAGGATGCAATGAATAAATTGTCATCTAAATTATGCAACAATGAAAATATTTATAGTGAAAGCATAGGGAAGCAACTTTACAATGGTGCGAAAGTGATTGAAGCTGAGACTCCGGGTCAGGACCAATAATATTGCTCATTCTTCTTTGCATTTTATCAAGTATTTTTAAATACAGGATGCGATGAATAAATTGTCATCTAAATTATGCAACAATGAAAATATTTATAGTGAAAGCATAGGGAAGCAACTTTACAATGGTGGGAAAGTGATTGAAGCTGAGACTCCAGGTCAGGACCAATAATATTGCTCATTCTTCTTTGCATTTTATCAAGTATTTTTAAATACAGGATGCGATGAATAAATGTCATCTAAATTATGCGACATCTCATTTTAACAGATATATTTACCAATATTACACAAAGATATCCTGAAATACTAAAGAGTCAATTTATTCAATAAAATTGCCATTGGATACAACTTTGTTTAAGTTGGTGAATGCTGCCATAATCCTTGTATTCAGTTCATCTCTGATATTACTAGAAATTTTCTTGGTCTCTCACTCAAATGTACCTCACACATAATAATCAAGGGGGTTGCAGTCTGGCAAGTTAGGTGGTCAGATCTAAGGGTTGATGTGGTCACAGAAATTGTCTGACATCCATGACTGGGTTCTCCTGCTTGTGTGTCATGGTACAGAGTCCTGTTGCCAGACATAAGGTATTCCAGCAGCCACCATCTTGACCCAGGGCAGCACTACCTCCTTAAGACACTTAATGTTAACCTATAATGTTGAGTCTGATGTCCTCACTAACAAATTTGAAAGTTCTTTTCTTATCAGAATGATCAGAGTGAATTTTCCAAGCTGCCATTCCTTTGTAATCACTCATCCACTCTTTCCGAATCCCTTGCTCTGTCCTCAGATTGACACCCAAACATTCTGAAATGTTTGTATTAGAGGTTCCAGCATGAATGCCAAGCATTACAGCATGCTGTTTCCAAATTTCTAGCAGAGTGAATTGTGCCATGGTGCTTTTTTCTCAGATGGCACCCAACTGACCCTACTATACTGTGCAACTGACAAAATAAAAAATAATAAATTTTCTTAACAGCAGACCTAGCAATTTATTCAATATAGTCTTTCCACTTCGTGTCAGCCGAGAATGTTATCTGAAAAATTTATATTATGTCTATCATGTGCACTATAATAAAAATATGCAAAGATAGCTATTAGTAAAGGTATATAATAATTTTTATGCAGGGGTTCACTGAGTCATAAAATCTATGACAAAGGTTCCACAAGGATAAAATAAAAAAAGGATAAAAAACACTGTTCTAAACCCTTGACCACATATGCCTATATAACAATATTTTGACATTTATACCCAGTGATCACTATCACGTGCTTGTTGTAGAAAAAAATATTGGAGAATAAGGTGACTAAAAATATTGGAGAATAAGGTGACTAACAATATTGGAAAATAAGGTGACTAAAAATAATGGAGAATAAAGTGACTAAAAATATTGGAGAATAAGGTGACTAAAAATATTGGAGAATAAGGTGACTAAAATTATTGGAGAATAAAGTGACTAACAATATTGGAGAATAAGGTGACTAAAATTATTGGAGAATAAGGTGACTAAAAATATTGGAGAATAAGGTGACTAAAAATAATGAAGAATAAGGTGACTAAAAATATTGGAGAATAAAGTGACTAACAATATTGGAAAATAAGGTGACTAACAATATTGGAGAATAAAGTGACTAAAAATAATGGAGAATAAAGTGACTAACAATATTGTAGAATAAAGTGACTAAAAATATTGGAGAATAAGGTGACTAAAAATATTGGAGAATAAAGTGACTAAAAATATTGGAGAATAAAGTGACTAAAAATATTGGAGAATAAAGTGACTAAAAATAATGGAGAATAAAGTGACTAAAAATATTGGAGAATAAGGTGACTAAAAATAATGGAGAATAAGGTGACTAAAAGAATCGGTGCACATACTAGGCTACAATAACACACTCAGTATGCTTAGTATAGAACTGAAAAATATATGGCCCTCTTTAATGAAGAAAAAATACAGACATTATGTTTAAAGCTCCAAAATGTTACCACTTTGTTGGTTGGTTGATTTTCTTTAGCAGCCTATCAACCTCTATGGTAATACTGAAGCCTAAATATTTTGTACACAATTTTAAGATTTCCACTACAGATATTTTTATGCTTTAAGGGTAAACATGTTTTATAGATATATAGTTTGTACATGATCTATTGTAGGTGTTATATATTTTGGTATAAATCTATTTCTTTAAGGTAGGACATTATGTTGACAGTTTCAGTATTTTCAAGTAGTTTTTCCATGTTGTTTCCTTGTAGTATTTACAGGATGTTTCGCTATTGTTGAAACAAAGCAGCAGCCTCTCAGATGGGGAGAGCTCGAGGAGTGTGAGGACCTTGATGAAGAGGAACATTGGTTCCAGCAGAATAGTGCTCCTCCTCACACTGCTAATGTTACCATGGCATGGCTCCATAAAAAGATTGGAGAGTGTCTCATCAGTAACAAAGCTGAAGAGGAATAGGCACCTAACTCCCCTGACTTGAGACCCCACCCCCCCGATTTCTTCCTCTGGTGGTTCCTCAAAGACAACATCTACCAGGGCAACCCTCACATCATTGCTGCATTGAAGGCAGCCAGAAGATTCAAGTGATTACCCAGGAGGAATGTGCACGCATTATCAACAACTAGTGCTTTCAACTGAACAGCGGACATCTGGAGCATGTACTCTAGGGCTCCTCTTGACATTTTTGGTTCATGTTTCAGACTAAATTGTTGCAGATCCGAAAATGTTATCCTTTTACCTTTCAATAAATGCAATTTCCATTACTCTATCATTTGTGGTCCTTGATTTGTGCCCGATAATTGTTTTGAAAATTGTGAAACACCCTGTATGTCTTATATGAGCTGAGTACATTCAGTTAAAATAGAATTTCCCATGCATTTCAATGGGACAACAGGTCAGTGAATCTGTTTTAGTTAAGTGTACACAGTTCAATTGGTGATCATGAATTCATTCCTGATTCAGCAGTTAACTAATACAGGATATTACCTCGTATGGACAGCAGATGAGAACAGCCTACCCTCATAATTATAGAAAGGGTTTGTTTGATATTCTGAGAATCTTATATACAAAGGCACCTGAAGAAGGTACAATGGCTGAAATGATATAACTATAACAACCAGTTGAAATAAATCAGTGTGTAGTAATGATAAATCCACATCTTGGAAAAAAAAATCTCTTATATCACAAAAGATAAATATCAGTTGAAATTACTAATTAATATTGATTTCTTTTCTACTGTTTATCAACCCTTTGCAGGTTATTTAAAGCCAGAAAATATTTTTAGATTTTAAGAATGATTTTTTTGAGAAGATAATGGTTTTAGTGATACAAGTTTTACTAATTAACCCATAGCCGGGGGAGAAGAGGTGGATCCATACCTAATCATTATTTGATAAACAAACAGGAAATTATGTGGATATAAAGTGGGGTATCTATTCTATATTACAATCAATATATTAATTGGTCACTCACTTTGCAGTCACATTAGTTTCTATACATTTATATTCCAGAGAATGTGAATAAATCTAAAAGACACAACTGTGTAGCTAATCAGTATTTGATTGACTGATTCATTTTCTTTGGGTTATCAGGTTATTTAAAGCCAGAAAATATTTTTAGATTATAAGTATTGTTGAGGTAATAATGGTTGAGTGATACAATTCTTACTAAGTAACCTCTAGCTGGGGAGAGAAGAGATGGATTCATGCCTTTCTCAAGAGTATTCGCACGTAAGTGAATATAACGAAGCCAACTAGAATTGGAACTCAGCTCTCTGATTAACAATTCCAAGCCATTATCCATTACACCACCCACACAGCCAAGCATACACAACCTGGTATTCCCAAGTAATCACCCATGTAGGTAGTGACCAGGCCCAACATTGCCTAACTTCAGTGATTGTACAGGAACCTGTGTTTCAAAGAAGCATAAACACTACTTAATATATTTACTATCATAGAAACTGATTTTTTCTTGAGCAAATGGATGGCAAAACAGGGTCTGGGAGAAATAACAAAAAGACAAAACTTATTAAGAGCTACGAGGGACAGGAGGATGTGGAGAGCCATGATTGCCTACGACCTGAAGGGACATGGTACATAAAAGAAAGAAGAGTGTATCAACAGTACTCAAATCCCAAATTTATATCCTCTTTGGGTATTAACACAGGCCTGTACTCACACATGTATACAATCATAGAGATGGCAAATATTATACTGCAATACACAATTTCACAATTCTTGTACTTGCTGATACAATACAATAAGAGTTGTAGGTGGGTTAACAGAAAAAGTCAGGTGCTGTCCCATAATATCCCATACATGTTCAAAGAAGGACAGGTCTTGTGACTGCATTGGCGAGGTAAGTTAAGGTTGATTAGCATGGGCATAATTATTCTTTTGGAACAGCACGTCACCATCCTCTTGCGGGCATGCCAATTTAACATATTCTAGACACACATGGCATTGCTCTAAATTCTCTCGAGAAAGACCAATGGCAAATTAGAATTATCACTAACGGCACCTTATGCTATCATGCCAGATGGGCCTGTGTGACATGTGGGTGAAAATACTCTGAAATATTGTTTCTCCCAATGTCTAAGTTGCGCACAAAAACGACCATCACTTACATGAAAGCAGAAACCGCCCTCATCACTCAACACTAGAGTGCCATTTGATTTCTTATGACGGTGTAAGTATAAGACAACTTGCTAGAGGGATGCATACTAATAGTCCAACATTAGGTACACAATTCCTAACAATTCATGTTGACATTTCTGGGGCCACATTTGCTCTGTTCTTTGCGGTGCATATTGTGTGGTGTCACTGCAAGCCTTTTAATGTATGTATTGTGATGATCATCTGTAGTATATGGCCATCCAGAATCTGGTCTACAGGTGTAGTAATGTTTATATAACTCCTACTGACAACAATCTAAGCCTCTCTCAAACAGTCCTAACTGAGCAAAGGAAATATCTATGCATTTCTGTGGCATGACACTGGATTCTTTCAGAATGCTAAACCTTATCACAGCAGTGTGCATAAATTACAGAAAGACAGACATTGCACTGGTATAAGTGTTACTACATCAAATAATAACTGAAGTTTTTGGAATTTTTATCAGAATATCTAGTACACCAGAGCATGTACATACTATACCCAGATCAAAATTGGCATCAGGATGTTGAAATTTTATTTTCCATCAGTGCATAATGAAATGTTTCAATTTCTCTTTTTCTTCTCAAAATATCCTTTGTCAAAGACCAGTTGCGTAATATGTGATATAATGTGGACACCACAGTAAATTACTTCAATTGATAAAAATTGTTTTTAATAAAAAAAAAAAATTTTAAATATAACTTTTATTTATAATCCAATAATTTGCATCATTTTAATTAAAATGATCAATTTGAAAGAAAAAATTCTGCAATAAAATTTTTGTAATGAAGAGTTTTAGTATAACCTTTTGTAATTTAAAAAGATTAGGGCCTGATACTGTAGTGGACCGTGCGGGGTGAATGAATGTGAGAAGAGAAGATGAGTTATCTCTAGGTTAAGGCTTCCGCTGGCCGGTCCAGCTACATAAGAATGTTGGACTTTGATGTAGTCCTAAGAAGGCAAAAGAAAACGAACGAGACCGATATACATGTATGCGAACAAATATATATTAATAACAAATAGATTAATACACGAATTACAAATACATAGAAGACATGAATAAAATGTTACAGTGTTGTATGGAGAAATTATTGTGTGTGGGTGTTGAGTGTCCGTACGGATGCGTTAGCGTGTTCCCAGAATATGGGAAACGCTGCTTGTGTGAGAGGATCACATAGTGGTGTAAGTGAAAAGGAGAAAGTTTTTTTTTTACCTCGCCTCACGCACGAGGTTGCGGGCCCCAGGAGAGGCAGTTTGGCCGCACGTGTGCGAAGCCGTGGAAAGAGAGAAAGAGGCGAAAGGTCAGCCCGTATTTATACTCCCGGGAGAGAGAGACCCCTGTTGAAGGGTTAAGGAAATGAGGAGGAGCTAACTGCAACAATACTAACAGAATCAAAACCTTGGCTAAGAGTCAGTCAATATTGTGCAGTTTTATACAAGTTTAAAATTCAATATATTTTGCCCTAAGTGTTTCAATTTCTTCTTTTTTTTAAACTCTTTCATCCATTCACTTTGTATTCATATTTATTGTTCATTTGAAAGGTTTTTTTAAACTTTAATTTACTCTATAGATGATGCAAAATTCTTGAAAATACTGTATTAAATATTCACATTTGCATTTATAATTTTGTTTTTAATTATCATAATGTTTCACTGATGTCATTATAAATATTTCAAAATTTTTGACAGTATTAAACTTTTGCTAATGTGTGATAAAATTGTTAAAAATTATCCCAATAATTTTTTACAAAATGAGAAACTATGAAAAATAACAATGTCGTTTTATTCCACATATTTTTTAAACATCTTACCCCTAAATTAAATAACACAGAAAATATTAAGTACTACATACAGTGGTCACTCATTTAACAATAGCAACTGCTACAAGAAAAAACATCACAACCTGAAATTATTGTCAAGTGATCAATTGAAATAGTCTAAAAAAAAACGTTTTGAAATATTTTATGCAGGCAAAAAACTTTATTTTTCAAAAATGAAACAAAGACAATTTAGTCATCATAATCACATTAATATGTATCGCATAGAAGTTACATCATCTTTTGTAATTGAATGATCAATGAACATAAATGTAATAGATGTTTTCTCAACCCACTTAACTTATTCCAAAAATGACAATGGAATAATCTCTTAAAAAATCTTTTTCAGATGAATATGTAAACCTCCACTGATTGGACAATATGTCTCTGCATATGTTGCAAATATGGATTGTTCTGCGAGGATCTCTAGGTTCGGTTCTCAGAGTAAATGTTTTCATCTTTTATTTTAACTTCTGCAAATGAAAATACATTGAAGAAGTAGAAGCCGAGTGTGCAAAAGAGCCTAAAGCAAGAATCTGCTCATCTTCCTGGCCATGATTTGACGAACAGCTCTCATTTTGATTTGAAGGAAACTTAGCCTGCCTTGTGCGTCTCTTGTTTTCAGAATTAATCCTGCATAATTTTGGTTCCATGTTTTTAATTCTCTCAGAAATTCTTGCATAGATTTCAGAAGAGGCAGACATAACAGATTTGAAGCTCTTGGGAATTTTTTCCTGGGACTTTCCATGAGATTGCATGTGTTTCAAAAGCAAGGCATAGTCAGTAAAAACAGCTTTGCAATATCTGCATGTGATGCTTTTGCGATCATGGATTTTCTGATGTCGCTTCAAATTAGTCATTTGAGAAAAAGCTCTGTTGCACACATTGCATACAAATGGTTTCTCTCCTGTATGTGTGCGAATGTGTTCAGTAAGGACAGTGGTGCAAGCAAAAAAGCGGCCACAATATTTACATTGGTGGGACTTCATTCGAGGATGCTTCAATTGCTGGTGGTGAAACAGCTGCCTAGAGGTAGAAAAATGCAAATTGCAAAATTTGCATCTGTTCAACATGTTTGCTTCATTGGAAGAGGTTTTAGTCCTTGGCTCCAAATGAGTAGAAATATGGTTGTTCTGTTGTTCTTGTGTTGCAATAGTAAGGAGGCTGTTCTCAGTGGGGGGATACAGATATGGTTTATTTATTGCACTATCCGACCCTCTTTCAGCAGAAGTGATAAGATCAGATGTGAACTGATGTAGTTCAATATTTGTGACTACTGGTTTCACATCTGGGTTCTGAGTAATGAAATTTGCTGAAGAGCAGTTGTTTGATTGATTCCCCTCTTTTTTCACAATAGAAAGGTTCATATTGATCAGGGGTTGATTTGATAATTCCAAACAATCTTTCGCTTTTTGTCCTTCAATGCAATTTGGAGAAACAACCTCGGAATAATGAGTTTGTGGAGAAATCATGGGAATAATGGATGTTACAAAATCTTGTGTTCTACCAACAACTTTAACTGAAAGATTATCTTCATTTGTTTCTCTGGGATTTTCTCCTGTATTTCTTGTTAATGAGGAACAGCATAAACCAGGATCTTCCATGTTGGTTTTAATTTGCTCAAACTGTAACATTTGTCTAAAATTGGTACTCCATGACTAAAGAGCCTTCTGGAGTTGTACTGGTTCAATTTTCTCGCTTTCAGAAGAATTTCTTCAGGAATGCACTGATGAAAATATTATGACCACCTGCCTAATAAGATAATAGTCCTTTATATACACACAAAATAACTCCTATCCAAACTTGTAAAGACTCGACAAAACCTCTAAAGTTTTTCTCTGGGATCTTGTGATAGGATATTACCTGCAAGTTACATGATGAAACCCCTTCAGAGAGAATTCATTAGTCTAATACATTCCATAAGTGATCGAAGGAATTGTAACCAGGTGTAGGGGTTCAGTGGCTAGGGCAACACAGTTTTTGTCATACTCTTTAAAACCATTCCGAGACAAATCCGATGTGTCAGATTGCATTGTTCAGTTAGAAGAATGTTACCATGAAAACATCTACCCAGTCATGCAGAACATTGTCCAAACTATCAAAATGTCTTCACTGATTTTTCCACACAATGCATCACTTCCCCCTTATTCAGGAGAAAGTTAAATTAAGAAAATCAGGTGACCTATTGATACACAGTCCAGTCCTATGCTTGAATGCCCACTAAATATGCTTTCGACATTGTTTAGTAAGAAGCACTGTATTTGGCTTGTGGCAACATAGCCCTATATGCAATCTGTGTCATAAAAGCTAATCTATTAGCTCTGACTTGGCTAGAAAGCTTCTGTTCACTTTTTAGGAGTTAAATCTAAGCTGCCAAATGTCTCACTCGTGCTTGGTGATTTTTCCCTGGTCAGACCATTACTGAGAAGTAGTCACCATAACTGATTGCAAATTTCCACACAAACCATGCGATTTTGGAAATATTCTAATTGGTCTTCTGCAGGTGTCAATTTGGTTTTTATTAAAGTTACTTAAATCTTTCTTCTTGTCCATAACTGCAGTATCCTACACATCAAAATTAATTTACTTACAGCTGGCATGCCTTCTTGCTGATTTCAATCTTGCTAAGAATGATTGTAAAACACTTTCCCCTCTCCTTTTATAGGCAGAAGCACACAGATGCATGCAGGGATATTTTCCTAGATAATAAAATAGGCCAGTTCTCAGTTTGACCTGACAGTCCCAGTTTTTCTTGTCTTGAAGTCAGAATGCTACGTTCACTTGTCTGAATTTGCTTTTGTGTATCAACCCTAATTCTTAGTTTGTGAACTTTTTGCCATATTACTGAACAGCTTTATGACTGTTAATTTGCCTTGCATATACTGTTTGCTTGCTTTATATTAGCTTTTGCTCTCTTCCTTTCTTTTCTTCTTATTGCTTATTACAAACTTATTCAATTCTGTTTGTCGGGCAGTTCTGTTACTTATTTTGCATTAAACCATGGTTACCCACTTGACACTTCTTATATACCTGCAGCTTTTAAGAGACAGTCTTGTTCCATTTTGCTGGTCGTCATTGTGTTAATTACAGAAATCTTCATGGTAAACATCCAAGTCTTCAAATTCATTCTTATCTGCTCATTCTTATGGTTCTCAATGCTTAAAAGTAAATTGGCGGCCTTATTAAATTTCACACAAAGAACCAGTAACCTGAATTTTAAACTGACAGCCTTCAGTTGCCATTGAAGATTTCATTATTTCCCATGTATAAAGGGTATCTGAAGTAATAACACAGCTGACAAAAAATGACTTTTTAGAATTTGGACATAAAAGAACTATTCCTAGCATGGATTTTCTTGTGACGCTTCAAATTTGTAGCCTGGGAAAATGGGCGTAGACACACTTCACAGACAAAAGGTTTCTCACCTGTATGCGTACGTATGTGTGCAGTAAGTGCATTATTCTTGGCAAAGGCTTTCGCACAATATCGGCAAGAAAAACGCTTCACTCCTCCAGAATGCTTTCTTTGCCTGTGCCGACTGAGCTCTGAAGAATTTGGGAACTTTTCCTTACAAAGATTGCAGAAATATGGTAGCAGTAATTGGGAACAGGTTTTACGATGCCTGTTGAGTGCATCCGAGTTAGGAAAGGTAGCATGACAGAGTCGACAGGTGGATGTCATCGTCATTTCTAATTTGTGATGACTGCGTAAGTGCCTACAGAGCACCTGGCTGTGATGGAACAACTTGTTGCAATATGTGCAAGGGAATTCTTTAAATGAAACAACAGAATTTGAATTTTTAGGGGCCAATTCAGATTGCTTCTCAACATTTTGTTCCTTGGGTTCTAGTTTCACATTGACACTTAATGGATGGCCAGGGCTAACCAAAGTTGTGGCATCTTCATTTATCAGAGATTCCCCAACAGTTTCATAATTACCAATAAACAGATCTTTGCTGATAGAATTAGTCTTTGCCTGATTTTTATGAGCAGATCTCCATAAAATTCCAACCCCATTATTTTCATAATTTTTGGTCAATTCTTTTTCTGACTGAGAACTGTTCTTGCTTCCATTCATATTATTAGCCTTATCAGCTTCTATCAAAGACTTACAATCAGAATGAACAAAGGCATCACTTTGATTATTTCTCTCAGCAATTCCTCTGTTAGAAACCTTGTGTTTTGTGAAAGATTCTGAACTATTTACCAAACCGAAACAATTTGAAGATTTATTAGTCGTCCTTTGATTTTGACCATTGGTCAATAAAAATGGGTAGCTTGATGGGATGATATTATGCAAAAAGTTATCTCCATCTTCAGATGACACATGACTCAGTTTTGGTTGAAACGACTCCTGAGAGAAATTTGGTACAGATCCAACAGGAGTTGCCACTGATTGCATTTTGAGTTGCAAAAAGGGACGATTGAGAGTAAGAATCTCCGGAGATCCAGTAATCTTTGCAGGTGTTTCCTTATATGGTTGGCTATCTGAACAACGCTGGACAGAACTGGTTTTCAAAATACCAGGAAAAGTGGCACTTTTGTAATTGCTAGTTGCATGAAGAGAATCAGGTTTTGGTAACAGGTTTTCAGTTTTCTTTTGAAACGACTGAATCTTGCTTCTAAGTTTGTACTCATTAGTCTCTGATAACTTAGAAATTAAACCTTTACTTTTTGAAGATTTAGTGCGTCTGGAGGTGATTTGCTGAATGGAATGTTGTCTTTTTGTTTTCCTAATAAAAGCATCTTCATTTGACATTTTTCCAAAGTTAACGTGAGTTTTCAAATGTCTTCTGAAATCCCAATATTGTTTAAAAATGTGGTTACAATATCGACAACGAAAAACCCTGCCTGGAACATGAACTTTCATGTGTCGGTTGAGATTTGTAGCCTGTGAAAAGGCTCGATTACATACTTCACAAACAAATGGTTTCTCTCCTGTATGAGTTCGGATATGTGCCATCAGGACACTGGAACTTGAAAACCTCTTGCTACAATATGTACAGCTGTGTGGTTTCAATCCAATATGCAGTTTTTTGTTATGTGCATTGAGTTCTGAGACGCTGGGAAATCTGAGTGCACAAAATTTACATGGAAACAATCCAAGAGGCAAATGGGATTTCTTATGCCGATTAAGATTGTTCAGCTGAGAAAATAACCTTGGACAAAATTCACACTTATACGGTTTCTCACCAGTGTGTGTTCGAAGATGCTTGGTAAGAATGAACTTCTGGTTGAATGACTTATTGCAAAAATTACACTGGAATTGCTTGGATTTTAAAAGCACATTTGAAGGGGAACATTGATCTGCCATATCTGCCGTAGAGTTGGAGGTCACAAAAATAACATCCGATAAATTTTTATTACCAGATATATTTTCAAAACTTACTGCTGTTGTTGTTGTATCAACTGAGTTGGAAATAGATTTCCAGCCAGCAGAGTTAGTTTGTGACAACTTATCATTGGAATTGATTGTGTGTTCTCTTGAATGAGACTTTTGTAAAAGAGGTGAAGAAGATGGAATGGGTAATATGTCTTTTTGTGGAAGATTTTCTCTGTATTCAATCTGGGAAACCAATTCAGATGATGGAATTTGAAACAAGGCATTTTGCAATGATTCATTTGCTTCTTCTGGTTTGGAATTTTCTAAAATTTGTGAAGAATTCTTCTCAGTGAAAGATCCAGAATCAATGTTAACGTTACCACGTGCTTTAGAAGCCTTTACAAAATATGGAAATGCAATTTCATTAACATCCTCCGCTTTGTCTTCTCCATAAGTTCTGGACATATTTGCACATTCTCCAATGCTAGAACTCTTAGAATCAGATGACATGTTCTTTGCTAGATTGCCAGACACTTCAATAGAATTAAGGCACTTTTGAGCAATCAGACATCTTTTCATTTCTTTCAAATCATCAACATTTAGATTTTCATCATTTTCAGATGAAATCACATTAAACTGATTCTCAGAAAGTGACTTTTTCAAGTGCACAACTGGAATTAAAGAATTCTCACCATTTCCTTCATTGACATTCTTTTTAGATAACTGCAGATTTTTAGGTTTCATTTTCAAATACTTTTGACTGGGGGGTGCCCTTAATTTGATAGATTTATTACTAACATTCTCTGCTGCTTTCAACGGAATTTTTTTCTTTTGCTTCTGCCGAATTTTTTCTTCCAAAGATTTTATGCTTCTTTGAATAGAGCGTGCATGATACTTCAAGTGGTTCAGCAGTTGGAATGAATGAGGAAAGGTTCTCTGACAAAGTTGACAATGTAACAATTTATTCCTGAAGTGCAACTTCCTGTTTGTATTCAAATTGGTCAACTGAGAAAATGGCTGCCGACAAAAGTCACACCCAATCTTATCTATGTGCATTTCCATGTGTTTCACAAAAATAGTGCTTTGCAAGAAGTGTTTCTTGCAGTATTTGCATGTAAACTTTTCAGTCTGGCTCAAGGGAGGCTTGGTTAAATTTGGAGAATTTGAAGGCGTCTCATAATCATTCTCTGAAGACTGGTTATGAGGCTTGCAATGGATCTTATCAACATCCTTTGCATGTGAAGAGTATGGAATTTTGAGAGATTGCAAAGCTTTGGAGCGAGTACACAAATGGCCTAGTAAAGTATTTTTACTAGGAAACTTTTCCTTACAGGAACTGCATGTAAAAGATTCTGGAGATACAACATTGTTTGGAAGATCTGGAATGTTTTTTGTATTATTGTTGGCACTCTGCTGATAACTTGATGATACTTCTAAAAGAGTTCTGTGAGAATCAGTTTCCAAATTGCCAATGTCCCAAATTTTGGTGCAGGTTGAATTAGCTTCTTCTGATGGGCCATTTTTAATTTTTGCTGCTTGAATTTTAAAATTACTCTCTGCATCCAGTTTCTGAGCTGTGATTTCTTGAATATCAATCAGAGGAACTGACCAACTATGTTGTTCATCACTACTCATCTCTTCTGAAGAGAAATCTTCAAGATTTATAACTTCCACATCATTTTTCAGCTGATTATGGTCACCGATGCCTAAATGTTTGACAACCACGGAAGAATGTGGAGAATTTTCAGATAATTCTTGCCTGGCATTTAATTCAGTTTTATCGTTATCATTCATTGAAAACACAGATTCTATAACAATTGATGAATGTTCCGAAACTTCTTCCGCTGGAACTGTTTCAACTGCATCAAATTCACTTTGCTTTTGATATTTCGTTACTTTTTCTATTGACTTCTCCAAACCAGATTCATGCGTTATAACTACATCTTCATTACTTCCATTATTAAAGTCATAAGAAACGGAAGATTCATGGACAACGTTCAAAGCCAATTGATTCTTTTCACTTGAATGAGGCAATGGGCTACTAGGATGCGATGTTGATGGAAGAGAATTTGTTGGACTTAATAAAATAATATCACTTGACTCTAAATCTCTAGTTATCATGTCACTATTTTCAATGTGGTCATTCCGAGAGAGCATATCAGAACTGTTTATAAGTTTGAAAGAATTAGTTATCTTTGGAGAACTTTCCAGTTCATGGTTGTTTTGAGTATCCAAATAAAGAACTTTATTTTGGTCCAAAGAATTTTCATGCTGTATCATTTGTTCACCTTCTTTGTGCATTGTCAAAGAGTTAATTATTTTAGACGTATCCACATCAGAACTTGACTGAAATTCAACTTTTACATCTTTTTCACAATGAAGAAGACTCAAGTCAACTTTTATCGGCTTTCCAGTGACTAAATCTTCATCTGGATTTACTTCAAGTCTCTCACTTGATAACGGATGGGAAATGCTCAATTGGCCAAAGTCTAAATTGGAATCATTTCTTCTAATAGTATCACTCTCAGAATTTACAGAATCAGTGTAAGCTTTTACCAAGGGAATTTCATTGGGAACAGTTGGTAGAGAAAAATTTAACTGCGAATTATTAAAGGATTTTAGGCCAGAGCTTGAGTCCTGAATAAAACCTTCACTCGCAGCTTCAGCTTGAGGAAAGTCATTGTTATCAAAATAGAGTTCACTTTCAGATTTAAAATATTGGAAACTTTCAGCTGGAACATGTGCATTTTCAAAACTATCATTGTAGTTTCTCTCTTTGGAATCTGCAAAAACATCTTGGCTTGAAGACATGAGCTGCAAGGAACCATTCAAGCTGTCTCCTGTGTTTATGCTGGTTGTGCTATTTTCAGGTGATAATTTGTTGATAGTATTTGTAATTGATAAAATCGAAAGATCTGGCTTAATTTCAATCAATTTCATGTCATCAGATGGTTCTCCTAAAGCAACAGCAAATGAAGAATTTTTTCTTTCTGATTCATTATAGAAAGAATTTCCTGAACCAACAGAGGTATTTGTTGGCAATTCCAATTTAACTTTCGGGGATGAAACATCTGAACTTTCTGAAAAGTTTGGATTAATTTGTTGATCAAATGAAAGGGACTCTTCTTCAGAGACTAAAATGGTATTATTTGCATTATTGAAATACGTTTCTCTTACTTTTATATTTTGTTGATTGTTTCTATGGCATATATTTTCAGATTCAAAGTCTGTCTGAATTTGCTGATGAAAGTCATCTTCACTCAAAGCAAGAATGTCATCATCATCTTCAAAATCTGATGCAGGAATTTGCAGACAATTTGAAAGTGAAGACAAAAACGTTTGATCTTTGGTGTGAATCTTACAATGCCTCTTCAAATTGGCAAGCTGTGAAAATGACCTCTGACAAATTTTACACTGAAAAGGTTTCTCTCCTGTATGTACACGGATATGCTTAGTTAGTCCACTTGAACATGTGAAACTTTTTGGACAAAATTTACATTGGTATTTCCGTTCACGGTTATTGGTAGAATTTCTGCTTGCCATATTTTTCTTTTATTAATGAGAATAAAAGCAAATAATTCTAAAATCTCTCAGGTCTTGGGTCTAGGGAAGAGAGAATATTTCATAAATTGTCTTTGCCAAGATAATAATTCTCTCTGGAAATGATTTTAGACACAATACCCTTCACATTCTCTTTTAAAAAATATATTTTTGATTCAGTTGAGTTGAATTCCAAGACCTGAATTAAATCATTGGTAAATCCTGGTGCCAGTGCCTTGTACTGCACATTCTAATTCCCTCCCTAAAAAACAAAAAGTACCAAACAAAAATAAATAGACTCCAAAATAAACAAGAAATAGACAATCAAGTGTTTAAATTATTTAACAGTTTAAGCATTTGCACATAGTTTGACCAGTTGAGTTGATCTTACAATTTATCAGATAGGAATAGAAATTTAAATACAAAATCATAAAAGATAGATGAATGCTAGAGCATCAGGTCCTTAATTATCAGAAGTTACAAGACTCAAATGAAATGTTTATGTTAGACAAATTAAAATATCATAAAGAAACATATATAGGGTTAGATAAAGATTAAATGAGTGTGAATAAGGTCGTATGTAATTTGTGAAAATTTTGTAATTAGAAGAGAGATGATGAAAAAAAGAGAAAAGGAATTGGTAATAAGAAAAATTGCAAAGTTATCTCCATAATTTAATGTGTACAAGAAGGAATGGTATGAATTTTATCAGACATTTTATACATATTCTTTGATTTCTGAATTGACGAAAATGGAAATTATACTAAGTTTTATTTAATTTCCAATCAAAATTACATAGTTTTACTATATTGTCCAACTGGCTGAAATGTTAATAAAAATCTGATATTTTAATGAATGAATTTTTGTTCTTTACTCGCCATAAAGTAAGATTAGAAGATAAGGTACTTTTTAGTTATTTTGGAATTACTAAACATATCAGTGTTATAAAGAGGTTTGGAATATAAAGTGTATATAATTCACTAAATTTCAAGTCAGTTAAATTTGCTGCAGGAGTGAACTAAGATTTGACTATAAACAGCAATAACAATCATAATTAATAATTACTAAAAATGATAAAACATAAAAGTATTTTTTTAAAGAATGATTATTTCGTTTACAATAATCTTATTTTATTCTAGATTTTTTAAAGTGTTTTTATAAGTTAAACTGAGTTTATTTTGCGGAATTTAAATGGCCATATGAACAAAAATATTTCACCACAATCTTAGAAAATGAAGTAAATTAAGATTTAAAATATACTGGACCTCATTAAATCTAGTTTTTTCTTTTAAAATAAGACCAGAGGAGAATAATTTTAAGAATAAGTTACATTTATTATACGAGACGTTTAAATTTGTTTTAAGCTTCAATTTTAACCAAGCAGGAAAAATAAGCCTTAAAGTTAATGAAGATATTGTAAATGAAATAAATTCACAAGCTTCAAGGTTCCTGCATAAAGACCACCGAGATCAGTGACCAGTTGTTTGCATCCATCAGTTGCAATTAATATATTGTTTTAGGTCCTTTTTCTAGAACCACTTTGAAGAGCCAGGTGGTTCCCGCTAGTGGACAACCTGTGCAACAGAATTAGAATAAGGCAAGTACAAAGTTAATGTGAGAACTAAAACCAGAATCCCAAAAATGATTACAAGAATAAAGAAAAAAGGATAAGTGAGATATAACGCTGAAATCAATCAGAGGACTAGGTACACCTATTTTACATATATGTGTGTGTGTGTGTGTGTGTGTGATGGACTCTCCTGTTGATTTTGATGTATGAGGATCCTCATTCAGTTTTTATATTTGTGTCATAAGTGACACTTCAGTTCCACATATTGTGTAACAGCAAGGATCTCATGACATAGCAACAGGAACATTTACTGACACTTTTTGCCATTGTCTTTCATCTTTTAGCTGGTCAATATGACTGATTTAAAAATTATTCATACTACTCTAGCACAAATATCTCCATTTATTTCTATCCAGGAAAACTCACTCGAGATTAGTATGAGGCACATTGACAGCTGAGAGGTTACTCTTAACTTGTCTTTTTATCTGAGCCACAGCCGTCCAACATTTCACTGTCCACTGTCAAGTTGGCTATACATGAGGATCTTAGGTATTGTCATCACTCATCCTTGCAAGATGACCAGCACAGTAAAGTTGTAACTGCATTAGGAAGGACTCAATTCCACCGATGTTGCATTTTGTGAGAATATGGACACCCTATCATCAAAAGTATAGCCATAAACTGCACAGAGACAACTTTTGTGGAAAACATCCATCTGATTGATATGGAACCTATATGGGGTCCACTATTCTGAGCCATACAACAGTGTGGTCAAAATGACCACTCTATAAATCTGTATTTTGGTGTCCAATTTGATTCCACTCTCATTCCATAAGCGGTGGTGAAGCTTCCCAAATGCTCGTGTAGCTTTGGCGATCCAATTTGTTATTTTGTCATCAAGGGATGCATTTGTATTCATCTTACTACCCAAATATGTAAATGACTTCATATAGTTCATGTTCTTCCCAATCAACCTGTATAAGAGTGTCTGAGAATTGGCAAACTGGTGGAGGCTGCCTAACACCCTGAATCTGCTTTGGAGAAAGAGGCAGCTGGTGGATTTCTTCTATTTTCGTTATGATAATGGTAAGGCTACAAGTTTTGCATGCAACAAAGAACTGGTCGACAAGTTCTTGGCCTTCCTCTAAGGATGTTGCCACAAGTGCATCATCATCAACAGCAGATCACAAATGATGCGAGTTCAAAGTTTTAGCTTGTGTGAGTGCGCATATTTATATAGTCGAGAATGTACTTGATGCCCTCCTCAGCTATCTGGTAATTGTAGAAGAGAGAAAGAAAGTCCTATTTAAAGTCAAATCTTCAAATTCTTTGATTCTCGTCTCTTTTTGATACTAATCCTTCATGTATGCTATCTATGTAACAGCAAAGCAAAAGAAACTATATACCAAGTTCTCTAAGTCAATATGCTTGGACTACATTTTCTCCTGTAAACAATAAGTGATGACATTGGCTAAAATATATGAACTGTTTTAATTCACTTCTATGAACATTTCAAATAAGACTGTATTATGAAAAGATACACTCACAGAAATCTGCTTACATGTAATTTGGCATGCAAAAATTTTTGTTTCAGATTTTGCCACAATAGTTTATTTACTATACTAATTGTGATGATGACTAATTACTAATGCCACTATATGTGTTTCCCTGTGCAAACCATTGAAAAATGTACATTTTCAATAAAATGATTTGAAGAGAAGAAATGCCTTACATTCAAATATATCATCATGCCAACATCAAGAGTAAAGTTACATTTTGATTATGACACATTTGTATGGTTCAGTCTTTTGAAAAGCAGTGAAAAATCAAGTCATTGTTAATTTTACAGTGTTGTGCAATTTTAGATCAGGTCTTATTTAACCATTACATTTTTTTTATTAAATTTAAAACATTAATATGAAAACTTTTCAAAAAGTCAATGATTGTGTTTTAAGAATAAAAAATGGAACCAAATTTTATAAACAAAACATTTAGAAGACTTTAAGAAATATTATTGTAATAAAATCATTTCATCCCAAGCGAAGCAACAATACCACTAAGATGCAAAGTGTTGTTGACGTTATACTGCATTGCAGTCAGATCTCTTTCTGATTCATTCTGCATGCTGGACAGATGTGAACGCCACAAAGGCAGAGAACGAACTAACAAAAGTCTTTTTCTGCTCATTAGGCTCTATGAATCCCATCTGATCTACAAAGTGTGCTTCAGCAGTGGCAAATCATGTTTGTTCCTGCCAGAAAAAGAGATACCACTGAGGACTACCAGACCCGCTTAAAAGCAGGTCCTTGAAAACAATACCAGCAGTTGCAACCAGAGAGCTGCAGCCAATTTCACTGCTGCAACCATCACCGCCACCTGACTGCACCTCTCAATGACTGTTACCACTCCCAGGCTTGACTATCCAGCTTCGACAACACCCAACCACATCGACAACGAATTTGTGACCTCAGCTAATACTGACATGATAACATCTCAACTTCAACTCACAATGCTTGTACCCTCTGCTTGGCAAAGTCAGATTCATGACTTCTCCTGGCCCCTAATGCTCACATCCTACACATCGGCAAAGTCAGATTTGTGACTTCTCTCGACTCCTGCTCACATACTACACATCAGCAAAGTCGGATTCGTGACTTCTCCTGACTCCTGCTCACACACTACACATCAGCAAAGTCATATTCGTGACTTCTCCTGACTCCTGCTCACACTCTACACATCAGCAAAGTCAGATTCATGACTTCTCCTGACTCCTGCTCACACTCTACACATCAGCAAAGTCAGATTCGTGACTTCTCCTGACTCCTGCTCACACTCTACACATCAGCAAAGTCGGATTCATGACTTCTCCTGACTTAACACTCACAACACTTCGGCAACCCACCATCATCTCCTCTGTATAACCAACATCTACGAGGCATTCCTTTGCAGCCATCACCGTGGCCCCATTCAACAGAACAGGCCTACCAATCATGCCAATCCAATGTCACCCCCATTCCAAAGAACAGGCCTACCAACTGTGATCTCAATCAACCAACACACACTGACCATACCCTGTGACCTCACACCAAACACACACACAAGAATTAGAACTCCCAGCACTACTCTTACACCCAACTGCCATCCTAACGGCCGGCCACTGAAATAGACATTCTACCCATTCTTCAACATCTCTGAACAACATGCCAACAATAAACTTTGTTCAGATCCAATCTTCGTTATTCCTTTCTCTTGCTATCAAACGCTTAATATTACACTGAGAGTGAAAAAAAAATGACAAAATGTCAGTGAGGAGAAAGGCCAATAAAAGAACAGAATTCAGAAAGACAGAAGATTGTGATTGATGTTGCATTTAAATTTTGGAAGATTGTAGTTGACAGCAAAGTAAGAAGCCAGAAGAGAAGAAACCATTAAAATAGAACTTATGGTTACATCTTAGCTATTTCAACAGTAAAACGATAAAACCTTGTTGCCAATTTAGTAAGACACTTAAATTTCTGAGGTACTAAAGAGAAAAATTCATTAGAACAATTAGCATGAAAATATTTATAGAAAAGGCACAGGGAAGCTAAAGGTAGTGGGAAAAGTAAAGCCAAGATGCCAGGTCAGGACTGATAACTTTACAGATTCTTCTTTGAATTTTGTCAAGAATCTTGAGATATACAGCAGAAATATCAGACAAGAGGTGGCTGCAATATTCAATGCACAGATGAATGGTATATTTATAAACATGCAAAATGTATTCTTGAACCAACTTTCCTAGCAGCAGACCTAGCAATTGATTCAATCTTTCCGCTTCATGTCAGTGGAAAACATGATACTGAGAAGGTGCAATGTGTTGCTCTCCTGGATTTTGGCATTAGCCATGCTGATGGAAGGTAAAAAAAAGGTTCTCTAAGATAACTAAGAGAGTAGTTTCGCTTTGGATGCATTAAAATTTACAAGCTATTTCTTGCCCCAGTTAACAAGATTGTCGGTTATTTTCAAAATGAACAGCCAGTTTTACTTTATCAAACTTATTGGACTTACTATTAAGACAGAAGTAATTAATTGTGATATCAACAGAGATACTGAGTTACTTGTAAAATAATACACATTTTCTAAAATATTGAGTAAATGTCTTAACTTTTCATAGAAAATATATCAAATTTTATACAAAACTTTTATTTTTTACATTTTTTATTTTCTATATACATATCAGAATTACCTATTTTTGATAGCATATCAAAAATAGGTAACTCCACATTCTTTCTTCCCAGAGTAATAGAAAATATATCTCCCAGATCTCAAATATGTGAAATTGTGGTACCTGGTAGGTTAACGTTTACTCAGATGACATAGACTACCAATATTTGTATCTAGCTTAACTCCACATAATACTGTAATATTTAGTAGTATATACCATCAAATATGGTGCATATTCAGTTTTAATAGATATAATACAATTTTTTCCATCTGTTATGAAGAATATAATAAATAAAACAAGAGAAATGATTGTTGTTGATTTGGCCTTTAAAAATCAAATATGGTTTTCATGACAGCAGCAAGTTGGCATAATTTAAGATTTTGAAATGAACTGATATTATAACAAATTTACAAGGAATTAAATATGAAATAAGTAATTGTAGTGATTCAACTTCAAATTTCTTTTTATGCCTTGTACAAAATTGATCTAAAAATGTGTTGATTTTCTCAACTTGTGATCTCTACATTTTACTTACCTTTGAAAAATAGAAAATTTAATACTTTCTTTTGTTGCAGTGTTAAATGAAAACAAATAAAATATAATTTTGTGATAATTAACCATGTAATTAAATCAAAGTATATAAAAATGTGATGTTAAATAAATTATTAACTATTTCTAAAAGTTAATGAAAACTAACATTTTTTAGGTATTTAAACAATTTCTGCATACCAAATACTGAATTACTTCTCTTTTATTTTTTTACCTAACCTCATTTTATGAGATCTCTTTTAGATTTGGTGTCATGTATTGGAAATAAAAGGAAAAAATACTCCAAATTTTGTATAACTTATTTCAAGTATCTTATAACAATTACTTAATATCTGATAAAAAAATCATGGATATATATTTATTCTAAATTGTTTTTTTACCATGACACTTTTCCAAATTTTCGAATATGAAACTAGGTAAAAAAAATTAAATAGGGACGTGTAAGGGGGATAATTCAGTGTTAGGTATGCAGAAATTGTTTAGGGCGTTAAAATTAATTAACACTAAGGTTTTATGCAAAAAAATCAATGCCATTCTTACTGTTTTATTTATAATTTAACTATTTTAGTCACTTAACGAATATTTATTTGGGCCATTTTTAGGATCCTGTTCAAAAGTTGGAATCTAAAAACACGATGTCCTTGGAGAGAAGGATAAACTTTGATTTGTTGAATTATTCTTTCTTTGTCAATCATTATTTTCAATTTTTGTTCAACACGGGGCCATGTTAAATAAGTAAAAGTTAGTAATTCACTAAACTTGTTTTATATTTAATTTATTACCACAGAATAATCATATAATGTATTGTAAACTAAACATAAGTTCTTCATTTCTTGAATTATGAATGAATTTGTAAAATTGCCACCCATCACAGCCAAATAGGATACAAAGATTTTTATTTTTTTTTATATTGGGACCAACACACTTTCGCATAATAAATAAATTAATGTTTACAGAAATTTCCTACTTCTACCGATTTTGCTGCAGACATCAGGACGTGCCGTTTTAAGTTACCCTTATTTTGAGTATAGTGGGGAGGTGCTGCTTGACAGACAGTTCACCAGAAACCAATTTTCTGTTAGTGTTAGTGTATTTATGTTTCCAGACCTCAATGGCCAGAAACAACTTTTTGAATGAATGCGAAATCATTGTCTTCTTCTTGGAAGACAAATTCTTTGCTCTGGTCACGTGATTCCGCCTTTCACTGAGCAGACGACACTTTTTCTTTCTTTTTCTTTTCTTGACAAGACAATATGACTGTCGCCTCGTTGAGATTTTATATAGCCTTGGAAAACGGAGACATTTTTAAAATGCAAAAATCAGGAAATTAATTTTTTTATTGGAAATCTTTGTAGAAAAATAATTTAAAAAATGAGTAATTTAAATTGCACAATTAACAGTCGAGAAGAAAAAGCAACAAGTAAAAAAAAAACTAAAAAAAATATGGCCGATAAGACATTTTTATTGTTTTTGTTATTCCGCAGATAAAAAATAGTTTTTCTTTTTTTTTAATAGCAATTTTAGACACAAACCTTATAAATATCATTTACATTATTTTAACACTATTATCCTCATCTTTGTTGTCGTTTACCACAACATTTCGGCCGTTCTACCCTCAGGTCAGTCAATCTCTCTGGGTCAAAAATAAAAAAGCTTATAAAGAATTAATAAGTATATCTATCCACTAATTTTTTTAAAAAGTGATTATTTTGAAAAACAAAATAAGGTAAAATTTTAAAAATGTATTCTTTTTATAATTCAAAACTTTCAGGATTTATCAAATAAAAAAAAAATTATTAAAATTCGACAAGTAACATTCACAGATCGGAATTCTGTGCATTATTATTATTACAAAAATTGAAATAATAATCAACATTTTGTCCTCAGGCCATCAAAGAAATTAAATGTTTATCTCATAAAACAAAAATAGCAATTTTTTTTATAAAATATTGTTTTTCCTTTTAAAAATAATTTAAAAATATGTATTTATTTATAATTTAATTATTTTCTATAAAATTTTTAAAAAGTTCTTTTGGACATAACGCCTGGATTTTCTATCGCATTTTCTAGACGAAATTAAAAACAAAAGTAACGTCCTTTACACAGAAAAAGAAAATAAATTGCAGCAATTTTTAACTTTAAATTTAAATCAATTTTTTTAAAAGAATAATACTTAATTATAAAAGTTTAAAAACAGGATAAAAAATTCGTTTTTTTTTTTCGACCACGAACAAATAAACAATCTTTTTATTCTATTCTAAAAAGCTTTAAACTTAAATAATAGTTCTTACAATTAATTAAAAAATAAATGCTTATCTGTTTTAATTTTTAGAGTACTTCCTTATTTTTTTTTTACGAATTTAAATTTACACACGTTTTTTTAGTTTAAAGAAAATAAAGCTACAGCAATTTTGATTATAAATTCGGCTCATTGTATATAAATATTTCGATAAAACTTTTATTTCTTATATATGTATATATAGTGCAGGATATAAAAACTTACATTTTTGAAGGAATCTCGCAAATTGCTTAATTTCACTTCTAAACACGACAAATTGAAACCCATTTTTACTTTCATCTCGAACACTTGACAATATTTTGAATTGGCAGGTGACGAGCAAAAAATTCCCTATGTAAATATGTACCAGGAAATTCTATCTTTAGGTTAAATACCAGGTTTTTAATACACAAACTTATTGTTCTTTTCTAACCTTATTAATAATTAGCATTTTCCTTTGAGAGGGGAAAAAGCTTCCAATTTTTTCCCCATCGAATTTATTATTATTGAAAGTTAATAATTCGTGTCGGAGTCATTAAAAAAAAAAAATCTACTAATAGATTATTTACACGCCTTGATGACTGAGCATTAAAAATCAGAGTTTTTTCCCCTTACCCATTATGAAACAAATTTAGGCTCAGACATCTGAAATGCAGAATGAACACTATTTTAAAACCAAGAGAATTATTTGCACTGGCTCAACTACCGTTTACCGGGCATGCTTAAGAAAAGTAGTAGCGATATTAATTTTGTCATTGTTGTTTAAGAGAATTAAACTCGGTTGTTAGTTTTTTTTATGCAAGAAACTGATGAGAATACAAGTTTTTTGGCAAAATAAAAATAGCTACTACTTTCCTCACTGTGCCTGGTAAACAGTAGACCAACTTGGCAATTTTTATCAGCATTGTCTACAGCCACAATGAAAAAAATTCAAGAAACTAGTTGATTTTACATGAAAAGAATTTAACCAAGAAAAACTTAACTCAGTTTCACAGCTGACATATGTATCTCTCCATGGAGGCAAATACCCTTGAGTAAGTATATAAATCCATCTCTTCCACGCCTCCAGTTCTGGATAAATATGGAGGTGCAGTGGAGTCATGGATAGCATGAGAGTCATGTTCAAATTTCAATCAAATTCCTTACATTCACTTACATGCTAATACGGTTGGGAAAGGTATGAATCCATCTTTTCTCTCTGACCAGCAATGGGTAAATAGCAGGACAGATTGGACCCGATAAGTTGGCAACCATTCTAGGAGAAGGAAAACTCTGAATTCAAACAACCTGATGCCTTGTCAGGCCTTCCTCTTTGGGTAAAGGCAAGAAGAAAGTAACTTCAAAAATAAATCCACCTCATATATCATTTCAAAGAAAGGAACTGGTACCCCTATTCCAAGCTACGACAGAAAATAACGGACTCCCAGAACTTAGTACAATGGTTCGGACAAACACAAGGCTACAACACAGACCTCTGTGATTTCAGACCATTTGCCCGTAAGTGTATCACCCACAGCACTGTAGACATCGATGATCTCTCCACTAAAACCACTGTGTAGTGGTTCAAATAAACTTAGATATGGCACAAGGCCAAAAGTGAAGAGCAAACTCACTTCTCATTCATAATTGATTTAGTTAGACAAGCTTGCTTAGACTATTTCGAAGTGACCAAACCGAGTGAAGAGGATGTGTTTTCGTTAAAAAGAGAAAACAGAAGATTGCAAGCTGTGATGTTCTTCATGGCTGAGCAGTAAAGCACACTGGATTAAACTGTGGTTTCCCCACCCCAAAGGGGGGGATGCAGAATCAGTCCCTACCGGGGGACAAATTTTCTTTAATAAGATTTCTCAAATACACATGCCAACAGACGTAGTACCCATTTTGATAAATAAAATGGTACATCTGTTTCAATTAATAACGTTTGAACATACTTAAATCTATTATTATAAAATGGCTGTTTCTCTGTTCGCCTGGGATAGATTTACCCAGCATGGCGATCACTTTTACAGTGAAACGTGCTTCTAGTTGGACAAAAAGCAGTGGCAAACAAAATTTACACATATAAATGATGAGTTGTTATTGTTAGTAAAGGTGAAAGGAAATGGAATAAATTTCAACAAGGCAATATTTTCATGTGGTTTCTAAATGGCTAACAAATGATTAACAAGAAATAAAATATACGTGTATGCTTGTAAAATAACTGAAAAGAAAGAAGACATTAAAATCTAGCAATTAGAAATTGTGGACGTGAAAGTGTTCAGTCACTCAGCAAAAGCTATTATCCAATAGCCGGGAGCAAGTTCCATACTGGTGTTAACTTCTACTGCATGCTAGAAGGAAAAGAGAAAAAGAGTAAGAAACAGGAAGTGTCCTGTTTTTATAGTTGTTTAACATAACGGCATCTGAGCAAATCAAGTGCAGGTAATACCATAATATTTTCAAAGGCAAAGATAAATCAATAAAAACTAAATAAATCTGTTTAATTTAGATTTTTTTCTATAATAAACACATGATATGATTGATAACAAAAAAAAAGAATCATACTTACAAAGATACACTGAGAAATTATTATCTTCGTCAGGATGTACCAAGCACAGGTCTTCATGATTTTCTTTCCAGTCTTCATGTAGCCTTCTTTGATGGTTCGTCCGATGTCCAATCCCCACGGCAGATTGTTGAGCTGATCACTTCGGTCCAAGCCTTGCCTTGTCCCACGCTGTTTGATTTTGATCACAAGGCTGGCAAGGATTGTTGACAGGAATCATTGTATTGGTTTGATGCGGACAGAGTGAAGTCACAAGTAAAAAAAATGTTTTTATATAATGTTCTTTGTACAAAACTGGTATTACAATTATCGATTCTTCAGGCAGGAATATATATGCTTCATTCAGAAAATAAACTTGTTTAGAATTATCGACCCTTCCTGATTCGTATATTAACATGCTGCTTTTCTTGATGTGACTAAGTTTGACACAAAGCTTCTGGAACTTGGCTAAAGTCAGAGGTTTTCTTCAGGCAGCATGTCATGTGAGATTGGGCGAAGCAGTTGTCTCTCATCTCCAATGGCAACTTGGGCATCTACTGTCTTGGTCGCTTTGATCTTCTGCTTATATGGACCTTCGCCTAAAACCAGCATAGAATCCAATGGAGCTTGGGGTTTCTGTGCTTCTCCTAACCCCTACAAAGAGTCCTTTTGTCATTTGACTCCAGAAAATTAATTGCATACCCAATTTTAGAGAGATCCTTCCTCCTAAGTTGCACTGAAATTCATAAAGTCTAGATACCATAGAGGAAAGTTCATCAAGAGAATTACTATGAACATATTTATAGAAAAGGCACAGGGAAACTACATTATAAGCAGTAGGAAAAAGATTGAGGACAAAATGGCAGGTGGGGACCAATAACATTGCAGATTCTTTGAATTTTGGATGCATCTGACTAGATTCAAATCATTTGCTACTCTAATGTTAAATTATAGTTTTTAGATACTTTCTGCTGTTCCAAACTCTCTACATTTTCTACAAGGCATTATTTTATTGAAGAGCCAATATTTTCATATTCTTGAGAAAATATTTTCTTTGTGTTCTTTAAAACAACCATTTTTGTACTTGACAACACACAACTAGATTCTCTGGAAGAAATCTAAGGAATATGGTAATGGATTAGGTTCTTTTTTCTTTCTGTTTTTAATTACCATATTTTGCAGCATACCCCTCCCCCCACCTTTATTTACACTATATTTGGACTGTTGTCCTCATCTTTGTTATTATCACATTTCGGTCATTGTGCACTCTGGCCATCATCAGGTGTATACATCGATCTGGGTAACCTACAGGGAATTCTGAACTAAACCCTTTATTAAATCTACAGGTGTAGACTGTTCTCGTTCCACTGTCCAAATCTAAGGATATCATGTCTTATTCTTATTTTTAATATTGCTTGCCTATTTCCACTGTGCTTAAGTACACGCTGCCCAGTCTAGAGACTGAACTCACAATTATTTACAATTCATGAGGCTATTGTCTTGTCGTCTAGTAGCTTAAAGCCTTGGTTCCTGAATTTGTTGACATAATAATTGTGAGTTCAATCTCTGGGTCAGGCAGTTTGTATTTGAACTCAGTGAAAACAGGTAACCAACAACTAAGCGATACTAAATAAGAACTAGATGAGATATCCCTAGCAATGGGTAGTCAAACTAGAACAGTCTATCCTATAGATTAAATAAAGAGTTCTGTTCAGAATTCTATGTAGGTTGCCCAGATTGATATATACCTGATGAAAGTCAGAGAGTACACTGGATGAAACATTGTGATAACAACAACAAAAATCAGGACAATAGTCTGAATGTAACTAATTGTTATATTCTGTGCTAATAGGAATATCTACTTGAAAAACAAGGGAATAAAATAAGTAAAGGATTATTGTACAAAAACAGTACAATAAGAATAAAGGTAACAGTTATGCACAAGGTCGTCGCAAGTTAATCCAGTAGTGAGTGCTACTATTAGAAGCTCGTTAGTACTCACGTAAGTCTGAGTCGTACTCAACAGATCCCAGCTAGTCTCTGTAGTCCGTTGACTTACAGATACTTATAGGTAGTTACTACCTATAGTTTAGTCACTCATGGGGGTGACAGGTTATTCCATTACATCATTAATAAAACTTCTCACTCCAGAAATTCAGACAACAATTACTCCCCACCCCCGGTTTATCAAAATTATTGTCTTACATAGAATGATAGTAAGCTTTCTGTCTGAATTTCTGGGATCCACTTCAATCCACTAGGCTAGGATTGTAAGTAATTGTGAGTTCAATCCCTGGTAATAATCACAATAAAAATGAGAACAATAAAGTGTAAATAATGACAGAAACCTGTCATGGACAAAAAGAAGGGGATCAATTTGAATTAGGTTGTTATACTAAACTTATCCCCCACTTTATATTCATTATTTGTTAATCAAATATTGATGTTTTTTTAGGAGTTACCTTCATTCTTGTAAGTAAATATGAGGTCGGTCTAAAAAGCATCCAGCCATTTAATATTAATGGAAAAATTAGCAATCTAGAGCAATGGTGCCTTAGTCAACTTACCGCAAGGAAAGTTGGTACTCTGTGTTGCGCCAGAAGGTTTTACTCGTTTGAGTCCACCCGACAAATCTACCATTCTTCCTTGCATTGAATACTGTTGCCATATATGGTCTGGTGCCCCTGCTGTTCATCTCTAGGTTCTTGACAAAATCCAGACGGATATGCAATGGGATAGGTCCTGATCTGGCATCTCAGCATCACTTTCTCACAGACGTGATGTGGCTTCTCTCTGTCTTTTCTACAAATATTTTCATGGCATCTGCACTGACAAGCTATTTTCCCTGGTGCCCCAACTGCATGAAATTAAGCATGCTACTAGGTTGGCATCTCGGTCCCACTCTTTCACTGTCGAAATGGTTAAATGTAACCATCTCTTCTACTCCAACAGCTTCTTCTCTTGCACTTCCCAACAATGGAACTCCCTTCCTCTTACTTCCCTGATATTTATAATCTTCAAAAATTTAAATGTAATGTCAATCAACATCTGATGCCTTGATCTTGATCCCTGCCCTTCTCTTTATTCTTTCCTCGAACACCCTACTTTTCTCTTACTTTCACTCTGTAACCCCTTGTGTGCTAGTGGCACTCCTGCCTTGCTTGGGGTGAAATGCTTAAAAAAAAAAAAAGAAAGAAAGAGTACTCCTACTGGGAAGAAGACCCAGACTTTTCCCCTTTTCCCTTTATTTTTTCAAAACAGGCAGCAAAGACCACTTTCAGAATTGCCTTTACCTGCCTCATCTCATTCTCAAGCTTGTTCACAATCTTTCAATGCCAATTCCATCTTTGGTAAAATCTAACAAGGAGCCAAATCTAAAGGTTCACACAGATCTTGGGGTCATGCAGGTTTTGCAAAATAAATAAATAAATAAATAAATAAAACTACACAAGTCGTTATGAATCTTCTCATAAAGTTACTATGACTGTAACAGTTACACATTAAATACACTCAGTGGGGTGTTTCATTGTCGACTGAGAAACCCCATGAAAGAGTGTTCACACATTAAAGTTCCCTCTAATTGGTAGCCCTCTTATATCAAGGCCCCATAACCAGTTCTTGACAGACAGACCTCATATATTTTATATGGGAAAATAATAATAATAAAGATAATAAACTTCATAAATCTATTTTATTTTTTAAATTTTCTTCAATGAGATGAATTTATGGAATGACATCCTTTAAGAATCAACAAAAAAAAAAAACAATGAAATGTCATTAAATTAACAATAACATGAGTTGACTAACACAACAAACATAATCTACTTCAAAATAAAATTAAGCGAACTTTAACCTTTGTGCCCGCCAAAAAATAGAGTGTCAAAAGGACAGTTTTTCCATTGACATTACTATTTTAACTATCTTCACTCCTTGGCAATGTTTATTAATTTAAAAAGCGATGATTAGAATTGTAATAAAACCTAAAAATATGACAAAAGTGAATTTATATATTTTTTTTGTTTTTGAGAACTGACAACAAAAATAATAAACACTATTTATTAGATTGTTTATTTCCACTATTTATTAGGTTGTTTATTTACATTATTTATTAGGTTGTTTATTTCCACTATTTATTAGATTGTTTATTTCCACTATTTATTAGGTTGTTTATTTACATTATTTATTTATTATACTGTTTATTCGAATAGTTGGCAAAACATCAGTTAATTGACAATCAATTCAAAGTTTATAAAATGGTAAATAATAAGGATTTCCTGATAGTTGGTTCACATATTTTAATAATTTAGTAAATGTTTATAAATTTATTAATAAAAAATTGTTTTCAGATTTCTTTATAAATTGGTAAATGATAAATATTGCATTGTATTAGTTTTTAGAATGTTGTAAATATAAAATTATTCTTGTAAATAAACAATCTAATATATAAATATTTTTGTTGTAAATTCTCAAGAACAAAAAAAAAATGTATAAATTTAGTTTCATCATATGTTCAGGTTTTATTAAAATTCTAATCATCACTTTTTAAAACAATAAATATTGCTGAAGAGTGAAAGGTGTTAAAATAGTGGTTTCATTGGAAAAACTATCTTTTTGATAGGCCATTTTTTTTACGGGCACAAAGTTCCAAGTTTGCCTAAAATTATTAAATTATACATGCCATATATTATCCCAGAATCTTTATATAACCGATGCATGGAAAAATGCTTGAAAAATTGAATATTTTTAATATTACTTAAGAACTGAAAACAAAAGTCTATTTTTTAATGATCTTTCCTAAACTGATATTTTTGAGAAAATACAATTAGGCAACTTGTGGGTTAAAGTAAAGATGACTTTTTATTTTTTTTTAAATTAATAAATTACTAAAATAAAATTATACATAGCTGCATGTGTATAAGATAGGATACGGAATCCAGGCAAAGTTTGAAGAATACGATAAATCGAAATCGTTTCATTGAAATTTACTAAACTTTGTCAGAAACGAAAGAAAGAAATTGGATGAGAATTCATCTTAATTTTAATGCAGAAACGCTGGGAGCATGTGTAAATAAATTTCAACAAGAACAAGAAAACTGTAAAAAAAAAAAGGATAGAGAATAAACATTAACACCTTTTTTAGAAAAGTCGTCCAATTTCATTCTTTTCTTTCATCATGAGAAATGCCAGCTTAGTGGAAGAGGGAACTGACGATTTATTATTCAAGGATACACACACATATTTCTTACTTTTGTTTTTAATCTGATGAAGCCTAGTAAGGGTGAAATGTGTAATCTAGTTTCCAAAACGGTTTTCCATTTGTCATATTCTTCAAACATAGTTATCCACACAAAAGGTCTGGATTCCAATAAGGTAAGTATAAAGTCAATAATCTCAATTTCAAGTAGATTATACTTTACTGCATTAGAACATGCACATATAACAACAGTAGTGCCAGCTAGCATACTAGCTTAGTGGCTAAAGCACCAGAGAAAAGTCAATGTTTATAGCACCAAATAAAAATATCCAGATTTTGTATATCAGCATTTCTGTTTATCCATTGCATGTTGATTGGAAACTAAATTGAAGAGGTTGTGATCTGTATATATGAAGACAACTCTGTCTATGTCCAGTAACTAACAGAATCTCTTTGTTGGAATGTAACATGGTCATGCAAGTCATCCCCAAACTGCTAACGCAAGCCAACAAACAACCAGAATAAAGATCCCAGATTCCAAGTACATTATCTTGAACAGACAGCAAATTCTCATTAAGAATCAATGCCATTCTGGAGTCTGACCTGAAAAAAAGAAAAAGAAAAAGAAAGAAAAAGAAAAGTAAAATGAGTAAATTTATTTTTTTCTAAAAGAACCAAAATTCATGTTAATTTCCAGATGGAATGACAAAATGTTTAAGGTAGTGGTCGGAATCAGGTGGTTCACAATGGTTCACATAAATTGGTCACTAAAATTATGAAAAGAATGAGTTCCTATTTATGACTGGAATTATATTTGAATTTATTTATATTTTGTTATTAATCTGGACCCAAAAACAACTGAAAGAATTTGGAGATTTAAAACACTGCCTTCCTATTTATTTTTTTTAACACTGTAGTACACCCAATACAAGGCCCAAGAGGCACTCAAGGCAGAGGATTACTGAATGAAATTGTTTTACGAATGTAAGAATTTCAGATTATGAGGATATGTAGGATAGATATTAATTGACACTACACTTGATGAGGTTACGATTGCGGTGGTCAGAGAAGCATCCTCTTGGGAGTCTGTTCTAAGAAGAACCTGTCTAAATGGAACTTCCTTCTTACCAATGAAATAGAAATGGAATGAAGATTATGTACCCCATAGGATAGTGGGTTTTATCTGTAATGGTCTGAACGAGCAGACATAGGGAATGTAGTTTGTCATTACACTTTCTATGAAAATAACGACAAAGTAGCAATGGACTTCACAACTTTACATCATGAGCATCACTTTGGACAGTTGAAAAATGAATGACAAAAAAACCTGCCTTGTTTGTACATGCAATCTAATATGAACATCATGGTTAACAAAAAGATAATTATTTCATCATAATCTTCCATACATACTAATAACATAATTTCTGTAAACAATAAAAGAATGCAATTTAAAAATAAAAAAATATCTATTTGATTGGATTTTATTGAATTTTAAATTTCTCAGTTAAAAACATTTCTATTTAATAATATTTCAGAAATTTTTAAGGGAAATAACAATGAAACAAGTTTAAAGTATAAAAACCACCAAGACAAAAGGGTTAATGAGTGCAAAAGAATAAGAGAAAGAGAAAAATTATTAAGGAGCAAGAAAAATAAAAGAGGTTTGGTTTGGTTTATTTTGTTTTACGGCATATCAACCTCAATGGGTTATTTAATGCCGACAATATTTTGAGGATAGATTCGTATGAATAGAATATGTATTCTTCGGTTTAGATTGGTTTGGTTTATTTTGTTTTACGGCATATCAACCTCAATGGGTTATTTAATGCCGGCAACATTTTTAGGATAGATTCGTATGAATAGAATATGTATTCTTTGGTTTAGATTGGTTTGGTTTATTTTGTTTTATGGCATATCAACCTTAATGGTTTATTTAATGCTGACAACATTTTTAGGTTAGAATCGTATGAATAGAATATGTATTCTTTGGTTTAGATTGGTTTGGTTTATTTTGTTTTATGGCATATCAACCTCAATGGGTTATTTAATGCCGGCAACATTTTTAGGATAGATTCGTATGAATAGAATATGTAATCTTTGGTTTAGATTGGTTTGATTTTATTTTGTTTTACGGCATATCAACCTCAATGGGTTATTTAATGCTGACAACTTTTTTAGGATAGATTCGTATGAATAGAATATGTATTCTTTGGTTTAGATTGGTTTGGTTTATTTTGTTTTACGGCATATCAACCTCAATGGGTTATTTAATGCCGACAACATTTTGAGGATAGATTCGTATGAATAGAATATGTATTCTTTGGTTTAGATTGGTTTGGTTTATTTTGTTTTACGGCATATCAACCTCAATGGGTTATTTAATGCTGACAACTTTTTTAGGATAGATTCGTATGAATAGAATATGTATTCTTTGGTTTAGATTGGTTTGGTTTATTTTGTTTTACGGCATATCAACCTCAATGGGTTATTTAATGCCAGCAACATTTTGAGGATAGATTCGTATGAATAGAATATGTAATCTTTGGTTTAGATTGGTTTGGTTTATTTTGTTTTACGGCATATCAACCTCAATGGGTTATTTAATGCCGACAACATTTTGAGGATAGATTTGTATGAATAGAATATGTAATCTTTGGTTAAGATTGGTTTGGTTTATTTTGTTTTACGGCATATCAACCTCAATGGGTTATTTAATGCCGACAACATTTTGAGGATAGATTTGTATGAATAGAATATGTAATCTTTGGTTAAGATTGGTTTGGTTTATTTTGTTTTACGGCATATCAACCTCAATGGGTTATTTAATGCCGACAACATTTTGAGGATAGATTTGTATGAATAGAATATGTAATCTTTGGTTAAGATTGGTTTGGTTTATTTTGTTTTACGGCATATCTACCTCAATGGGTTATTTAATGCCGACAACATTTTGAGGATAGATTCGTATGAATAGAATATGTAATCTTTGGTTTAGATTGGTTTGATTTTATTTTGTTTTACGGCATATCAACCTCAATGGGTTATTTAATGCCGACAACATTTTGAGGATAGATTCGTATGAATAGAATATGTATTCTTTGGTTTAGATTGGTTTGGTTTATTTTGTTTCACGGCATATCAACCTCAGTGGGTTATTTAATGCCGACAACATTTTGAGGATAGATTCGTATGAATAGAATATGTAATCTTTGGTTTAGATTGGTTTGGTTTTATTTTGTTTTACGGCATATCAACCTCAATGGGTTATTTAATGCCGACAACATTTTTAGGATAGATTCGTATGAATAGAATATGTATTCTTTGATTTGGTTTGGTTGGTTTATTTTGTTTTACGGCATATCAACCTCAATGGGTTATTTAATATCAACAACAATTTTTAGTGCTGGTAATATTTTGTTTTTTCAAAAATCAGTTTCTGGTAATATTTTTCCTTTAAAATTGTATTGCTGGTAATAGTTAACTATTTGCCCATAGCTGGGACCCTAACAGGTACTACCACCCTGGGTCGGCAATTAAGAGGTGCTTCCACATTCCTCAAAACCTCCTGATCAAAGACCTTGCTGCTGGATGTAGTTCATCATCTTACTCGGGACACGGATGTAGTTTAATGTCTTACTCAGGACAAAAAAATAAAAGAGGAGGAATCAAGAAGATAGAAGATAACGATTGACATTGCATTTAAATTTTTGAAGATCAAAGACAATAAAGCCACTAGAACACAAGGGGTTACTAAGTGTTAAGAATATGAGAAAAACTACTATTAAGGAGAGAGGACAATAATAGAACAAGAATTAAGAAGACAGAAGATAACGATTGACATTGCACTTAAACTTTTGAAGATCAAAGGCAATAAAGCCACTAGGACACGAGGGGTTACTGAGTGTTAGAGAATATGAGAAAAACTACTATTAAGGAGAGAGGACAATAAAAGTCAAATAAAAGAAGAGATAAGATAATGATTGACATTGCATTTAAATTTTAGAAGATCAAAATTGGCTGGAAAGCAAAAATCCAGAAAAGAGTTTTACAGGCGAGAAATGCAAGAGAATAAAGTGTTAGCAAAGAACTTACGGTTGCATCTAGCAGCCGTTTCTACTGTAAAATGATGATTTCCTCTCATCTTATTAATAATGACACAAAGATTCTGACAATAAAATCATTTTTTAGAGCAGTTGTAGGCATTTTTTTTCATGAAAAGTGCATGGAGATACCTTGTAGACTGAATAATTTACGTTAACCAGTGCATAAAACAAATGCTAAATAAAATTAAGTTTATCAAATGAAAATCCAATTGCCAGAAACTAACTGTATCCCTTTTCAAAGTAACAAAATAAAATACTCACTTTGCTTCTGGTAATAAGTGTCTTTGGTATGAGAGCAACTTAATGACAACATCAGTGTTTGGATTAACCGCAAGTAAACATCCTTGTTCAGGGCCATCATCAAATATTAATGGAAATACAATATGGCCCTGGAGAGAGAGAGAGAAAAAAAAAACAAATATAAGTTTTAAAAAAATACAATATTCTTTCCGTCTGAATTTCTGGAACGAGGAGTTATCATTATTTATGCTATTTTTAATTCAGACTATAGCTGTATGATAAACAATACTGTTTCTCAGCTACAAGATTTGCAATGCCAGGTTCAAAATATGATAGGTTAATTCTCAACTCATATACAATATACAGCCAAGTGACCTTTTGCCAATTCTTTATTTGTAATGTAGCTAATTCTTAATACGTCTTCCATCCAATAAAGCCCTCTGGGTTTATTGCCGAGATCAGTTATATTAATTTGAAGTTAACAGTATTAATTTAAATTTTCTACTACTGACCTCTAACCATTATCTGATGAAATCCCAGGGGTCCATAAACCAGAGTTTCAAAAGACACTGGTCTAAATTATTTGATTACACTCAAAATTTGAGGGCTACCCGATGTATGTCATGTTTCAAACTAAAGACTGACTGTGCATGAGATCCACTTATGTACCAATGTAATCAACATGAACAAATTGAATAAATGGAAGTGTGTGTTCTGATCTAATGCATTCCAACAATAGGGAGAAAATAAATTTAAGTTTTATTGTACTGACACACAATCTATTTATTGACATGAATTATCAAGTTATCTCGATATCGCTTATAGATTTAAGAAAATTATGAAACGTTTGACTTATAACATCCATATATGATAGATATATAAATATAGGTAAATGATTAACAAACTTGAAAAAAAAAATAATGTTACCCATAAAAGGACAATTTTCAAATTAATCATGGTTTTGACAAAAAAAGAAGTCCTTTTGAGAAATGAAACCGGATTTTTCCCCATTTTATCATTTATTTACCTATTATTTATTTATATGTGTGTCTGTGTGTCTGTGTGTGTGGAAGAGAAGAAAAGATATGCAACTGCAAAAATAAAAGTAATTGTCCATTGGATGGGAAGAGCTGCCTGAAAAGCATCATTTACAATGGCGAGTTCAGGGGTAAGAATGGTTTCAAGAAAATATACATTGGATGTACTGCGGACCCTTTCAAAAAGAGATTTTATAATCATGTTTCGTCTTTTTAGTTTGAAAAACCACAGATATGACACTGATCTGGCTGATTGTGTCTGGAAACACAAAGAGAGGTACACCAGGAGCCCTTGTGTGAGGTGGAGTATGGTAAGAAAGGTAAAACTCAGCAGGATTCGTGGTAACTGTTGCTGGCTGTGCCAGGAAGAGAAATTAACTATTGCCACATATCCTGATTAAGGGTTTTTTATTATTATAACTGGGTGCAGGCATTTAAAAAGATATTGTTTTAGGTACTATGACCCCGGATGTGTGAAATAAAACAATTTTTTTTCCTCCCCTCTCCCCTTATCCTCATACTCATTTGCGGTGTTCTGGTATATTGGAGTAGTTTCCTGGCTTGTACATCATTCCACTTGCCTGTGGAGACCTTGCGATGAAAACCCGGGTTGCAAGGTAGGCTGGCATTTTAGCAATTTCTTAAATATTAGAAATCTTAGCTCTACATATTCAACTTTGAATTTTGTATTGAGCACTTTTTTGTTGTCTATACCTTTTAAGAGCAGCTGTTTTCAGCCTTCCTTTATATATATATATATATATATATATATATATATATATATATATATATGTGCATGTGTGTGTCAACAACAAAATTATTCATACATCAATTTTGAATATTTTTATCCATTTCTCAGAATCTAATGCCCGTATGATGCCAGATTTTTTATATTTTAATAAGCTCAAAAAAGTAATATAAAACTCAATTTCAGGACAATAGGTTAAATACAACAAATTTGACAGGCGAATTATGCAAAATAGGAAAAGAAAATTATTCGTACAGTATGAAAAATAGAAAAAATTGAACAATTTTCACAATATTAATAGTTAATAGCATGGCCTCTCATCTTTATAACTTGGTGTAATCATTTTCTAAAGTTTTTGATGGGATTTGAACAAGTCTTTTCTGTGATTTTCTTTTATTCTTCAGTGGTTACATGTTTTAATTGCTGAAAGTTTTTTGGTGACCAACAATTTATTCAAACTTGTAATTCTTGCCATAGATTTTCAATAGGATTCATGTCAGGACTCATTGAAGGCCATGGCAGAATTGTAATCTTCTTTTTCTGAACCATTTAGACGCATGTTTGGGATTGTTATCTTGCTGAAAAGTAAATTGCCAACCTAGATGAAGATTTTGTGCTGATAATTGTAGATTTTCATCCAGAATTTTGATATAGTCTGCAGATTTCATTATTCTTCTTATTGCAATTGTTCAGTCCTCCTTGAGCTAAAAAAAAAAAACCCAAAAACATCATTGAGCCGCCTCGATGTTTTAATGTTGCCACTGTGTTCTTTGGGAGGAAAGCCTCACTTTTCTTCCGCCAAATCTTCTGTACATCATTTTGTCCAAAAAGCTCAATTTTTCTTTCATCACTGCATAGTATTTATTCACAAAAGCAATTTTCTTTGTCCAAGAACGTTTTGGCAAAATTAAACCGAGCAACAATGTAACATGGGGTCCGTCCATTGTGGCCGGTTTCCATAGAACCAATTTCTATTTTAAGAACGTTGTATTGTGTGAATACTTATGCTGATACCCATCGTATCCAAATTTTTGGCAATGTCTTTCAAAACAACGCTTTGGTTTATATTAACCTTGCAACACTGTTTTTGTGCAATTCTCAGTGACAATTTGGGTTTTCTTCTGCGCCAGGGAAAATTCTCTGTCATGCCAAACTGTTTAAACTTCTTTATAACGGATTGTACCTTAGATCTAGGGATAACTAACTGGTTTGAAATAGTGCTGTATTTCCAGACTTGTGGAAGTTAATAATTCTCTTTCTCAAGTCAACACTAAGCTCCTTTGTTTTTCCCATCGTGTTGTTAACATAAGAATAACATTGGTGACACTCTATGCACTGTGTGATGTTCTTTACTGGAATTATCACAAATATTCTATTGAATAAATAGTCTAGAAGGCTTCACCGATAAAATAATTATGTAAATTACTTATACTTACACAAATCAATAAACTTAAAACGATATTTTCTACTGTATGAATAATTTTGTCTTTTCCTATTTTGCATAATCGGCCTGTCATATTTTTTGTTTTATTCAACCTATTGTTCTGAAAATTGAGTTTTATTTTCCTTTTTTTTTTTGTGCTTATTAACATATAAAAACCTGGCATTATATGGCCATTAGATTCTGAGAAATGGATAAAAATATTAAAAATTGATGGGTAAATGAATAATTTCAGTGTTGATATATATATATATATATATATATATATGTTATTTGTATTTGGGTGGCAATCCTCCTTTTAGACCAGTTTCATCAAAAACGATTGACTAGGTGTGGTGGTTGAGACTTTTATATAATTTTTCATGTGTTCATATAATTTTTTTTCTTTTCAGGACATAAATAATATAAAAATTGTACGAATGTTTTCCAAGCGTTTTTGCCTTCACTTTTAGCCATTATCAAGGATGAATTTTATTTTACTTTTAATTAATTGGCCCTGATCTGGCATTTCGTCTGCAGTCGCTCTCTCACAGACGTGTCGTCGCCTCCCTCTGTCTTTTTTACAAATACTTTCATGGTAACTGCTCCAATGAGCTGCTTTTGCTGGTTCCCAGACTTCATGAATTTAAGCGTTCAACTAGGCTGGCATCTCACTCTCATCCTTTCACTGTTGAAACTGTTAAATGAATCCGTCTCTTCTACTCCAATAGCTTCATGTCTTGCACTGTGGAACTCCCTCCCCTTTTCCTGTTTCCCTGAAAGCTATAATCTCTAACTATTCAAATGTAATGTCAATCGACGTCTCCAGGTGCCTTGATCTATCCCCTATCCTTCTCTTCATCCTTTCCTCTATCACTCTTATTTGCTCTCACTCCAACCCTCTGTAATCCCTTGTGTGCTAGTGGCTTGCCGCCTTGCTTGGGGTGAAACGCTTAAAAAAAAAAATATAATGAATATATGTATTGTTTTATGTACGTATCTAGAGTTATAGGAATACATAAAAAATGCATATATCCAGTTAAAAGTAAAATCTTTGATCATGCCTAAAAGTATAGCTGAAAACACTTGGAAAACATTCAGACAATTTTTATATAATTTATGTCCTGAAAAGAAAAAATTATAGGAACACATGCGAAATTATATAAAAAACTCAAACACAGCAGCTTGTCAGTTGTTTTCAACGAAACTTGCATACATGTGTGTGCGTAAAAATTTTACATACTATTGACATAGAAAACAAACAAACACACACACATATATATATATATATATATATATATATATATATATATATATATATATGAAAAATTTCTCAGAGTTAACCTGTAGAAAAAGACATATATTTATAAATGTAAAAGACAATAGAAAAACTGTAATATTAGCCGACACGTTTTGTCCAATGTGGACTTTTTCAAGGCAAAAACGAAATGAATTTATTAAAACAAAGTAACTAATAATAACAAAACAAAATGTCCTTAGCAACTGGAAGAATTTAGAAAACGCTATTATATTCATATTGTCAACTGAAGATTACATCAAGTAAAGTCACGTGTGGAAATATCGTTTTTATTGTTGTGTTGACGGATTCAACCATTTTCTTTTGATTTCTTGATACAGTTGTGTACGTTTGCTTGGGAGAGTAGTAATTCTGTTAGGAAAGGTGAAATAGGGAAAAGGCCTGGGCATAGATTAATATTTGGATAATATTCAGTGGTGTTACTCTCAAGGATTTTCCTTCTGAGTGAGTTATTTTCTTTTTTTATGAGTGTAGCATTTTCAAAATGAAAATTGTGGTCGAATTTATTTCTATGTATGACTACTGCATTAATTAAGTTGTTTTTTGTGAGGTCTCTTTTGTGCATATAAATACGTTTTTTTAAATTTTTACTTGTTTCTCCAATATATTGGGAGGAACCATTTTGGCAATTTATTTTATAAATGCCTGCTTCAGAAATATTATTGCTATTAGCGTTTGAGGATCTGAGTATATCCATAATGGTTTTGGAAGTGTTTGTGACTATTTTAAGATTATTTAGATGGGATAGGTTATTCTGGATAGTGGACGTGACAGAGTTCGTCAGTAGTATTATGCATCTGTTTTCATGTAATTTATTATTGCGGATTATGTTATTATTTTTGTTTTGGTTGTATATTTTGTATGCCTTTCTTCTTGCGTTGTGGATGAAATGATATGGGTATTGTAGGTTTTTGAAAGTGTTTTCTATGTATGTTTCTTCTTTAGGTAAATATTGGGGACTGCAGATTCTTAATGCTCTCAGATAGAAACCTATAATAATTCCAGATTTCATTTTAGAAGAGTGGTTTGAGTAGAGACTGATCAGATCATTTTTGTTTATAGCCTTTCTGTAAATGTCAAAATTGAGTTTGTTATTATTTCTATGTAATATGATATCTAGGAATGGAAGAGTGTAGTTGGTTTCAGTTTCAAAAGTGAAGTCTATTGTAAGTTGAACTTCTCGGCACTATTAATCCATCACACATAAAAAATTCAGGTGACCTCCTAAACAAATTAAAAAACAGACATTAAAAACAAATATATGGTTAGTTTAGATATAAAATCTCTATACACAAACATCCCCATAGAGAAATGCTTAAATCTGCTAAAAAAACGAAATCAAAATTAAATTACCTTTACTTACACATAAAATCATAAAAATATGCTAGCTAATCACCAAGCAATGTTTCTTTACATTTGATAACCAACTTTACAGGCAAAAATTTGGTTTACCAATGGGATCTCCTCTCGGCAGCATTCTTACTTGTCTATTTTTAGAATTTCTAGAAAGTGACCCATTCAAAAACATTCTCCCTATTTCAGATACATAGACGACTCATTATTAATATATCCACAAAACACTAATTTAACACATCTTCTCTACAAACTTAACAATGTTGAACCTACAACCTACCTTCAGAAAGCTTCTGGTTTAAAAGCAGTAATTCGACCTTGCTAACCAGAAGCTTCCTCTGCAGCTAAATGGTATAGCACATCAGGCTATATGATGGTTCTGTGTAGGATACAGGTTTGATTCCTGTCGGAGGATACATATTTTCTATGAAATTTCTCGCACATTCAAGCTAGAAAATGTTGGTACTGTATATTATAAACAGAGCATTTACTGAAATATTTGTATCTATAAAAATAACGTATAAACAATATATATATATATATATATATATATATATATATATATATATATATTAGTTTAGAATATTAAAACATGTTAAAAATCACTACAGAATTACAATCATGCCTCCTTGGGCAATGTTAAACTACTGGCGAGTGAAAAATTAATTTAATTTCAAAAGGAGAATAATTCCGCGTGCTGAAGTGTTGAAACACGATTGTAATTGGGTAGTGATTTTTGACATGATTTTGTTTTAATATATCCTAAAATAAACAATAATTAGCTCTACTATTTTTTCTAAAGTAATTTTCATGGATAAATCTCAGGTGACACTTAATGGACCTAAGGGATGGGCCAAAGGATGGATTTTATTTGATGCAGATGTGCCTGTAACTAAAAGAAGGCAGCAGTGTGATAATATAGGTTGGAATTGTTGACCAAACCATTATTAGCCCTCTTTTAAATTAAATGTTACACCAGCATTATACTCCAGTATGTATATATATATATATATATATATATATATATGTATATATATATATGTATATATACACGTATATATACGTGTATATATATGTATATATACATGTATATATATGTATATATACATGTGTATATATATGTATATATACATGTGTATATATATGTATATATACATGTGTATATATATATGTATATATACATGTGTATATATATATGTATATATACATGTGTATATATATATGTATATATACATGTGTATATATATATGTATATATACATGTGTATATATATATGTATATATACATGTGTATATATATATGTATATATACATGTGTATATATATGTATATATACATGTGTATATATATGTATATATACATGTGTATATATATGTATATATACATGTGTATATATATGTATATATACATGTGTATATATATGTATATATACATGTATATATATGTATATATACATATATATATATAAAAGGAAGAGGTTATAGTAGTTCCAACGAGAGAAAAGTGTCTATATTAAAAAAAGGGAGAAACTGCAAACGTTTTTGGTTGTAATGTGTATTTTTTTTTTAAATATTGTTTTATTTTCCATATAAAGCATATTTTTTTTTAAAAATCCACATTACAACCAAAAACGTTTGTGGTTTCTCACTTCTTTTTTATATATATATATATATATATATGTAAGCAAATATGTGGATATAGATCCGACAATATGAGGAAAAATATGGAAAAACAAAAAATCCAAATATGCAAGTTTACTGGTTTTAATGTTGTTTCAATGTCGATGTCAGACGTTTCGGTCTAATAACTATGTCCTGAAGAAGGTCTACTAGACCGAAATGTCTGATGTCGACATTGAAACAACATTAAAAACAGTAAACTTGCATATTCGGATTTTCTTGTTTTTCCATATTTTTCCTCATCTATATATATATATATATATATATATATATATATATATATATATATATATATGCAACCTTGGCTATACAACAAAATGGAGAAACAATTAAAAATTGTTTAAAAATATTTGTTGCTTACTTTGCATTATAATGATTTGAAAACTTGAGTTCATTTATTTTCACCCTGTATATATAGAAATATAGTATAGTCGAAGTTGTTATACAAATTAGATAAACTGCAATAACTTGAATTTTCTTTAAAAAATCTTTGTCAGATTTTAAATGATTAATAGATTCCAGTCATAAAGGAATGACTGCATAATACTTCTCCCTTCCCACTTTATAGACAGAAATTCACAGATGCATTCTGGGATTTGTTCCTAACCAATAAGAGGCTACTTCTTAGTCTCATCTGACTCAGTCCCAGTCTGTCTTGACTTGAAGCCAGAATGCTACGTTTATCCAAATTCACTTTTGTGCCAATCTCAATTCTTAGTTTGTGAACTTTTTGCCTTGTTACTGTTGCTTTGTCTTGCATATATTGTTTGCTTGCTCAATATTATTTTTTGCAGACTTTGTCAATTCTGTTTGTTGGGCAGTTCTGCCAATTACATTTTAACCATGGCCACTTACTCTACATCAAAGTAAAGATTGAATTAATTTTTAGGCAGGTTCAACATGTTTTATTAAAGTTACTGGATTTATTATCAAAACTGCAGTCTGAAGTTATTATGCTGTTTAAACTAATATTAGTTCAAGGCCTCTGAAATCTAATAAAAACTATTTTTTTCTTTTTGTCAATAATATATGTTGAAACATGGGTAAGGGGAAGGATGTAACAACTGCTGAAAAACAGAAAGTAACAAAGTTATTGAGTGAAGGAATGTCCATATTGAAGATATCAAAGGAGCTTCGCAGAGATCATTTACCAATAAGAGGGCTGCCGAAAAAATAAGTAAGTTGAGAATTAGCAGCAAAGGGAAATGCTTGAAGTACATGTCTCCTTGAGGGAAACATAAAGTGACATATAATGAAACAACCACTTTTGACCAATGCTCAGAGCTTTGAACAGGCTGAAATTTAGGGAATCAAAAAGGATAAAAGGTTTAAAATACTTCACAAATTGAGATCTGTCAGGAAATCTCCTAAGGTAAATTCCTCTCAGTAAAGCAAATATTTTAAAGCAACAAAATTGGGCAGAAAAATACATGAAATTTCATTTTCCTAAAGTAATTTTCATGGATAAATCTCAGGTGACACTTAATGGACCTAATGGATGGGCCAAAGGATAGATTTTATTTGATGCAGATGTGCCTGTAACTAAAAGAAGGCAGCAGTGTGATAATATAGGTTGGAATTGTTGACCAAACCATTACTAGACCATTCAAAATCAATGAGTTAAAATGAACAGTGCAAACTATTGCAATTTCAAGGACAAGACTTTCTTTGAATGATACAAGTCCCAGCTTTGCAGTTTCAAAATGAAGCATGTATTTATGCACGACAATGCTTCCTCTCATGTATATAAGATTCTAAGATTATCCATTAATTTTTTAGCATAAAAGTTTCACAGGAGAGACAATAATGGAATGGCCACCATCAAGTCCTGATCTGAATCCGATCGAAAATCTATGGTCAATTGTGAAGATGAAATTATAAGATAGCAAACAATATGACAGCAAAGCAGACTTATGGAAAGCAATTAAATCACTATGATGGAAATTGAACCTGCTGAAATAAAAAAATTGCTGGCTGTTATTTAGAAAAAGAGTCACTATATTAAAATGTAAATGTTTCAAAGACTTATATATGTTTGTTATTTGTTCTATTACAGATGTTGATCAATTATTGGTGAGAATGTTGTATTCATATATAAATCTCCACCAATATAAATAGCAGTTGATACAGCTAGAGGCTAAACTAATCCTAATCTTGAAGACTATTAGAGAAATAGTAGTGAATACTTTTAACTAATTATAGTTTACAACATTTATTACCTTGTTACTGAAGTAAAAAATGAATTTTCTGGTTTAGCATAATAATTTCAGACTGCAGTTTTTAAAATAGATCCAATAATTTTAATAAAACAAGTTGAAAGTAACTAAAAATTTAATATGAGCTTTGTTTTGACATTTAAATTAATCATTTAAAATTTGACAAAAATCTTCAAAGCAAATTTGAGTTACTGAGGTTGATGTGATTTGCATAACTTCAGATGAGTTATTTGACACTCAGAGCCAAAAGAGAGAAAAAAAAAGTAAAGGAATAGAGAGGAAGAGAGTGTAAGGAAACAAGAAAATGATGAAAAAAAGAAATAACCACAACATCCTACACATGTGCACATACACATATATACAGGCATACATACAAACAGAAAAAAAATCAATCTGACACCAATAAAAAGAGCATAAATTAACTTTTAAGTTAATATTAAAATAAATCAGCAGACAATTGCTGAAAACCTCCTGAGGAGTGGACTGAACAATTACTAATTACTATATATATATAATTATTATTATATTTTTTATTATAATAAATTACAATAAAAACATTTTACATCACTGCACAAAAACTTTCATGTTTCAGTACTAAGATGGTACTTCTTCAGGCGATGGTAGATAACTTGTGATAAAAATGATTTATTAGGGAAATTTAAAAGCAAATGTTTACCTCTTTTCTTAAGTTAAAAAGGGGATATATATATATATATATCTGTGTGTGTGTATATTTTGGCTGCCTCACAAGATACTCATAAATTTCAGCAGGTTCTCATTATATATAAGTGCATCAATTAATTAGTCTATCAACACTAATATCATCAGTTAACCTGACATCATTCCCACGCTTGTTCACTCTGCTTTGATGATTTGTTGCCAATTATTTTTCAGTTCACCTTCCTCCCATTTCACTTGTATGGGACAAGAAAGCTTAAATGCAAAAAAATCATCAGACAATTGCTGAAAGTCTCCTGATGAGTGGACGGAACAATTACAAAAAGGTTTATCTATGCAATTCTGGAATTGAGGTTCTGAATATAATATTAATGAGCTAAAGTGACAAATTTTATTTGTATTTTATATATACATATATATATATATATATATATATATATAAAATTATTATATTTTTTTTATTATAATAAATTACAATAAAAACATTTTACATCACTGCACAAAAACTTTCATGTTTCAATACTAAGACAGTACTTCTTCAGGCGATGGTAGATAACTACTGATAAAATGATTTATTAGGGAAATTTAAAAGCAAATTTTTACCTCTTTTCTTAAGTTAAAAAGGGTATATATATATATGTGTGTGTGTGTGTGTGTGTGTACATTTTGGCAGCATGTTTTCATTAAGACAAGTCTCATTAAATAATTTAGACAAGTTTTGTCTACTTATTTTTTAATAGGATCCTCTCATAATTACAGACAAGTTTCTTAGTGTCCTTGTTAACGGAACAAAGAAAATGCTGATTCATATTCATTTTATTTCACTTGTATGGGACAAGAAAGCTTAAATGCAAAAAAATCATCAGACAATTGCTGAAAGTTTCCTGATGAGTGGACGGAACAATTACAAAAAGGTTTGTCTGCAAAACTCTCCAGAGTTGGAGTTCTGAATATAATAACAATCACCAAAGGGACAAATTTTATATTGGTATTAGGACACTATATATATATATATATATATATATATATATATATATATATATATATGGATAGAGAGAGAGACAGAGAGATAGAGAGAGACATACCTGTTCTGTAAAAGCAGAAGGTAGTCTGCAGGATTTCACCATGATGTCACGCAGGGAAATTCTGGTCAACAAAACATTAGCAATATGGTTCCTGAAGAAAAAATATTTACATCAATTTAATCAAGATAATTTTAATTATCAAAATTGATAATTAGTATTGTCTTAAAAGATAAACCAATAATAGAATATCTTTTTAAAATTTTACATTCATCTTGTAAAACAACACTTTTGAGATTTTTTATATATTTTTTCTTTTAAATTAGAGAAACAAATATAACAATTTTTATATTTAAAATTTAATATCTCCATTTAATTTCCCAAAGTACCAATATGCAATTTGATAGATTATAAACTGTTAATTACTAATTTTGACTAATCTTCTTTTTATCTATGTTTCTATCCTAGTGATCAAATATTGTATGTCTAAAAGCAAGCAGTGTGAATTAGAAAAAAAAACTTTCTCTGATGAGATTTGAACTTGCATCTCATATCTTGGAAGGCTGTTTGACATAGATGTAGCTTCTATTGATTTTGTTATAATAAATTTATGGTCGTAAAGCAGAGACAAATCTGGAGTCATGCAGTTAAGCCTTTTTCTCCTCTTCACCATCTGGTTTTTCATGACATATTTGTTTATTATATAATAGTAGTAGATATAATCGTCTTTAAACTTAAAGTATTATTATTTTCATTATTAATTTTGTTTAGTTTTTCTTTCAGGTTAATGTCACTTTTTATCTCAATGGCCAAGTTGCAACATTCTATCAGTTTTCCAGGATATGGGATACAAATTCAAGTCTCACAAGAGATAAGAGATTATATTTTTATTTCTAATTCCAGCTGCTTACTTTCAAAGTGGTAGAATGTAAAATGATTTATTATAAAAATAAAAAAGATAAAAATACAGATAAAAGAAAAGCTAATCAAATTTAATGAAAATACTTCATTTAAGAAATCCAAACAGGTAAAAGTTTTATATATGACAAGAAAATGTTATCAGTTGTATTACATTTAAATTCAAGAACAATATTAAAAAATATACTACAGGGTAAATTTTGTTTTTTTTAATTTATCTTTGTTATCAAATATTATTATTCCCTAAAAAATTGATATCATCAAATCTAGAAAATAAAAAAATATTATAATGCATGTATCTAGATTTATAGGAATACTTTATTTCCCAAACACAGTCAGCACATTGTGACCATGTTCATAGTTGATGTTATTGTGTGTCAGATTCTTCTTTTTTATTAATAAGGCTTCCATTATTTTTAGCCTTTCTTTTTACACACATGAAAATAAAATAATCCATACATTCAGTTAAAATTAAATATAAAATCATCCTTGATAATGGCTATAAGAATAGCAGAAAAAGATCAGGCATACAGAACATTAGGACAATTTTTACATAATTTATGTCCAGAAAAAAAAAAATTATAAGAACACAAGAAAAAGTAAATTAAAATCTTAACCTCAGTACCTTGTCAGTCATTTTTAACAAAAACATATATATATATATATATATATATATATATATATATATAACACCATCACTTGATAAGACACCAGAAGTGTTGAAACAAAATGGCTATTTTTGTAGTGATTTTATAACATATTTATGTTATAATTTTCGAATAAATAATTATATTTGCTCTATTCTGTATTGAGCACTCTTTTAAGAATAGCAATTGTTGGTTATTTGAATTTATTCTGTATACACCAATCCTATACTTGTTATATATTTATATATATATATATGAAGAAATATAGTCTTAAAGTGTACTATATTTATGGGATAAAGTGCTTAATATCAGAGATAGAGCGTGTGTAAATATAAAAGTGAACATAGAAGTCAATACTTAGAGGCAACAGTCTGTTTCATGCTAGATGCAATCGTCAGGCCACCGTGGCCTGATGATTGCATCTAGCATGAAACAGACTGTCGCCTCTAAGTGTTGACTTCTATATTTTTTTATATATATATCACTGTCAAAGCAATTACTGCCAGAATTTTACACCTAGTGGCAATCCTCATTAGAATCCTCAGAATACTGAGCAGCAAAGCAACAGGTTTAAATACTGCAAATATTTAATACATCAGCTATAGGTGTAAATATCTACTGTGAAAAACATGTGTTATATGGAGTTTTTTTTTACCAACGTGGGGGCAAAAATGCATTATTTTCTGCACCTCATCAGTACATCCAGGGCTTGTGAATATTTGATATCCATGAAATATTGCTTCAGAACCTAGAAATTGCTCAAGAAATATCTCATCAGTTGCTTCAGAACATTGAAATTGCTCAAGAAATATCTCATCAGTTGCTTCAGAACATAGAAATTGCTCAAGAAATATCTCATCAGTTGCTTCAGAACATAGAAATTGCTCAAGAAATATCTCATCAGTTGTTTCAGAACATAGAAATTGCTCAAGAAATATCTCATCAATTGCTTCAGAACATTGAAATTGCTCAAGAAATATCTCATCAATTGCTTCAGAACATTGAAATTGCTCAAGAAATATCTCATCAGTTGCTTCAGAACAAAGAAATTGCTCAAGAAATATCTCATCAGTTGCTTCAGAACAAAGAAATTGCTCAAGAAATATCTCATCAGTTGCTTCAGTATATTGAAATTGCTCAATAAATATCTCATCAGTTGCTTCAGAACAAAGAAATTGCTCAAGAAATATCTCATCAGTTGCTTCAGAACAAAGAAATTGCTCAAGAAATATCTCATCAGTTGCTTCAGAACAAAGAAATTGCTCAAGAAATATCTCATCAGTTGCTTCAGAACAAAGAAATTGCTCAAGAAATATCTCATCAGTTGCTTCAGTATATTGAAATTGCTCAATAAATATCTCATCAGTTGCTTCAGAACAAAGAAATTGCTCAAGAAATATCTTAACTGCTTCTAAGGGATTAAGTAAGGTATAAACAGATTAGAAAATGTAATTTTCTTTTTTCAATCATTTCACCCCCAAGCAAGGCAATAAAGCCACTAATACACAAAGGTTTACTGAGGGTGAAAGAATATGAGAAAAAGAAAACATTATAAAGGAGAGAGAACAATAAAGAACAAGAATTCAGAAGATAATGATTGACAATACATTTAAATTCTTGAAGATCAAAGTTGACTGGAAAGTAAGAAGACAAAAGAGAGTTCCACAAGCGAGAAGTACAAGAGAAGAAACTATTAGCGCAGAACTTACGGTTACATCTAGCCATTTCAACTATAAAATGAAGAGATCTTGCCACCAACCTAGTACTGCTCTTAAATTTATAAATTCCAGGTACCAAAGAGGAAAGCTCATCAGAATAATTACCATGAAATTATTTATAGAAAAGACACAGTGGTGGGTAAGTGACTGAAGCTGAGATGCCAGGTCAAGATCAATAACATTGCAGATTCTTTTTTGTATTTTATCTAGAATCTCTAAATACATAGCAGATGCACCAGACCCCATATGATGCATGGACGATTGGTAGACTGTGTAATAGATTCTGGCAAGAAAAACGATATACTTACCATATAAATATAATATTAGTTGCTGTGAAACCAAGCAAAGCAGCAGGTAATCCTTGAACAGCACTTAATGATAAAAGCTTCTCAGATGAAAAATCTAAGGTGAGAATGCTTTTTACAGAAGTCAAATTCTCAGAAAAGCTGTATTTGCAGATATCAATGGTTTTGTCACTTGATGTCCTGGCTACAGCCATTGAACAGCTACTCAAAGAACTGAAGATTAACCTGAAATGGAAATAAATAAATTAACATCATCAAATTTGGAAATATATTTTTGAAGAAGCTGATATATTCCAGTATACCAGATAAAGAGAAAGGATTATTATTATTATTTTTCTGCATATTTTTGGTAGTAGTGGTAGTGAAAAATGCCCCTTTTCTCATGAGGTTTCTGACAATGTATAACATCAGAGAAATATCTTGTCACCCACTCAAGGACAATCATTGCTTCCAGTGTCTTCATTACTCTGTACGAATTGTCTTGAATTACTGCCTGATACAGTGCCACAGCATGAAGATTCAGTACAAGGAAATTATCAACATCGTTAAATTTAGAAGCCCACGATATGTTGGCTCTAATGTTTTGAATGACTGCTAAGAATATAAACCCCCAGATTCTATATACCAATTCTACATCTGCATGCTGCAACTTCTTCATCATAAATAAAAATGGACAATTTTCAATCACATCCCACATAAATTTTGTTCTTTTTTCGCTAACTGAATCCCTTATAAGTGTGAACGTAATTCTTACTTTGCAAAATTTTTGCCTTATTACTGTTTCTTGCCTAGTTCTGACCTGCATATTTATATATGTATATATAATGGACTCTCCCGTCGGTTTTGGCATATGAGGATCTGACAACTTAATCAATTGATTCAGTTATGAATTTTGTGCGATAATCTTAAGTGGCACTTAAGACTCACTAGTGATTTGCAAAGGAGGCCACATATGGAGCAAGAATGAGGATTGTGGGATGAGGTCACTGTTAAATTGGCTGACCTTTTAGATCTTGCTTCTTGAAGATGGTTCAGACTAGCAGATTGAAAACTGCTGAGTCCACTAAAACACACTGATCTCCATTCTACCCGCAACAAGGCTAAGTGCTCGAGGGTCTTATGAGGTATACTGACAGGTGACAAGTTGCTCTTCAGCCTGTCTTTGTATCTTAGTCATGGGCGTCCTACATTCCTGTAGCCCTGATCTAATTGGCTGTACATTAGAATTTTGGGTATCCTGTCATCAGACATTCTCAAGACTCTAGTCAAAGGACACATGGTCCAGTGGATAAAACGTTGGTTAGATTCAGTGACTAGACCCAAAGAGTTGTGAGTTCAATACCAGGCCACAGCAGTGGTGAACCAAAATTTGGAGAGTTGAGTTAAAGGGAAATAACTGAGACATCCGAAAGAGGCATGGCATGTGGAACTAGAACAATCTACCCCCAGTGGATGAAATAAAGGGTTTGGTTTGAAATTCCAATCACCTGAAGTAGGCCGGGTATCATACAATGGCCTAACGTTGTGAATATGGCAATGAAGATGAGGATAACAGTCCGAATAATGTAAACCTTCTCAAATTTTTTGAATCATAATCTCCTTTTGTTAAAAGAAATATGTCATGATCCCTACCAACAACCCATGTTTGGTACAAGGAATTCAGGACAATCTCTGCATGGGGGATCTTGCACATTTTCAGTAAAATCAACTATTGGCAATTTTTGCTATGAAGAACCATCCATATGAAAATCTACTTAAAAAAACTGCTTAAAAGATTTTTTTCTTTGCAGGAAATGCCTCTCCTGAGACAATTCGTTCTTTTAAGAAATGTCTTAAACTATGGATGACCAAGATAAAAGGAAATTATTCACATGTATTTAACAGGAACAGGAAGTGGGAGGGAAAAAGGTTTATAAAAGGTTAACTTAAAGTCATTCTTACTGTTTATAAAAATACTGGCAAAAAGACAATATGTTTCTTTCAGTGATTACGTTAAAAAGAAACTAAATTCTATATCCAAAGCATTACAAAACTAAAACATGTTTACTAGCCAGTAAAAACTTTAATTAAATAATAAATTAATAAAAAAATTTTGAGATTTTTTTTTAAGCTTTTCACCCCAAGCAAGGCAGGAGTGCCACTAGCACACAAGGGGTTACAGAGAGTGGGAGCAAGAGTAAAGAGGCGTGATAGAGGAAAGGAAGGATTGAAGGAGAGGTAATAGATCAAGGCATCTAGAGATGTCGATTGACATTGCATCTGAATAGTTGGAGATTATAGCTATCAAGGAAGCAAGTAAGAGGAAGAGAGTTCCACAGATGGGAAGTGCAAGACATGAAGCTATTGGAGTAGAAGAGACGGCTACATTTTACTGTTTTGACAGTGAAAGGGTGGGACTGATTTTTACAATTAACTCTTTTTCTCTAGAATCCCATAATGAGTCCCATAACCCATTTGGGTCGTAAGATGTACTGCAGACATGGCAGCAGTGGTGTGTCTGGGGCAAGACAACCTGACAAAACATATTCCTCTTCAGACAGGTTTTGAATTCAGTGTTTTCCTTCCCCTAGACTGGTTGCTACGTCAAGGCAAGAGACTCCAATCTGCTATTTAACCCATAGCTGGAGGAAGATGAATTCATACCTTTTCCAAGTGAATCAGCACAAAGTGAATGCAACAGAACCAACCAGAATTTTAACTCAGCTCGACAGTTTCAGTTTTTGCACTGATAACTTTCACACTATCCTCACATCCATTAATTTAGGGAACAACGGCAAAATACCATAGTTAATGCCATAAAAGACACACTTTTGCTTCCAAAAATAGATTAAAATATATCTGAGACCTTAAGTGCAGAAATTGAGGAATGCATTAAGATACACAGAAATGCTAAAAAAAAATGTAAATGGGTCATGGTGGGTTTCTTATCTTCTATCTTTGGTTAAATGAAGAATATTAAAAGTATTAGAAAGAATTAGTAATTAATTTGAGTGCATTGCTTTCCTTTAAATTGTCTTGAAGAGTCTTATAAAATTTAAAGAGAAAATTATATGATTATTCTTGAAGAGGATCAGACAAAATCAAAAAGCTTATAAATGACACATTTCACCCACATCTGTTGGTCTCAGCTTTTTCAGGTTGAAATGAAAGACAAAACTGTGTATAAGGAAAATGCATTGGGATTTTTGTGGATAAGATTAAATTAGCTTATCAGATCCAATAACCAGAGACCAGAAAGCATTTGTTTATATTTATTTTAAGACATAAAAAGAATGTATAAACATAAAAAATGTCTTAAAATAATTGTCGGACTTTGTCCATTTCATAATGTGTGACGTCATTTGTTTACATTTGATACGCCATGAGCAGTTATGAATGTACGTGAAAGATTCAAGTTTATAAGCAGTAAATTCGACTATGCCAACCGAATGATCCTCTGTGGCCGAATCAGTTAAAAAAGGCACGTCAGGCTATATGACTGTTCCATATAGGATACAGATTCGAATCCTGTCGGAGGACGAATATTTTATATGAAAACACTGAGCACTCTAGTTATAAAACCTGAGGAAAAAATATATTTATATGTATGTATATGTAGATTTTTTTATCCTACCCATTACTATATATTATATATATATATTATGAAATGGACGAAGTCTGACAAAAATTTTAAGAGATTTTTATGTTTATACATTCTTTTTATAAAATTGTCTTAAAATAATTGTCGGACTTTGTCTATTTCATAATGTGTGACGTCATCGAGCAGATATGAATTGGCTTGTGGCTCAATTGGTAAAAGCACGTCAGGCTATATGACGGTTCTGTATAGGATACAGGTTGGATTCCTGTTGGAGGATGCATATTTTCTATGAAAATTGCTCGGATTCAGGCCAGTAAATGTTGTTAATACTGTTTATTATAAACAGAGCATTTACTTAAATATTTGTATCTATAAAAAGAACGTATAAACATAAAATTGTCTTAATATATATATATATATATATATATATATATATATATAAATATATGTGTGTGTGTGTATGCAGTTGTATAGAATTGTAGTTCGTAACCCCGAGTTTTTGAGGTGTAAATTTGTAAACAGTGACTATTTAAGCTAATATTGCTGACGGCTTAGTGGGAGAAGTTCCGACTGATGTAAATTCAATCGTGTTTTGATCCTAGCTAGAGGCAACCGGACGTCTAGCCACACTGATGAGCTGTGAAACAGCGAAACAGTCTGTCTGTGGATGACAAATATATATATATATATATATATATATATATATATATATATATATATAATATAACAGGCTCAAACACTAATATTCCATGGTTATAATTTATTACATTGGAATCGTAATCACGATCCAATTCATCAGACCTACAAATTCAAAAATTCATATTCTTACTCTGTCCTGGACATTGAGATCTACCTGGATTCTATCCTCTTGGAAATATATATATATATATATATATCATATATTACACAGATACATGCATACATATATATATATATATATATCATATATTAGACAGATACATGCATACATATATATATATATATATATCATATATTAGACAGATACATGCATACATATATATATATATATATATATATATCATATATTAGACAGATACATGCATACATATATATATATATATATATATATCATATATTAGACAGATACATGCATACATATATATATATATATATATATATATCATATATTAGACAGATACATGCATACATATATATATATATATATCATATATTAGACAGATACATGCATACATATATATATATATATATATATATCATATATTAGACAGATACATGCATACATATATATATATATATATATATATCATATATTAGACAGATACATGCATACATATATATATATATATCATATATTAGACAGATACATGCATACATATATATATATATATATATATATATATATAGTATTTACATTAGTCGGACTATTGTCCTCATCTTTGTCGCTATATTTGTCACAACGTTTCGGCCGTTGTACGCTCCGGCCTTCTTCAGGTGGTTGGAATTTCGAACCGAACCCTTTATTTCGATCACTTGGGTAGACTGTTCTAGTTCCACGAGCCATGTTTGATGGATGTCAGTTATCAGTTATCTCCTGGTAATTTTCCCTCTGAAAGTTCTCCACTGCCTGAACCGGGTATTGAACTCACACTCTTTGGGTCTGTCACTGGATCTAACCAACGACTTTATCCACTGTACCATGTGTCCTCATGTTCAAATGAAAAAATTACTGTTCTCAAATTACAGTGTTCCAAAATAAAATTGTCCATGTTTTCAACTTTACACCTGAAGGCTATTGTCCAAAATCATGCCATTTTGGTATCAGGCCGACTCTGTGAGCAAATTAAAAACATTAGAAGCCAGATATGGACCCATAATCCTGAAATTTTGGAGTCCCAATTTTTCATTACTGCAATTGGATTCAGTGATTTTTTTACATGACTTTTTGCAACAAAGTTTTTTGCATGATAACAATTTTTATAAGTTAAATAAAATTAATTAAAATCAATTGCAAAATCCATTGAAAGTCACCCATAAAATAAAAATAATTATTTGTATAGAAAGTAAGGACCTACATACATCGAACTGTCTTTAAATTAAGAGGCAGCAGAAGAATTATCATTGAACTTTTAAAAGGTAAGCTTAAATATTAATGCAATACTTAAATGAAACAATCAGTTTTGAGTTCTTCTGTTGTTTGTTGTTGCCTATTGCATCTACTCCTCCTTACCTATTGTAATAAAGACCCAATTAAGAGCCCTCCACAGGGTGATAGAGTGGCTTTTAAGCTAGTTTTACACCTGAATCGAAAACAATTAATCTCAAGTGACATTAACTCAAACAATTCTGAAAATTTATTTCATTTTTGAAAATAGAATATATTCAGAAGAAACAAATTTTCAAAAAGCAAAATTCCTCATATTTTTTATATCCCAAGGATTTTTTTTTTAATAACAGAGAAGAAATGACAAAGTAACATACTTATGCATCTGTGGCAAAATAACAGGAAGTGAATGGCTTTTTCCCATATCTTCCTGTATCTGGAATATATGAAGAACCAATTGACTCTGTCCTTCAGTGCTAACCAAAACAGTGGCCACCCCAATGCCTTTTTGTAGAGGATGCAGAGATGCATGACAACACCGCTCCTGTTAGAAAAAATAGAAAGAACAACACTTTAATTTTTGTCTTAATTTTATATATGAGGAATTATCATTATGATACATTGATTTTCTTTGACTAGTCTCCTAATTTTGGTTGTTATTGGTACATTTCAACTGTTTTACTTAGGTTGCTAACATTGGTAACATTCAGAAAATTTAAAAAAAAAAAACACTTTATTCAATCCTTGAGGGTAGAGAGTTCTCATTCCATTGTCATATCAGTTAATTCTATTTAGCTTTGTGGTGTTTCTTGTCTCTTCCACTGAACAAGAATCATTTTTTTTTCACCTTACCCAATCAAATGAGTGAACTTTCAACTATCAGGTAACTCAGTTCTCTTAATCACCACTGGTCCTGAATTCCTGGCCACGACTTCCTCAAATTGGATGAAATATACAGCTAAATAATATCCTAGTACATAGCTAGAAACTTCACGGTCTTGATATTAGTTTTCCTTTCAACAACAAAGACAAATGATTTCTTCTCAATCACCTCCAAATCAACCAAGCGTGTATGTAGACTGCTTGGTCTGTTGCATAAATTCCTTAACACTGATAATACGAGGACTTGGGGGTGGCATTTCCAGGTATTAACTTACAGGAATGTAATATAATTAATTCTGAACTCATAATCTTCATCTCCTCTTTAATTCATATTATACGCCTCATTCATCATAACCATTTTGATCCTTTCAAGAAAATTTTTTTTGTTTTTTTGCATCAAGGGTGGGGGAGTAAAGATTAGTATAATAAATTTCAATGTATTTTTGTGGTTAAAAAAAACTGATTTGTAAATTCCTGCAAAAATCAAATAATTGTAGGATTTTAATGAAACTTTTATGACAATTTCACAAATGAATGAAATTATTTTAAAAGTTTTTTTTTTTTAGAAAATTTTGGTAAAAATATTTTTTTTTACATCTGTTACAACCCCCACCACACACACACACACTTATTTAATTTTACAAAATTTCAAGAAATTAAATTTTGTAGAGCTTAATGTTTATATATATATATTATAAATTAATAGATTTAAAATATGGTTTTACCGCTACACAGTGATAACCATGTTTCAGAAATGGAAGCTAAAGCCCCTGAATTTAATTTTGTTATTAAACCAAAGACATTAGTTCCATTTCCTCATCAAGCGAATTTTGGAGTAACTTACTTTTTAAAATTTACGGTTGTTAACGGCACAGGAAAGATAAATTTAAATTTACATAGAGCACTATTGTGTAAAAATAAAAATATCTATAAGAACACCGGATTTTATATCTTACTGTTCTTTCCTTTTTATATATATATATATATATATATATATAAAACTTTTAATTTCTTTTTTGTAGAACAGGACCTCCAGTTACTGAAAATCTGCTCTGAATTATAATAGAAAAGTTGCAATAAAACTAAGACATTATTTAATTAGAAAAGCTTTTAATTGCTTCTATGAATAAGATATATTATCGACACTATTGTCTTAAGGAAAAAATTCTTCAATAAAAAATAAATTTTTACAAAAATTGTTTTCATTTTGTTTTAATTTTAATTAGAATAATTTATGAATTTTTAAATCTTTTAAAATTTGGTCCTACTTTGCAGAGGTTAAGCGATGTTGTTACTAAGTAAAGACTATATGAATTATAAATAGAAAAGCTTAGTACAATTCATTAACCCCAATATTTTGAATTTTTTTTTTGTTGTGTGTATAAATGTGTCAATTTTTGTAAATACGGGCGTCCATATTCAACATTACCTGAAAATAAGATCAATAATTATAGTAAATTTAAAGCCAAATACCTAAAATTCAATAAAACATTAGTGAATATTTTCCGAAATTGTTAAGACTACTGGGTAATTAAAAGTATTTAAAAAGAAAGCACTCATGTTATATGTCCACTGGAGAAAAAAATGGGAAACTTTTGTCTAGCAGTCAACCTGTCAACACCTTAAATAAACAGCTACTGCTGTGTTAAAAAATGCATTTCTGTAATATTTTAAACTTGAGATTAATTAAACCTTAATGCAGTCAATATTCCTCAAATAAAATATCAGAAAAGTATATTTTTGAAATATTTTTTACTAAAGTGAATTATATTGTGATGAAAGATAGTTAAAAATGGTGCTGAAATCAGTGAAATGAAAACTCCTTCCAGTCAATTTAAATTAGTTTTGAAATAAAGCAAAGTATTTTGCTTATTGGAAATATTAATTAAAATCTATTAACTTGAAATTAAAACCAAATAAAAGCCTCAAGAAAGGTTTTTCATCTTGAAAAATTCATTTTAAACCTTAGATATCGTGAATCTGTGGAGGTACCTACTTATATGTCTGGGGTTCATGATTGTCTCTTGTGACTGGAGTTCATGATAGAAGGCAAACTCCTCTCTATAACTTGACCTTTTGGTGCTAAGATGCAGAGGACACAACAGCCAAATGTTGTGATAACAACAACAAAGATGAGGATAATAGTTAGAATGTAAATATTGTAAACAATTAAGCTGTTTGGTATTACTTTTTGCTCCTGTAATTAGGTTGGAACTAGTTCCTATGGCAAATTTAGGCTTCAAAATGAAATTTTATTTCAAAATCTTGGGGTCAAGAAGTACACCAGAACTTATATAAACTCTTCAAATAATCTGTAACCTGTAATCTACTGGTTACAATGGGTTTAGTGATGATGTTACTAATTATTTATTTTCAATGTCATATCATTTTAAAAATAAACAAATGTCACTTACCAATTCTGTTATCTGTTGTTGATGGACAATTTCCCATTGGGCAACTTTAGTTAATTTCCAGAAATAAATGCTGTATTGGGTAACACACACAAGCAGGTCCCTGGTCACAGGGGAGAAATCATTATAGCCAGGACAGAACCTACTGTTAAGGAGACTCACAACTTCCTCATTATTGCATGGGAGCTAGCAATCAAGAAAACAAATCATATATGAAATATAAAGCAAAAAAATGTTCAGCAATATTATTTTTGTTCATTATTTGGATGAGTGACCAAACAAATAATAAAATATTGTCAATTTATAATAATGTGTTATTGCATTAGATCCCAGTTATTCCCAAATGTGTCATGGAGTGCTTAGAATCAAGGCAGGAAATGGCAATTTTAAAACTGAACAAGAAAAATCACTCCTCCCTCACCAATAATATACTGAAACAAAAAAGTGTCTATCACTAGTGTGTCTGAATTAGGTTTTATATAGTGGGAGTATATCAAGTAGTAATTAGATGAGCATTAGTAAGACCAAGGTTGTATTTAATGTTCAAACCCGTTCAGAGACATATAATCACTTAGAAGATTTTGGTAATCACTATTTACTGAAATTGTAATGTTTTACTTTTCTAAGGAACAAAAAGAAATAATGATGTTGGTAAATTTTTATGCTTACACCTGTTTCCCTTTAGAGGTAAAATTTATGCTTTACCTGTGTTTTTTTTAAGTGTTTGGAAAATATCTGACCTTCAAATCCTTTGTAAATTATTCATTTTTTAGTTACTCCCCCAACACACACACACACACCATCTCCAATCGTCAATATGGGTAAATCTTTATTGGAACCAGGTGGTTTTGATTGGGGGGAACCACAGAAAACAAGTTATTTTATGACATTTTTCTCCTATATATAAATTGTTGTAAATGAGCTGTTTTGGAGACATTAGTTATTTCCAACTCCTTGGTGCCCCATTCAGTTCAAATTTGAATGACTCAAGTACTGCAATGGCTTTCTGTAAGATGTGCACCTTCCATTATTACCACAGTATTGCTGAGTTTTACAGAGAATGAGAAAAGTGTTGATCTTCTGCATCAGAAGATGAAGAAGAGCCTCAGCTTGCCCTGCATTTCTATTGGTTATTTTGATTTTCTTCGATGGTAGCTGGTCAGGGTTAGGTTAGGTTAGGTTTGGCAAGGTTTTTCTGTTTCTTTTTAATGGCTTTTGTTAATATTTTTTTAATTTTAAGGGTATATAATTGATAGGTTTGGTTAGAATTTTGAAGGTGAACTATGATTTTCCTATGATTTTTTATATGTTTTGAACAAATCTGACCTTCTAAACCATTGTAAATAACTCGTTTTCTGTGGTTCCTTCATCCAAAAATTCTTGGTTTCCACTAGGATCCCCCATACTGAAGGCTAGAGTGTGTACGTGGGAGGGGACTAAAAATCGAGTAATTTCTCACAGTTTTGAAGGTCAGATTCATTCAAAACACACCAAAAACCATAAGAAAAACAAATTTCACCTCTAAAAGGGAGATGGGTGTAATAGTAAAAAATTTACCATTATTTTCTTTTTTAGTATTCATGCTGAGAACATAAAAACAGAGACAAAACTTGAAGAGGATTTATTTAGTCATTTCATTAGTATTAATTGAATATTAGCTTCACATGACACCAATTAATTTATGTACTTATTAGTGAAACAATCTATATATAAAATTCTGTCAGTTTCATTAGTATGTCTGCCCATCACACCCTCTAAAACAGCCATACATTGACCAATCAAAACTAAATTTTGGGGAGAAGTGCAAACAGGTAAAAAAGTACAAAGTACCATTTGTTTTACTAGGGTGAGTAGCTTAGTGCAATAAATTTTCATTTCTTTTGAAAAATTAAGTTTTATTATTTAACATACAAAATATTCCCACTATTTTAAAAACAATTTAATAAAAGTGCAATATCGTTTTTTGCATATGATTTCTTTATGTTTTTCTATATACAAGAATCCAGTTTCCAGTTTACCCTGCGTTTGCAAGAACTATAAACAAATCACATGGTCAAATGTTTCAAAAAGTCGTAATTTCACACTAGAAAGAAAATTTTATGCATGGCCAGTTGTATACTGTGTGCTCAAGAGTAAGAAATCCTAAGAATTTATTCTTCGCTGATAAAATGGAAAAAGAAATTTTCTTAAAAAATATTGTTTACCATAAAGTCCTATAAAATTAAAGAAATTATTAAACCGTGGAGTAGAGTTTTTTATCAAAGTATTTTTCCAAAGAAATTAGCTTATTCAAATTTCATCGATTGGTTTGCAAGATTGAACAAAACAGAGTTTGTAAATCTCAACAAAAAATGTTAGCGATACTTCACCAATACTAAATACTGTGAGGACTTCAACCAATGTCAACATGTTTCAAAAAAGTTCTAGTCTCTTGAAATAACTCATTGTTTTGCAACAAAAATGCTATTATAGTATCAAGTGCCATCCTTGATACACAATTAAGTGATTATGTCTCTTTCAATTCATGACTGACTAGGCAGAAGACTTTCTCCAGTAGCTACCATTTCTTTCTGCAGTAGATGGATTCCCAACCAAGGCTATAGAACCCAACCTATCCTGCTATTTAACCCATACCTTGGGAGAAAATAGATCCTACCTTTTCCAAGGGTATTTGCACATAATTGAATGTAACAAATCTGACTCATTTTCTTTTTTTAATAATTTCATCCCAAGCAAGGTGTCCTCTAAAACGCAAGGGGTTACTGGAAGTTGTAGAGAATGAGAAGACTTTAGTGAGAAGAAAGGACAATAAAAGAACTGGATTCAAGAAGACAGAAGATGGTAATTGATGTTGTATTTAAATTTTTGAAGATTGTAGGTGGCAGGGAAGCAAGAAACTGAGAGAGAGTTCCACAGGCGAGAAATGTGAGAAAATGAACTATTAGAATAGAACTTAGGTTTACACCAAGCTATTTCAATAGTAAAACAATGAGATCTAACAACCAATCTAGCAAGACACTTAAATTTATGAGGTTGAGGTATCAAGAAGAGCTCATTGACAGTGATAGATAATGAACTGATGAGAATGGATAGATAAGGAACTGACAGTGAGAGATAATGTACTGATCGCAATGAATAAATAAGGAGCTGGCGGTGACAGATAATGAACTGATGGGGATGAATAGGTAATGAACTGATAGGGATGAATAAATAAGGAACTGGTAGTGATAGATAATGAACTGATGGGGATGAATAGATAATGAACTGATGGGGATGAATAGGTAATGAACTGACCGTGAGAGATAATGAACTGATGGTGATGAATAAATAAGGAACTGGTGGTGATAGATAATGAACTGATGGGGATGAATAGGTAATGATGGGGATGAATAGATAATGAACTGACAGTGAGAGATAATGAACTGATGGGAATGGATAATGAGCTGACAGTGATAGATAATGAACTGATGGTGATAGATAATGAACTGCTGATGGGAATGAATAGATAATGAACTGATGGTGAGATATAATGAACTGATGGGAATGAAAAGATAATGAACCGATGGTGAGATATAATGAACTGATGGGAATGAATAGATAATGAACCGATGGGGATAGATACATAATGAACTGATGGCAATAGATAATGATCTGACGGTGATAGATAATGAACTGATGGCAATAGATAATGATCTGACGGTGAATGATAATATAGAGGAAACTGCAGAGATCTATGACTGACTGACATCATGAAGGGACATGCTAACAACCTAGTGAAAGAATACTTACCCTGAAACTTTCAGCTTTCTTGAAATCCTGGAATGTTTGATCATTTAACTTGTCACTATCACAGAGAGAAGATGAAAACCTATGTACACAAGTCTTTACTATGGATGATGTGGCAATCTGATCAGGCTCAGAGCCAACGCACTTGGAGATGTCTTCATTCGAAGGCAATGAATGGTCAGAATCAAATCTAGAAATTGGTGACATGGTAGAATGGTGGCTGTATTGAAGATCCTTTTCTTCATTTTTAAATTGGGTCCAACTTTCACTGACGGATTTATCACATGAAGTGCCTCCAACTGTAAACTTGGCTTTTTTATTTTCTTGTGTAAATTCTGATTGGGTCGGAGATAAGTGTTGAGATGAAACAATTCTATTATGAAGTGCAGCCTCAGTATCACTTGTGCGAAGATCTGTTTTATTGTTGCTTAATAAAACATCAGCTTTAGACTGAGAACAATGAACTTCATTTTCTCTTTCAGGTGAATCCTCCTTGGTATGTTGATAAATATCTTTAGTTTTTGAATAACTAGTTGTAGGACTTTCCAGGTTTTGCCATCTTTCCGAGATGTTTTGGATTTTTGCATCAGTAGAAATGGACGGAGCAATAGAATGATTTTCTGAATTTACAGCCATCTGAGATAGGCCATCATTACAGCAAGGAAATAATGGAAGCTTGTCATTCAATGACTGATCAGGATCAACTGAGTCTAATATATCCTGTGAATCAACTGAACAAGTCTTTGATTCTAGATTTGGAGTTTGCTTACTGATCAACTTTCTTTCTTTATCAACAGTTTCAGGCAAGTATTTTTCAGAATTTCTAGAATCAGGATGATCCAAAGAGTCTGAAAGATTCTGTGATTTTTCTGAGCACCTGATAATTTGGGTATTAGGTTGATGGTTAAGAGTTAAATCTGGGGGATTCTGAAATGAATCTGGCTTGGTGAAGGGTAAACATTTCTGGAAACTTTTGGAACTGTTAAGACGATTTATATCTTCCGAACTTACAAGAACATTACCAGCTTTAGAATCAACGCTAGAAATGCTTTTTGGTGTATCAGCTGATTCAGTTTCAAATAAGCATTTCTGGAAGTTCTTGGAATTATCATGTTCAACAGAATCTAACATATTCTGAGAAACCAATTTACAACTTTCAGTGTTAATTGCACTTTCAGGAACCAAAGTTTGAACATTCTCAGGTAAGTTAGGTAAATGTTTTTGAAAATGATCCAATTCCTCAAGATAGTCTGATTTTAATATTTGAGATTTTTTCAGACAGGTGTCAGATTCTGAGTTTTCTTTAGGATTTAACTTTTTGGTAATGCCAATTGTTTTTGTTTTGGATTGGCAACTTGAGAAATTCTTCACTTTCTTGCAAGAACCTCTAGATGAGTTGTTGTTCTTTAGATATCTTGCCTTTATGTGTGCATATTCAGAATCGGGAAGTTGGAATTCTGTAAAAGAAGCGTTACGTTTTCCTTCCTCTATAATATAATCTAAAACAGACAAAAGAATGACATTCTGTTCCTCCTTTTTATATGAACGCCTTTTCAGCTTTGGCTTTTCATGCACTGAACTTTGGTTAATATCACAGTGAAATTCAACAACTGATTGAGTTTTCCGTGGCAAAATTTCTCTAAATGATGCACTATGTTTCCGTTTTCTTCTAATTGTGGGCGGACTTGAGTTAAAGTCAAAATCATTTACAAAATCATTGCAAACAAAATCTTTGGGTTTTGGTTTGGCAATCAAACTGTAAGATTCTGAGTTATCTGTGTCTGTTGACTTTCCAGAATTCACATTATTAATTTCTGTGTTTGGAAGATTGTCAGTAGGATGAAAGGAATCTTCAGTTTCATTTTTTGTAACATATTCGTCTGGACATACTGAAACTTTCTCTAATGGCTCACCAATCTTGATTTCAGCAGTAGAGTCAGATTTATCAACGTTCTTACTACTATCAAACTCGCCAGGGACTGTCATTTCCTTCAAGGGAGAGCATCGTGGAACATTTTCATTTGTGTTTTTAATGGGACTTAGTTCTTGTTTCTTTAAAGTTACAGAATGAAAATTCTTGCCAAGTAATTTTTCTTTGTCACAAGAATCTGATTTTTGCAACATTACATTTGAAAAAGTCGAAGCTTCATCAAAAGACAAAAGAATAGGCGAATTGGCCGATTCATTGCAATATTCTTCTTGGAGACTTCCTTTGTCTGTGGCCAATTCATTATGTTCTTCGATTTTCTTCCTCACGTGTTCTCTTGCATTCTTTGCTCGGACGGCAAGCTATAAAAAAAAAAAGATAAAATAATGGTTTTTGAAGGAATTATCTCAAACAACAAAAATATACAAAATATGCAACATTTTATATCAATATATACTTAAAAAATCATATCTAATATCTTTCTATTTAAAATCCAACAGACATCAATGGCTATATATATATAAAAACAAAGAAGCAAACAAACACTTTTTGGTCTTTGGTGCTCAGATCTCATAAGGTAATTTATTGCACCTCTTATCCTAAAGAATCCCAACACATTTTCCTTACACACAATTTTATCTTTTGTTCTGACCTAAAGAAGCCAAACCTAACACACATCGATGAAACACATTGTTAAAAAACTTTTTCCCCACTTTGTCTCATTATCTCATATATATATATATATATATATGTGTGTGTGTGTGTGTGTGTGTGTGTGTGTGTGTGTGTGTGTGTGTGTGTGTGTGTGCATGGCCAAGTGGTTAGAACGTTAATTTTCTGACCATGAGACTCAGGTTCAAATCTCACCCTGGTTGATTTGTCAGGAAGTAGATTTCCTGATGTTATTGGTCTGGTGGGGGTGATCCCAGCATGCGGCACTTTTGGAAAATGCCTGAAAACCATACCAGGGTTTGACCCAAGCCCTGTGAGTGAAATTGGTTAGACGGAACACTTGATGGCCGCAAATACCTGTGCTAGCAGGAAGTCACAAGCCGTCATGACCGAGGGTTTGAGTGTGCTGGCCTTGTTCAGATTGTTGATCACGCTAGATAACACACTCTCTCCCAGAAACTGTAACTAAGGTCTGCTCAGCATAGTTGCAATATAAACCACAGGTTGGCTCTGTTGCTGTTGAACAAACAAATGTGCCTGAGCGAGCGACTGCAATAGGGATTGGCTAGCTGCCCTAATAGACGGGTATCCTTGAATACGAGTGGCCAGCTATTATTATATATATGTGTGTGTGTGTGTGTGTTTTTATAAAAAAGATAGGAACTACAAAAAAAAATTAATAATTTACATGAAAAAAATATTTACATTCAGACTAATGCCCTGAACTTTGTTGTTATCACAGTGTTTCAGCTGTTGTGTCTTTCAGCCATCTTCAGGTGGGTGTTGGTTGAAGTAACCTTCAGGGGATGTCAAAATTAACCTTTTATTTAATCTATGGTGGTAGATTGTTCTCATTCAGTTGTCTTTGTCTAGGAATATCCCATCTTGTTTTTATTTAGAACATATATAAATATATATATATATATATATATATATATATATATATATATATATAGAAAGAGAGAGAGAATTAATACAAGTAAAATTTGTCACTTAGCTAATTGATGTTATTCAACATCTCAACTTTAAAGTTTCATAAATCAACCTTTATGTAATTCTTCAGTCCACTCTTCAGGAGGTTTTCAGCTACTGTTTTCTCATTTTTCATTATTTTTATTCTAAGTTTCATGTAATTAATTTACGCCCTAGCTAGGAGATCTTATTATTGGTGTTAAGTGCATTTTTTTTCTCTTTTTGTTTGTGCATCTGTGCCCATGTTTGCATGTGCATATGGCATTGGTTATTTAAGTCCGACAATTATTTTAATATATTTTCTGTTTATACATTTTTTTTTTATATATACAAATATTTAAGTAAATGCTCTGTTTATAATAAACAGTATTAACTACATTTATCATCCTGAATGTCCGAGAAATTTCATAGAAAATATGTGTCTTCCGACAGGAATTGAACCTGTATCCTCCATGGAACCATCATACAGCCTGATGTACTATACCATTTAGCTATCAGAGAATACATATTTTCTATGAATTTTCTCTTCATTTACTTAAATATTTGTATCTATAAAAATAACGTATAAACAAAATATATTATGTGTGTGTGCGTGTATGTATTTTCTGTTTATACGTTACTTTGCGTTCTCCAGCATGAATTGAACTGGCATCCTATGAGGAACCCCCATTAAGCCTGGCATGCTATAACCGTTCAGACACAGAGAACTTCTGGTTAAGCAAAGCTCGAATTAATGCTTTTAAACACACACTTTCTTGACCTATCATAATTGATCTGTATTTCATATCCTAACGTAAACAAGAGCCTGTCTTCTGTGCTACTAAATATCTGAACCTATAGAAGCAACCAACTATTTCACTGACACACATTATTCATGTGAACTGGCACTGCAGAATCACAAACAAAGAACTGTACCAAATAACAGAAACTATATTACTTGAGGACTACCAACAACAGCAACAACTAAAATGGATAGCACATGTAACTTGAAGAGAAAATAATAACATAATCAAGATGTTAAAGTTCCACACCACTTCAAAAAAAAAAAAAGGTTGAAAAGGATCCTCTCCCCCATCAATACTGGAAAGAGCAATAAAAGCTACTGGATTTGAGAAACCTGTTTTCCTAAAAATAGTGTTTTAAGAGAAAGACTATACATTTCAACAGAAAACTTTACTGGCTGCTCAGTCAATGAATGCCAAATGTTTCCTTGGAGGGAAATGACTAATATTAACATTAACTGTGCTCACATATTCTATTTGGTTACTGTAAGCATTCAGCAAGTATCAATACAAGTCAGTATGCACAAGTTTTTGTTTTTTTTTGTTTTTTTTACATGGAAAAATTCAATGACACACCCACTTCATATACAATTTTACGTCAGACACTACTTTGCCTTATTACCACTTTATGGGTTATTGGCGTGAAGGTGCAATATCTACAGCCATGCCACCAACATCTGCCTATGGCATCAATGATCAGCATAACAAAACAGGAGGTATTACTTTAGGGGTGTCTCTAATATTTTAAACTTGGTCTATCTAGGAGCAACCATTTATTTAAACATGTTTTATGAAATAGAACAAAGAAAGAATGTTTCTTAAGCCTTTGGGTGACTTTCTCCCGGAGTTTAATGTCAAGTGGAAACTTGTAAAGGTACTTGGCCTAATTGTGTAAAATGTTCCATGTACTTTTAATTTAAATTGATGGGGTTTATTTCAAGGAAAGAAGGTAAAAGTCAAGAGATAGCCAGTGGAGCATTTATGCTGTTAATGGTTGGTTGTTTTTGTTTAGTGGCAAATCAACCACTATGGGTTATTTAATACCAAAATGTAAATATTATTTTTTTAGATAATAATGATTTTAATGATACAAGTCTTACTAATTAAGCCTTACTAATTAACCCATAGATGGGGGAGAAGAGGTGTATTCATACCTTTCCCAAGGGTATTTGTGTGTAAGTAAATATAACAAACCCAACTGGACTTGGAACTTTGCTCTCTGATTAACAATTCCAAACCATTATCCATTACACCACCCACACACTGAAGCTTACAGCACCAAGTATTCCCAAACAGTCACCCATTTATGTACTGACCAGAGTCAACATTGCTTAACTTCGGTGATCATGCAGGAACTAGTGTTTCAATATGATTTGGCCGTAAGCCTGTTGTTAATAGTCCAAAGTTTGAAATGAATTTGTATTCACATGTTACAATGAATGGAGATAGGTTTCCCTATCATTTGGTTTACACTCCTCCACATTTTTTTTGGACAGGAGTAGAGGTTTGTTTCCTGTTTAGGATTGGGTTTTCGGTTTCTTCTAAAGTGTTTCAGTACTATACTCCAAACACTAGTTCTTTCCTATGCTAATATAACACCACACAGTAACCCTCTACCTTGAGTGGCTCTTGGGCCTTGTATTGAGTGGACATTAATAAAAAAAAAATTGTTTGCCTTGTAGCTAAAACGACCTTACATTCAAAGGCATTTCATACGTGTTGCTGGAGATTAAAACAAATTTTATTGATGGTGGATTGACGTTGTTTGATGTGAATACCCACACACACACACGTATTCACACATTCAACCTTTACCAACAGAAATCTGTCTCGGACAGATGTGTGACCTACATACTTTTGGCAAGTACTGTATGAGTTCAGCACATATTTGAGATTGAAAATTGATGTCACATGTGAGAATGGCAAGTTCATAGCAACAGGAGCAACATTAAAATTACAATAGAAATACCAATGCCAAGTGGTAAATAGCTTTCGTTTGGTTTATATATCATTTTCACTGTGACAACACGTCTTCACTCATATAAGGCAAGGATTTTAATAAGTCTCAGATATCTCACAGGAAACTGAAAGAATTTCACAAAAAACAGTAAGGAAACAGAGTTTATATGAAATTTGTGCAAAAATGCAGTAAAAGTATTTATTCAGGCAGTCATGGTTTTACATATAATCATAGGAAAATACAAAAATCTTCAGCAAATATGAGAAAATATACAAAGAGTTTTAACTGATTAACACCGCCTACAAATTTAACATACTGTTGAATGATTGGTGATCTGAAATGTATACTATTAATATGATTGTATGTGTAAATGTTAGGCTTTTCTATCTAAGATCAAAGTGTAGTATCTGCTTGATTCTCAGCAGGTCTGAGATGGAATCAGTTATGCTTTCTGAGCAAAAATCTATACTATTATTATGTTTAGTTGGCGATATGAAAATTACAATTTTCTACCTAAGATCAAAGTGTAGTATCTGTTTGATCGTCAGCAAGTCTGAGATGGTATCAGTTATGCTTTCTGAGCAAAAATCTATACTATCATTATGTTTAGTTGGCGATATGAAAATTATGCTTTTCTAAGATCAAAGTGTAGTTGCAATTTTCAAAGGTGAAGGTCATGCAAAAAAAAAACAACATCTGCTTAGGGAAATTTATATTTATTGAAATAACAAAGTAAAGATGCCTCCTTTTTGTGCACTTAGTTTCATTCTTTTCTGATATTTTTTAAAATTATAATTATATTTTTTATTAAATACTTTTTTCTTCCTCACATTTATTTCAAAATATTTAATGGTGGCAAACCAGTATGCATCTATTTATTTACCATCAAGTCATGACACAATTTTCTATCCATACAGATTGCATTTTACAATGACACATCCACTTAGTATCTTCACTTAGCAAGTACTTGCTAAACATCCAAAATATTTGTTTATAAAATAGTTCTAATGTAGTGTAGTGAATTGTATAAATATATGTTGTGTTATGTATACTTAAATTTATTTAAAAAGGTTGTTATAATATATTATGTTTATTATTTATCACACACATAATAGTTGGAATATAAAATGCAAGTGTTTGTTTATATAAGCAGGTTGATATAAGAATCTGTATTGAAAACAAATACTGAATTTCTTATTAAAAATGCTATAAAAACAGCACTAACTCAAGAAATACTTGATGAATTTTAATGAAATTTGGCATTACACCCAGCAGGAATTAAAAACACAATGTGCCCCTAAATTGGTTCGGGTATTATGCATCATTTAAGCTCTATCTCAGGAACATACATGCAAGATTAGAGTTTTGGTTTGGTTTGGTTTGTTTTACGGAATAATCAACCTCAATGGGTTATTTAATACCGACAATTTTTATTGCTAGTAATATTTTTTTTTTCAAAAATGTATTGCTGGTAATAATTTTTTTACAAAGTATTTTTGGTATTAAAACCTATTTTTACATTTTCATAGTGTTTTAACCCCAGTTTGTGGGTTAACTATTTGCCCATAGCTGGGACCCTAACAGGTGCTACCATCCCGGGACAGGGTGGGCCTGGGAACGCCAGCAATTAAGAGGTGGTTCCATGCTCATCAAAGGCTCCTGATCAAAGGCCTTGCTGTTGGACGTAGTTTATCGGGATGCGGATTTAGTTTATTGTCATACCCAGGACGTGATTAGAGTTTTATTATTATATAGATAAGGAAGGGCAGAGAATTCAGCAAGTGAAATGTCAATCATCACAACAAAATTGATAGTACTAATCAGGATAATTGGTGGAGTAATTGATAGCGGCTCGGATTGAGGAATTGGAGAGCAGTGTTTGAATTCCTGTCAAATCCATTACATTCACTTACGTGCTAATAGCCTTGGGAAATGTATGAATTCTCTTCTCCTCCCTACAGCTATGGGTAAATAGCAGGACAGACTGGGTTCTATAGCCCTTGATAGCAACTGGTCTACTGCAGAAAGAAATGGCAACCTACTGTAGGGAAAAAAAAATGCCTCGTCAGTGATGTATCGAAAGATGCATGATCACCTAAGTGTGTATCATGCATGGCATATAACTGACTGGTGGAATAATGATAATACTTCATGTGAAATCTTCTTAGAAAAGGCTGCAGAATAGTGGCTGAAATAAACTGATTAAAACAACAATAATGAAGACAGTCTATCATTTTTAACTTATAGAGCAAAGATTTCATCTCAGAATTTCAGACAACAAAATGATAGAAATTTTAATTTAAGATTTTTAGCTCCCTTACCTGAAGTCTTTTGCATTTTTTGGCATATTCCTTTTTCATGTGCATCAATTGTTGCAAAAGCTGCAAACAAAAATATTTTAAAATAAAACACAAACAATTTCAACATTTTGTATACATTTATTTTGCAAAAATGTCATACTAAATGGTATGAAAATGAAACAGAAAAAATATTTTAATGAATAAAATCGTATTCTGTACAGAGTAAAGATACGAATGTTTATATAAAAAATATTTTTTTTTACTTTTATTTCCATTATTACACAGAGCATTGGCAATTGTGAAGCATTATACTAGCCTTTCTTTATTAAATGAGATATTGTCAATTATGATGCATTTTACTAGTATTTTTTTATTAGATGAGGCATTGTCAGTTATGATGCATTTTTACTGGTATTTCTTTATTAGATGAGGCATTATTAATTATGATGCATTTTACCAGTATTTATTAGATGAGGCATTATCAATTATGATGCATTTTAATAGCATTTCTTTATTAGATGAGGCATTATCAATTATGATGCATTTTACCAGTATTTCTTTATTAGATGAGGCATTATCAATTATGATGCATTTTAATAGCATTACTTTATTAGATGAGGCATTATCAATTATGATGCATTTTAATAGCATTTCTTTATTAGATGAGGCATTATCAATTATGATGCATTTTAATAGCATTTCTTTATTAGATGAGGCATTATCAATTATGATGCATTTTACTAGTATTTTTTTATTAGATGAGGCATTATCAATTATGATGCATTTTACTAGTATTTCTTTATTAGATGAGGCATGATCAACTATGATGCATTTTACTAGTATTTCTTTATGAGACATTGTCAATCATAATACATTTTTTACTAGCATTTCACTAGAGTAAGCATTGTCAATTATTATCCTTTTTTGGTATTAATATTTCTTTCCTCAGATTTATAGTTACTTTTTATTACTGCTCCTCAGATTGCTTGAGCGGAATATAGTACAGATCGAAAGTAAACATTTGGCAACATACAAACTCAGAAATAGAATAATATGAATTAATAATAATTATCTTCGCTTCTAATAAAAATACAATATAATATTACTACTACTAATACTACTGGATTAAATAAAAAGTTAAATTGATAAAAATGTGTCAAAAATTAACAATCATCAATCTAATAATAATATAATTCAAGATAATGTAACTATTATTAGTACTACTCCTGATTACAAGTCCCATAACCATCTGGGTTATTAGTATACTACATGTAGTGCAGCTGTAGCAGTAAAGGATGTCTAGGGCAAGATAGCTTGACAGAGCCTATTTCTCTATAGGCTATTATTACTACCAGTGTATGTAAAGCAAACATTCAATCTGGCAGTACAAGGCATTCAAAGCAGATAATAAATCTCGACTCCCAGGTATCATCTCGTTTGGAAAACTTGCTAGCAGCGAGAGGCTATGCAGGGCGCAAAACAACGCTTCAAGGTTCAGTTGAAAACAATCCTAACAGACGCCAACATTGACCCTGATACCTAGAAAACTGTTGCTGCAAATCGGCCTTCCTGACGTAGGACCATCCGAGAGAGGACCAAGACATTCATGTCCAACTATCAACATGAAGAGGAGGCTGACACAACCAGCCATCTCCCCCACCAGAGGAGAGAAAGGGAATAAGGAGAAGAAATGACAATCCTGATACTCGAATACAAGTGGGTGCCGACAACGCCAAAAGATGATTTATCTATCACCGTTTTTAAAGCATATTGATTGATTTCTTACAGCTTATTAACCATTTGCAAGAAGAAACATATTTTAAATTGTCAGAACCATTTTTTTTTTTTGCAAGTGAATATTACATTAACATTTTTTGAAAATAACAATTTTTCCAGACACAAGCCTTAGAGATGGGCAGTTTAACAGAAGAACCAACTTTTTTTGGTTTCATCTTCACACTGTGAATGAAACCGCATTGAAATTTTTTCCAAACCAAAATCATTTGTCTTTTTAAGTGCTATCACTACTGAGTGACCATATTGAAAAAGACTTTCAAATGTTAATAATAGAATTAAATTTTATCAATATTTATACCATTGTAAGAGAAAAAAATTGAACAAAAATATGTTAAAAATATTTAAAATTTACTAGTTTTAGGAAATAAATGTGAAATTTCTTTACAAAAAAATGAAGAAGAAAAAAGGAAATACGACATGTCTGAAATCTATTTGTTTCAGTTAAAAAAAAAAATTGTGTTAAAATTAAGTTAATATAATAACAAGTAAAAATAAAAAAAATAGTAGCCAGTTTCGTCTTAATGTTAAATTTTGAGGTGGATTTTTTGTAAGGGCAATAATTGTTTTCTAGTAAGCCAGTGTCTGTGTAAACCAATCACGAAATAAGCTTGTTGTAAAGAAGAAAAATGAATGAATTTTTTTTATAAATAAATTTATTTTTTATCTAGGGAATGCACCTAAATTAGATGTTAAGAATAATTAAAATAGTTCTTAATTTCAATTTTAAAATGTGTATAATTTCCAGATATGCAAGTCTCTAGTGTATTGTTTGTTTTCTACAAATAAAATTATGTTTCTAACTAGAGAATAAACCTAAAATTAGATATTAAAAAAAAATAAAGTAAGTTTTAATCTCAGTTTTAAAATGTGTATATTTTCAAAACTGCAAGTCATTTTTTTTTAAAACCAAAGTAAATTTTTTTTTTTTTGTCACTAGTGTTCGGTGGGTTTTGTGCCTATAAAATTCTTCTAAACAAGGAAAATTAATTCATTTTATTTTTACAAATATAGTGAATAATACACTTAAGAAATTAAGATCATATTAAAATGATTAAAACAGTTTTAAAATGTGTATCTAAAAAGTAAAAAAGAACAGGTGACACTCCCAATTTTGGAAATATACAGTTTCTAAAAGTGAAATTAAAAACTTTGAATTATTTTTAATATTTAATTTTAGGTGTATTTGCTAGATAAAGACTTAAAGATTTATTCAGGGAAAAAAAAAAAAAACTCATTGATTTTCCTTCTTTAGAAGAAATTTATTTGCAAAACCCCAGTAACAGTTGACTGGCGTACCAGAAAAGAATTGCCGTACGATATTCTTAATTATTTTAAACTAAACATGAGGGGTTTCATTTTTTTGGCTTTTTAAAAGCCACATCATAGACTAATTTCTGGAGAGCTATACTATTTTCTCTCTCAAATGTGTTGTCCAAAGACACAAATATAGATAGTTTATGGAACGATTTCTTTCGTGTTTTACCAATTTGTTAATAAATATGGTAGTTATTTAGAGGTGACAATTTATTCAAAAGTTTAATAAATAAAGTTTAATCGAAAACAAGTGTCTGTCAGTGTCAGACAGTAGTTTCAATAATTTGAAAGTTCTTTTACGACACATTTATTACTATCAGAAGTGAACATCTTCTTGGTTGTAGTTTAAGGTGTCTTCTAATTGAGTGTACAATTTCAAGAATATTCATAAAGATTGGTCACTTTGATTTTGTGAAACAAAGTAATGTATAAAATTTAGTCTCAAAAATTTTGCATTTTCGGCTGTTCAAAGCAAAATAGTTTTAACTTGCTGTAAAAAAATAATTCAATGAATAAAAGCATATACAATTTCATATTTAGAAAAATTATTTATTTTCCAGCCATATGAATATTTTAAAGATTGGACCAGAAATACACAAGAAATTGCGAGTTGAATGGACTAAGTTGCAAATTTATCAATCTCAAATGAAATCAGATATCAACTAGAAATGCTATCATTACACAAGAAAATGAATGGTTTCCTTAGAAATCAAAAATACTAAATTAAAAACCAAAAAACCGAATCAAAAATCACGGTATCAAGGAAAAAAAAAAAAGGGAAACCGATACTAAAATATAAATTGCCAAACCAACCAACTCTAACAAGCCTATTTAACCCATAGCTGGGAGTTTAAGAGCTTAGAATGATGGCCTGAGTAGTTGCAGTGAAAAGTAACTGCAATTAAGATGAAATAAATACTATTTACTTTGTTTGGACTGTTGTCCTCATCTTCATTGCCATATCTACAACATTTTAGCCATTGTATTCTCCGGCCTACTTCAGCTGATTGGAATTACAAAGGGAACCCTTTATTTTGTCCACCGAGATAGATTGTTCTAGTTCCTTGTGCTATGCCTCTTCTGTATGTTTCAATATCAGTTATATCCCTTTAACTCAAGTCATTGGATTCAACTAACACTTTTATCCACTGGGTTATGTGCCCTTGAGGACATTGAGAAGAGGCATGGTATGTAGAACTATAAAAATAATTACAATACCTCATCTCAGAAACACAGACAGATCCTGAAGAAGGTCGGAACATGCAACAGTCGAAATGTTGTGAATATGGCAATGAAGATGAGGACAACAGTCCGAACAATGTAAATAGTATAAATAATTACAATGCCTCATCTCAGAAATATAGACAGAAAATAAATACAAGTCAAAAATTAATAAATCCTATTTCTTTCATCTTATTTCAAGTTACTCTTTAATAGTAACATTCAAGTCACTATTCCACACAACATTTCATCCCCAGAATCCCAATCATTAAAATAAGTAGAATTTGTACAACTCAAAGGGATCACCCAGTAAGGCAGTATTGCTCTCTGTTACACTCACAAAGTGTGATGGGGGGGGGTCAGAATCAATCCATGAGACATCACAAAAAGAGAGGTGCTGAAGGAAATAGGAGTAGATAGGTTTACCTATCATCCAGTTCACACTCCTCCTCTAACTTTTGAACAGGAGTAGAGGTTTATCCCTTGTTTCCTGTTTAGGATTGGGTTTCAGATTCCTTCTGAAGTCTAACTCAACTTTATACTTCTAACATCTCTGACTGAGCTCTGAAATATTATTCACTAATTAAATCTTAACCACTTCAAGTTTAGAATTAGACATTATCTTTCCTGCATAGCCCCAAGAACTTCGCTTTTTGGCCTTTCTTATATTCATACAACACCACACAGTAACCCTCTTCCTTGAGTGGCATTTGAGTCTTGTATTGGGTGAAAATTAGTAAAAAAAAAAAAAAGACTGAACAATGTTTTTAATAATTCCATTTATGCATAGGATTTCCACTTTAACCATAGCTTTGTGCCATATTCTATTCAAGCAGACATTTGGATAAATTCCCACTTCATTGAAGAAATTCAAAAGACTGAAAATTTTGGTAAGACAAAAAGCAAAACAAAAAATAACTTAAATATTCTTCAAAAGACATTATCAAGAGAATACAATCAGTATTTTCTAGATTTGAAAATGTTTATGCATGGATAGAAGAGAATATGGCAGAAATATTTTCCTATTCTTTATAAAAATGAATAATTGATACAGTTACCGACATTTGAAATATTAAAGTCAACATTTTCACAGAAATTATTCAGACTGGTATCCTAATCTTTGTTGTTTTTATCACATTTAAGTCAGTGTATTTTTCAGGTGCCCCAGATACATTTTGCACTCAATATTCTATTTGCTTCCCTATTTCTTCACCTGGAATAAATCACTGATCCAAACTGTAAGCGACCTGGGATTGCAAAGGAAATATTTGTCGCAGATTACTTCCACAACGCAGAGAATAAATCACTAAGTTCAGACTCGAACATCGGGAGCAGAAAGAAATGCCGAAAACTCGATTCGCAGGTACTATTTCACAAATCACAATGCACGTAACCAGTCAGAAAAATAACTCACTCTCCGACAAACGCGGTAGACCAAAAATCCCCTGAATTTTATTTTCTCTTTTGCTTTTATCGGCTGAGCTGTTTTTTCACTCGTCAACAACTGGAAGAGGACGCTCAATTTTTGCATATCAAAATACTTTTATAGCGACTGACTTGTTTCTAAAATATTCCATTTTCAGCATGTCATGTGGAATACGTGCCCTTTTTTTTTAGTAATTTTCTTTTTTGTCACATTCTCCATTGTAGGATACACGCGACACGCTGTCACTTGGTTTGACAAGGTAGGTCACCGTTTTCTTTGCTATACAAACATCACAATTCCATGCAGCACAGAACTATGAAAGACCAAAGTACATATTGACCATAATGTAAATATAAACACAACAAAGACAACATTCCTTCTATGTTCTGTGTCTATTCAGGATATGGACAGTCATGGCTCTCCACAACTTATCGTCCATTGTGGTTCTTACTATATTTTGTCTTTTTTCTCTCTTCATCCCTGTTCTGCCAACCATTTACACAAGCTTTATTACGTAGGTAATTCAGTTTTCCTGCCCCTTTTGCAATCAAGTTCTGTGAGTGTCAAATTCTCCAAACCCTCTTTCCTCATTATGCAATTTAAAAATCTCAACTCTTTCTGATGCTAAATATAATCGTCTTTTTTATTTCCATTTTCCATAAAACTTTGTTGTTTAGTCCATGGTATTCTCAGCATCCTTCTGTAGAATCACATTCCTGTTGCCTTAAGTTTCTTCATCATCTGCAGAAATTATCCAGCATTAACTGCCATATAGAACCAAGATTAAATTCTTTGTTTCTAATAAAATTTTCCTGTTTCTTAATAGTTTGCTTAGGTTTTGGAAGGCATCTTTCGCTATCCCATTGCTACAATCAGATTTTGATGTCACATTTTCCTTCCTATGTTAAAACATTTCTGAGATACTTAAACAGAGGAAAGAAAATGTGACACCAAAATCTGAAGTAACAATGGGATAGTGAAAGATGCCTTCCAAAAGCTAAGCAAAGTATTAAAAACAAAAAAATCTTGTTAGAATCAAGGAAAAGAATACTGAACTGTTATATAATGGTTTTCCTATATTGCAGTTAATCCCTGTACAGATGAAGAATAAATTTGAGGCAACAGAAATGTGGTTCTACAGAAGGATGCTGAGAATACCATGGACAAAACGATAAAGTCTTAGGTAAAATGGAAATAAAAAGGAGTCACAAATCTACTCTGCTATTTAACCCACAGCTGAGAGGGGGAAGACATAGATTCAAGGGTATTTGTGCAAAACCGAACACAGCAGACGAGGCTGGAATTTGAACTTGGCTCATAGATTCCACATTCTGCACCAATTAGTAGCAACAATATTAAAATACTATTGCTACTAATATTACTAGTGTAAAAACAATAACAAATATAGTACCAAGTGATTGAGAAAGAGTGAAGGTGAATCTACAAGATTGAATTTGATAACTACAGAATTCCTTGTAGCTCCAACATTAAGAGCAGTTGCTGTGGTTAGATTACTACGATTATTCTCTTGATCTAAGATGTCATATGGATGTCTTCTAGTTATCTATTGAGCAAGCAAGGGAACTTTACAGTGTACATCTCTTTTCCAAATAACAAGATATAGTTTCAAGTTACAGAGTATCAGTAAATGCGACAATGATGATCAAAACCAGTCAGAGAATTTAACACATGTTTGCAGTATGAAAAGAAACTAACATTTTCTGAAGTCAGTTTATTCTTGTCAGGAGAAACAACTCTGACAACATGACATTATAGTCACAATAATCCAGATATTTGTGAAAAAAAAAAGTTTTTATGCTGACTACATGTCAAAATACATGTGTGCTGCAGATTGTAATAAGATTTCAAATTTATGATCTGTAAAGATAGATCTACTTAATAACAGCATTCCCTAAAGTGCATGGTCTAAAACTTAATTTTAAAATATTTAACAACTTTATCACATTTTGTATTTAAAATAGAAAAAAAAAAAAAAACAAATCTTGTAAAAATTCATTTTTCATCGGAAAAATATTTTGGCTTCAGACAATATTGTCTTTAACATATATTGTTCATAAAAGCCATTAAATTCTTTTTTAATTACATATTAGTTTTGTTGGGTTTTTCAGAGTTGAATTTTGGGTAAATGTGTGTCTATTTTACAAAAAAAAAAAAAAAAAACAAACAAAAAAACGATGATTCATATTCAAAACCTTCTATTTTTAACTAATATAATCAATATAAAAACCACACCATCAAAATTAATGAATTTTCATAAAAATTAATAGGCAGGGGTAACGGATGTAAGAAAAAGATTTTTACCATGACTTTCTATAAAAAAAAAAAACATCTAAAATAATTTCATTTATTTTATTTGTGAATAAGTTCTGAAAGTTTCATTAAAATCCAACAATTATTTGATTTTTACAAGAATTTCCAAATCAATGTATTTTTCACCTGAAAAAAGCACTAATGGTAAATATTACGTAGTAAAAAATACAAGATTTTTAACCAAAATTTCGAACGTGCTAGAAAGGATGAACAAATTTAATAAAATAATCACAAAATAATTTGGTCTTTCCTCTTAATAATAACATAAGCATTTTGACGATAAAACTTCGTTTTTATTAAGTTTGAGGCCTTCTTTCACCATGCTCTGCAATGCTATATTTTCTTTCGGAGAATTAGTGGAGTCTAATTAGTCCAAGAAGAAGTAGATTCATGCCTTTTAAGAGCATTAAACTTTTAAGTCAACATAAATCTCATCCAGAATTCAATTTTGATTTTTCAATTCCATTTCCTGTACATACAAATTTTGATGTGATATTGCAGGTAACGGATATCGGCAAAGCAAGTTCAGACCTAGTTCGTTGTGATCACTTTTTTTTTTGTGCTAAATGCTCTTGAGAAAGATATGAATCTATATTTCTTCTACCCCAACAAACAGCTACGGGTAAAACAGCAGGGTAGACTAAGCACTCTAGCCTTAGGCAGCAACCAGACTAAGAGAAGGAAAACTTAATTCAAAAAGCGTGATAAAGGCAATGGAAAAACACGTTTCTCCACTATCTTTCCCAAGAAGTCATGGCGATTAATTCACTTCACTTCACTGATACTTAAGGAAAGGAATCTGTGAAGTCTGAAGTAGAGAGAGTCATGCATGATCGCCTGTGTCCTGAAGAGACATGGCATTCCATTATATAAAAATTCGATGTAGGTCCAATTTGCTACCCCCGTCCCATTTTTTGTTGTTGTTTTAACTAGAACAGGTGGGAAAACTTATTGGTTGTAAAACTCAAAAGATCGAAACGAAAGATAAATCAAGAAATTAGCTTTAATAACTGACACACGAATTTTAGGGGGTGGAGAATAATCCAGTATTTGTTTTTCTTTTTGCAATCGACAAGAAGTCACAACCAAAATGTCACCTAACATTTCGTAGCAGCATTCCTTTTTAAATTGATTATTTTTAAAAGACTTTTTTATTTATTTTGTTTCATTTTTATGATTTTTAAACAGTGTCATCCTCTTCAAAGGAACTGACTGATTTTTTTTTATTTGCTTTTGAATATATTTTTCCTAACATAATAAATTTATCTTTTGTTATTATTCTTTTTAGTTTAACTAAAACTTATTAAAAACAATTAAATTCAGACACATGTGCTTAAAAATACATTTTCCTTTTAAATCATTACATCCACTTTTTGCGGAAAAGACAGCATGATGAAAAAAGACACTAAACTCAATAAATACAAAGTTTTGTCATCAAAATGTGTTATTATTAATTTAAAATCTTAATTCATTCATACACAAAATTTGTTCAATGACCAAAAAGACGAGTTTTCTTTCGTCAAGGCAAATTTTCGGGCATTTAAAGAAACGAATAATTCACTAGTGAAAAAATAAATTATTGAAATTTTACGTAAAATAAATTATCGAAATTAAATTTAAGACTAACTCTGTATATGTGAACTTTTAAAGTAAAACTTTTTTTAGTCTAAAAGGAATCGGTTCACTTACATTTTTCAAAGTTAATAAAAACAAAAATTATAAAATGAAGTTGTTTTTTTTAGATTTTAAATTAACTTTTTTCTTACACGTTCTAATGAAATACGAGATATACTAAACATGAATAATAAAATATTTTGAAAGTGATGAAATAAATACAAAAAACTGTAATTGAGTGAAAAAACAAACTTTGAAAACTAAAATAAAAAACACACTTCATAACATAAACTTTAAAGTTTTACTTTAAAAAAAAAGCAAAATAAGAAAAACAAATGAACTATTTTATGAGATAAATTAACAAATTTTATAGTCGAGAACAATTAACCACGTTCTAAACGAGTAGAAAAAAAACAAATTCCAAATAAAACACGATTTTCTTTTTACATAACTCAACCTTTTTCCTGACTATTTTTCAAATTGTCATTATCGTCTGAAAATCTGACACTTTTTAAAACTTTACTTTCAAAACTTGCAAATTATGAATGAATTAAAATGTAAATTTGTCTGTTCACTTCAACCTACCTCTTTTTTATCCATTGCCTAAATTCTTTTTTTTTATTATTCTGGACTAAGTCGTTTGTTTGTTTTTTTAATATGAAAACTCAACAAGTTTATTTAATAGACAAGAAAACGTCATGTTTGTTTGCCGCCACACAAACCGGAAGTGTTTACTTGACCTCCGGGTAAATTGATATCGTCGAGAAGGGAAAAATACAGACGTTCATTGAAATAAATACGGATGAATAGAAATGTTGAAATAAAGGAATAAAGCATATTGCTAGAAAATATCTCCTGGTAATTTTAATAAATGTAATTAAACATACTGTAAGACAGTGTATAAAGAAATCGTCTAAACGAAGTCTGTCGGGAAAGTCTAGCCACTGAGAATTTATCGGAAAGGAACAAGTTCTACAACGATAACGAAATTTGACAATCAGAGAGAACCATACCTCGCATGCGCAGATAGACATTATCTGGTAGTGTTTTAGTCAGCAGTTAGATGCTATTCAATTATTTTCTAAACTGTATGACCTGTGCATTCACAATGATGTCTTAGTTACTTTATTTATTTATTTTTTTTTTTTGCAATATGATCCAGGTATGCCAGCTCCCCACTATATAATAAAAATATAAAAACAAACATAAAATATTCTTCAAGCTCATTAACACTTCCCAAATTCAAGTAAATGGCACAAAATATTTAACAGAAATATCCTAAAATTTAGCTATAACTGCATTTAGAACCTGCTACAAATTATAAAAAAACACAACAGAAAAATCACCAGTACACAACAAACTACACCAACCTGATAGAATAAGCCATACTAACCTTTCACCCCTCCAGCATAATCTATTCTCATTTATCCATTAAATTTCAACTCAATTGTATTCGTGAATTGTATATAAACCAATGCTATTGTTGTACATTTAATGTTTGTCTTTGCTTTCAATCTTCTTGCATGATTTGTTTCTAATATTTTCTTTAATTGTTGTGGGTGAATGTTTTAGAACACCAACACTAAAACTCTTTCTGATTACTTAAAAATACATTCGCCAGTCTGTAACAAACCTGTAACAGAAGAAAAATGTATGAATGTCCATTAAGTGGTAACTGCATACAAATTAATGTAATATATGAACTACGGTAAAATCCAAAGGAAAATCAGAAAAATATATAAAGAGAAATAATAGAAGGTCCCTGAAAACAGAGAAGCTGTTCACACAAAACATCATTTAACAACAAGAAATATCTATGAAATTATGTATGGGAACTCAAAAATACAAATCAAAATACACCAAAAATAATATAAAGAATAAGGAAAAAAGTACCAGCATACAACAACAAATCAAAATGGTGTAACCTTTGCTTACAGGAGAATATAACAATAATTATCTTTCCTAAACAAGAGAACAGAACTCATTTGTCAATACATGCATAAAATCAAATTTACATATACAGTGTAACCCGGATATAAGAGAAACCCGGATATAAGAGATAATTTTTCTGGTCCCAAATTAGAGCCTGTTGTAGTGGACCATGCGGTGTGTGAATGTGAGAAGAGAAGATGAGTTATCTCTAGGTTATGGCTTCCGCTGGCCGGTCCAGCTACATAAGAATGTTGGACTTTAATGGAGTCCAAAGAAAGCAAAAGAAAACAAACAAGACCGATATATATGTACAAAACAATTATATACAGTGTAACCCTGATATAAGAGACCCACATATAAGAGAAACCTGGATATAAGATATATTTTCTCTGGTCCCAAATTAGAGCCTGTGTTAATGTATATATAATAGACCAAACCCGGATATAAGAGAAACCCGGATATAAGATACTTCTTCTCCGGTCCCGAGATATATCCGGGTTACACTGTATTAATGACAAATAGATTAAAATACGAATTACAAATACATTGAAGACATGAATAAAATGTTACAGTCTGTATGGAAAGTTGTGTGTGTGTTGAGTTGAATGTCCGTACAGGTGAATTTTGTTTTAGCATGTTCCCAGAATATGGGAAACGCTGGTTGTGTATAAGAGTTCACATATTGGAAATTTTAAGAGAAAGTTTTATATACCTCACCTCACGTGCGAGGTTGCGGCCCGCGGCCGAAGCCGAGATAGTTGCTTGCACGTGCACGTAAGCAGAGAAAAGAGAGAGAGAGGCGAAAGGTCAGCCAGTATTTATACTCCCGGGAGAGAGAGACCCCTGTTGACGGGTTAAGGAAATGATGAGGAGCTAACTGCAACACTGTGTTAATAAAACAAAATAGACCAAACCCGGATATAAGAGAAACCCGGATATAAGATACTTCTTCTTCGGTCCAGACAACTCTCTTATATCTGGGTTACACTGTATAATAAAAATATTGTTTTAAGGTATGCTATATTTATGGGTAAAAGAAAGTGCTTCAGGAAAATTGCATTCAAGCTTGAAACAGATTGTTGCTGCTTGGTGTCAACCTCAGTGTCCACTTTTATATTTATATACATAAACCCAGATGCCAAATTTGTAAACATATCATTACTGATAGCAATTTCACCCCCACCCAGTACTTACAGGCAGTTCAAATCTTATATATTTACTTTTCTGCCACAAATGCCAAAATGGGAATTATGTTGGAGAAACAGCCAAAGAATTCTGTCTTCAACTCAATAACTATAAAAAACCATCAAAAACAATAACAACAATTTTCCTGTCACTGCAAACTTCAACCAACCGTTCCATAGCATTGATGATATCAGATACATGCTTTTAGCATCTTCATTCAACAACCAACAAGAAAGATCCAGACTAGAGTTGAAATATATTTTCAAAATAAAATCACACATTAAAGGATTAAAAATTTGAGTTTACACAGAGAATATAATTTCCACAAGGAGCCCTCTAACCAACAACAACATTTCTCGAAAAAGGTAAGTCCCACGTTTTTGTTTATTCATTGTCTTGTTGAAAAAGGACACAGACATGTCCAAAAATTTCAACTTTAAAATCTTATGAAAAATAAAGGTTATCTTCTCTTGGTTGATAAAACCCCTGAGAGGGAGATGAATCCATTTATCTGATAATAATGGGTAAGATCCAAATTTAGGTGCCAAATGGATTTTAGGCACCAGAGGTCAGAGATTTCAAGACCAGCAAGCTTAATGGACATGTTTTAGTCTCCTCCAATGA